>VZTE01003320.1:3421435-3453273 GCA_013397775.1 Eulacestoma nigropectus | reverse complement strand
CCCGGCCGGCAGGGGGCGCGCGGCGGGCGGGGCAGGCGCGCGGCGGGCGGGGCGGTGCTCTGGCCCGGGGCGGTCCCTCAGGGCACCACAGAGAGGGCAGGGCTGCGGCTTCTGCTGGGCCGGGAAAATGACCGGGATAAGGATGGGGATAAGAACCGGGAAAAGGACCGAGATATGTGTATCTGGTGCCGGGGGGGCCCCACCTTCGTCCCTCCAAGTACAGAGCTCCCCGTGGCTGAGAAGGAAGCTCAGAGGCCTCCCGCTCACCTGCAGCGGGTGATACAAACCAGTGGCTGCTGTGCAAACAGCCCCTGTCATAAACACGACATCTGTGCACAAAGGAATGAAAAGGTCACACAGCAGAGGCCCAAGCCGGGCATAGGCAGCGTTTTAAGCAACACAATTAACTCTAGCGTCGGCATGAGCACTTGTCGGAGTTTGAGTTCAGTTCTGCTCATCTCAAGTCTTATTTACTATCCCCTTCTCATCCCGTTTTCCTCGCACCCCCATCACACTGCACTGATGACAGAAGGTTTTAAAACTTACTTGAGACTTACTTAATTACAGCCCATGGGTTGGGTTTAAGACCTTGCTTATTAGAGCTGGAATGGGGCTGTTTGATCAATGGATCTCTAATATAAGCAAGGCTGGAGGTAAATGTCACTGCCTTCTAATCAATCCAGCCAAACCCTGTTCAAACACTTGGGTTACTCTATAGGTGGCCTGTTTGGAAGAAAAGAAAATGGTGCCTTTAAATATGGACTCATTTTGTGCACAGCAGGGTGGCTGGGGAGTCCAGCAAGCTCCGAAATGGAAACCTTCCCCTAGGCACTCTGACCCCTCATCCAGCACGGATTAATCCCAGATTTGGGCTCTCTGGAGACACACTGTTCATGCCCCAAATGCCGTTTAAAGTTTGTGGTGTTTTTCTCCCTAAAGAGCCATGTTTCAGGCAGCATTTCTCCTTTCATTCCCCCATGGAAGCCTCCGTGCTTCCAGGGCACCGACACAACTCCAGCATGTCCTGGAGCAGAAGCTGCAGCTCCGGACACCTCTCACTCAGCTGGGCAGCCCCATGCCAGCTCTCCCAGGCCATCAGTCCCTTGGAACCCCTGTTCCCACCACTGCAGCCTGGCACTGCCACCCTGTCACCACTGGCACAGACAATCTGCCCCTGCCTGGGACAAAGCAAAGGGACAGCAACACCTGGAAAATGGGGAGATCAGGATTCCCTGGTTGTTTTCTACCCGTGGCAACCAAGTGGTTTCCTTTGGTCTTTCCTTCCTATTTCCAATAGCTCTGTAGGAACAGGATTGGAAAAGCAAATTCCTTAACGCACCCAAAGTGCTGCACGTCAAAGGGGTGTTTGCCCAGGGATGTGCACAAACACGAGGCAGCAACATTCATGTCCAATCAGGAATCCAAGGAAAACGCTCAGCCCCAGCACCGGCAGAACCTGGGGCAGATGAACTGGTTTGAGTTGCTCAGATCAGAGCCATTGTCTGCCGAGTTGTCACAGTAAATAGTTGTTTCATTAAAAATAAGCTTTTATTACCAAAAGTTTCAGCTTTACCAAAATATTGTCACATTCTCAGGACCAAGCTAACAGCAGTAGCTTTCCCCTTTTCCCACCAAATCTGTGCTGTTTAAAGGAAGCTCTTTCTGAGTCATTCCAGTACGAGGGAAGGCAGAATCTTAAAAACAACTCCTTGCTCTCGAGTCAGTCCCGAGAAGCTGCACGGAGCAGTTCCAAGTGCTCGGCCAATTCCGGCACCGTTCTCTGTCCCTTGATAATCACACACATCCACATGTTTGCCCCAGCCAGTGGAGCCTCTGCTCTGCTGAGGGCCCAGCAGATACTGCACTGAGAGGATGGCATCCAGCCTTGTGATCCAGCTCTGTCCCGCTGGAGCCGATCCCAGGGGAAGCGTGTCCCAGGCACACCACGGTTCTCACTGGCCAGCTCTGTGCAGGGTAGAGCCTTCAGCCAGAGCAGCTGGAGCAGAGCCTTCCCATTTTTCCCCTGCTGTCAAAGCAGGAAGTTCCCTATCTGAACACCATCTCCCAGCCAACGTGTCAGCACCAGAACAAGATGTTTCATGTTGAATTACTGGAGCCTGACTTGTCGGTGTGAGTGGCAGCGCCGGGAGCCCAGCTAACCAACTTCACCTCACAGTCCCCGGGCCAAGCCAGGCCGTTCTGGTGCAGTCCGGGCAGATTCCATGTCTGGCCCTTCCCTGACCATGCTGCCAGAACTATTCCCTCATTCTGGACACTTCTACAGGCTTTTTCTCCAGAGTTCTCACTTTGCTCTTCAAATTAATTCAGGCTGCTGCTGTTAAGATTCTTGGCATGTAGTTCTCACTACATCACCCCTCTGCACGTTCCATCCCCTCTCTGCCTGTTGGCTAGATGATATATCATAGAATCATAAAATCCTTGAATGGTTTGGGTTGGAAGGGACCTTAAAGCCCATCCAGTTCCAGCCCCTGCCATGGGCAGGAACACCTTCCACAGACCAGGTTGCTCCAAGCCCCGTTTTTGTTCCTGGTCCCTGTTTTTGTTCTGCTCTCGCCATCACTCGATTCCTGGTTCCTGGCTCGTGTCCCTCATTGTCTGGCCAGACGTTCTCCCAGCTCTCTTGGAAATGAGACGAGCTGGGACAAGCCAGTCTGCTGTGGTTTGTGTTCCCAGTGCGTGGGCACCAAGAGCAGAGCACAACCTGAGGCTGGTGAGATAAGGTCACTTCATGCTTTCCAAACAGAAATCTGGAGCTCCTGCTGGAGATTTGTTCCCCGCTCTCCCCAGCTCCATGATTTCTCTGTCTGTGATTTTACCCTTCAAAGCACAGGTTTCCTTGGAGCAGTGGCTGACACTGCACATCTCTGTGCACTGACTCAGGGCTTGGTGGATGTTGTGCCTCAGCAGTTCCGTGAGCAGTTCCGAGGGCCGCTGAGAGCCGCAGGCACGGCTGCCTGCACTGACACACACTTAGTGCCGTCCCAGTGACCAGGGCTGGCATCTGAGTTCAGCAAGCAGCTTATGCAGCTCCCAAACCATCACCCTGTGTCTGCTCAAACGGCTCATTTTTGTGACAACCTTCGCTTACAGCAGCACAACAAAGGGGAGATTTATCCTGACAATGTTTGCCTGATAAGTGCCGAGTTAATGGCACACGAAATGTGCTGGCTGGTCCTCTGCAGGCCTGGGATCTAATTAATCTCTGGCAAGTCCCCCTGAAATAGAAGCAGTGTTGGCCTGCACATGTAGCAGTCGAGAGCAACTAATTGGAGCCAAACTGTACAGCAAGGCAGGAGGAAGGAATTGCTGCAGCACGGTGGGATTTCCAGAGTTACAGTGCCAGAGCCTGTGTTTCTGCTCCATTGGAAGAGCATTCGTGCCATTCTCTTACCCCAGTCAGAGCTCAGAAAGCTTTTGAATCAGACACAAAAGCACAGAACTAGGTGTTCACACACTCCACAAAATGAGGTGGTACTGACTGTCTGAGTGGGTGAGGCCCATTTCCATAGGGATGTGACTCCGGGACCTCCACCTGTGCTCAGTGACACATTCCTGCAGCCACACAGAAGCTGGGGAGCTCCCTCTGCACAAGCCATGGCAACATCTGTCCCCAAAAAGAGGCTCAGCAAGCTCTGCTTCTCAGCAGTTTCATATGACAGAGAAGCAGATCAGTGTGAATATATTCCACTTCTCCAGGGGGTTCATTTATCAATCCATTTGTAACGGGACATAAAAATCAAACCCCAGCACGACTGAAAGGGAAACACACTCTTGGCTTTCTATTTCCACCTGGGTCATTAAATTATCCAGCCACCTCCTGCATCACTTGCTGCCTTAACCATCCGGACAAATTAATCCCCATGCCAGGCACACACACACGGAGGAGGATATAATTTTATCTCCCTTTGCTCTTGAGCCCAGGAAGAATCCCAGTCTCCACTGCAAGGATAGAGCTAGGCCTTGTCCCCGTGGGGTGTCTGACACCCCGCTGGGTGCAGTGTCCCCGGCAGGACATACGTGTCTGTCCGGTGTCCCTCGGACCCACGTCTCAGGGTCACACCAGGCACATCCCGGGAGCAGCGATGGCCGCACAGGCAGGAGCACACACACGGTCACTGCTGGGCCCAGCAGCCCCTGGAGCTTGGCTGACTCCCACCTTCCCTAGGGCAGCTCCTGCCCATCCCCGGGAGCGCCAGCCAGGTGTGCACAAACCTGCACTGCTGGATGGGGAGGGGATACGGCCCCAGGGACATAAGGTTTAACAACACACAGCCAAAGCAAACTACTATCCAAGCTCTATAGAATCATGGAATTGTCAAGGTTGGAAAAGACCTCTAAGTTCAAGCCCAGCTGTCAACCGAGCAACACCACCATGTTCAGCACTAAACCTTGTCCTTGAGTGTCGTATCCACGTGGTTTTTTGAACACTTCCAGGGATGGTGACTCCACCACTTCCCTGGACAGCCTCTTCCAAAGCTTGATAACACCTCCAGTGAATAAATTTTTCTTATTATTCAACATAAACCTCCCCTGGCACAACTTGAGGCTGTTTGCTCTTGTCCTGTGGGTTGTTCCCTGGGAGAAGAGCCTGATCCCGCATCACTACAACCTCCTTTCGTCTTACTCCTTTCACCCCCATCCTGTCCTGGGTTCCCAGAAAGGGAGGAGGAAGGGAACATGTTTAGACGGCAACCTGCACTCAGCAGTGTTTGCACACTGAGCTCTGAGGCTGCCTGGCCTGAGGCCGAGCTTGGGAAAAACAAAGTGTGTGCCAACCTCTCGGGAGCCGAGTGCGACGAGTGCCCGGTGCCAACTTGGCTGCTCTCCCTTGCTCCTCGCGGCTACTCCAGAGCAGTGCCCGACAGGCACAGGGAATGCTCACCCTGCGCACAGAGCCGTGCCCAGACCCAGCGCCAGACCGTGCCTGGCAGGAGCTCCTGGAGAACTGCGGTGTGCAGCCAACAGGGCAGTGTTGGGAATGGGAACAGGTGGGAAACGGCTTTCCAAAGCTGTTCGTCAGGTCAGAAGTGGGTGTAGAAACCAAGGCTGCTGCCTGCTGCCAAGAGAGCCAACAGAACAGGCTGTCCTGTGGATTCATTACAGATTAAAATACACCCCAAAAGAAGAAAACACCCCAAAGGAAGGGAATCTGTTTTGGCTGCAAGAAAGGGTAAAGTTTAGGTTGTGGATAAAGACTGAAAACAGCTCCTCAGTTTTTGCCCACTCACACGTGCTTTCAGGGAAGTGGTGAATTTAATTTTCTTGACTGCAGTAAACTCTTGTTCCAGATGCCAGGAGAATGTTTTGGAATGCCGCTAGGGAAGGTGTACAGTGAAGGCATCTTTGCTTGGGGCTCCAAGCCTTGCTGAGCACCTCAGCTGCTGAGAGGAAGCAAATTCACTCTCAGAGAAGTGGAATCGTTGTGCTGAGGCACTGAGAGACAGCCAAGCAAACCCGTTGTCACAGCATCTGTGTGATAAATGATGTCAATTAAGCAGCACATTCCAGCAAGTGTAAGGGAGCTGAATTCCCAAGTAAACAGAAGGCAGCGTGTCCCACACAGACTGAACTGCGTCACACCTGCTGTGGTCGTACCCGAGGGTGGGAAGTAGAAATAGAAACAGAAGTGGGTGCAAGGGACATACCAAAAACTTGTCACATTTCCATCAGGACATTGTTGCCAATAGGTTCTGGTTCCCCTCACCTCAAACAGAAGTGGGGTTTGCTGCTGCCTTGATTTATCAGCAGGAGCAGGCAGGAGTTTCAATGGAACTATGCAACTCCTGGAACACAGGAGCAGAGGCAAAGGGAACCTCGGACCAGGGCTCCTGGGGCTGCACCAAGGGACAGAGCAATGGCAGGAGAAACCCTGATCTCCCCTGGACTGATTTGATCCTGGAGATAAAGCCTTACCATAACTATGGTAAATGGGAGGACAGACAAACACAAGCGATAAGGAGAAGTGATAAGGAGCCAAAGGAATGTAAAGATCAAAAGGAGCTTAACCAGAGCAGAATGCCTTCCTGCATAGAGCAGTCTGGCCAGGGAGTGACCATGCTGCAGTTAACTGTTTCATTTGCAGCAAAAGAGAGAGAAAAACGGGTCTCTGTGGCAACAGAGTGTGCAAATCCATCAGAGCACTGGCAGAGCTGCAGACAGGTCTTCAGGGAGACAATGCTCTATCTGTGGGGAGCCAGCCCAGCTCAGGGGAAAGCATCTCAAATAGCTGCTGTCATCAGCACATCTTCCTCCATCCTCATGGATGGGCTGGCCGGCTGCACTGGAAACCAGAGCTCCCAGGCAACCATGGCGCACTTTCCAAAGCTTTAGAGTCAGTAGCAAAGGCAAAGCTCTTCCTAAGCTTCTTATCCTTGTGTGTGTGTGATGTCTGGGGTTGGACCATCAACAGCTCCGAGCCTTGTTTAAGCTCAAATGGATCAACAGTGAAACTGGAGCCTCATGACCTTCAGTAGCTCACTCACCCTCTGTCTCTTCTTGAGAACTCCTGTCAGCACCGGAGAAATCCTGGATTCATTTTTAAGTTGATGAGGAGCAAAGCAAGCAGGGTCCCAGGTTAGCAACCATCCAGGCATGCAGGACTTGCAGTGTAATAATAGCAACCCCAGCGTCTCCCACAGTAATCCCAACCAGCAGCGTCTCCTGAAGCCAGAGAAACCCCACATAGCTCCCCGAGCCTCGCAAATTAGCTCCATTATCTTGGCCGTGCCTTCCCTGCTCTCCATCTGCTCTGAGCAGTGGGAAACCAGCGGGGTTTGAACTCCTGCCTGCTCTGAGGGAGCAGCTGAACCTGCAGCAGCCAAACCAGCCTGGGCTCACAGAACAGAGCTGCAGCAGAGGAGGAAGAGGAGAGGCTGGGGCATGAACAACCCCTGGGGTGGCACAAGAGAACAGGGTGACCTGAGGCTGGCACACGACTGTCACTCACACCAGTTACTGCACCCCCGAGTTCATGGTACTCCTGCGAAATAAATCCTGTGTCTGCTGTTACTCTCTCTTGGATGCTGGCCGATGGCAAACGGGGTCTGAATTTCCTGTGAATGGGATTCATTCTGCAAAGGAGCTTCGGCTCCTCCTAGGCAGCAATCTGTGCACAAATCCGGGAGCTGATCTCACTGTAGAGCAGAGGCCTCAGCCTTTGGAGCCGTCCTGGAAGAAGAAGCAGGCACGCTGTGTCCTAATTCCACTGGCACCCCACAGCTTGCTGGACAAAGCCGCGAGGCTGCCCGAAATACCTGCTGGATGGGTTCGGCAGCTGGGAAACCTGAGCCGGCCCCCTGCGGATCTGTGCTGCCGGAGCTCTTCAAGGATGGGTTTTCTCAAAGTCTTGTCATTTCGAGAGGGGGAAAAATACCCGTGGGCAGAGCACCCAAACAGCCTGGGAACCTCTCTGGGAGTGCTTTGCTGTGCCCTTTTGGTGTGGTGAGTGCCCGGAGCAGACACCAGACACTGTCCCGACATCAGCCCCTCCAGCACTGCCGGGAGGGGGCATGCCGCGGGGCATCCCACCTGGGAATGCTTCCCTGGCTGCGTGGGCAGCTCCTGCTCCTCAGTTCAGGGCTTCTTTTAGCTGGTGAGACTCCAGCCCTGCTAAACAGTGTCAGTGCTCTTGGATCCTGTTGTTTGAACACACTTGTCTGCTCAGTCTCTCAAGTGCAGCGAGCAATCTGCAAACTCTATGGATAAAATAACCTCTGTCCTGCTACAGGGCAGCTTCCACACTCAAATTCTGCCTCGCTTCCAGCCTGGGATGCATTCCAGAGTGGTCTCTGCTGCAAGAGCCTCTCAAACAATCAGCTGTATGCAGAGATCATAGCATGAGTGATTGCATGGCTTCACTCCCTCTCCATCCCCTGCAATCCTCCTCCAGGAGTGTGCAAGTGGGGGAAGAGGCACAGCTAAATCCAAATCAGTTCCAGTTCTGCTGGACTGGGATGAACTCTGCCCTACGGGTTTCCCCTGTGTCAGATACCACAGCTCCACGTCCTCCTACATTTCCAGCTCGTATGAGAACACAGGATCACAGAATCCCAGATTGGTTTGGGTTGGAAGGGACCTTAAGGCTGTGGGAAGTCATTCCCTCTTGTCCTGTCTCTCCAGGCCCTTGTTCCAAGTCCCTCTCCAGGTCTCTTGGAGCCCCTTTAGGCACTGGAAGGGGCTCTAAGATCTTCCTAGAGCCTTTTCTTCTCCAGGCTGAACACCCCCAGCTCTCCCAGCCTAGCTCCTTAGGGGAAGAACAGGAGGAACCTGAGTTACTTCAGAAATACTAACTCTGAAAACTTGGTAAACAAGGGTCAGGACAAAGCAAGCAGGGAAGAATACTGAAACTGGGGAGTGAACAGTCAAACACAAGGTAATATTAAGTCTTAAAAACCCAGAAGCTCAGGAGATCATGTTCAGGCATGAAAAACCAAAACCCCAAGAAATGTCCTTTTAGAGTCCCCTCAGCTGCCCAGCCTGGCCATGTCCCCTGCAGCCCCACTCAGTCACCACCTCTCTGTGACACCGGTCCCTGGCAGTGCAGTGCCAGGAGCAGCCGTGGGCAGGGATGTTTGTGCTCACACTAATGAGCTGCTGCTTTACTGTGTCCTCAGGAGCGTTCCAGGCTGCTGCACGCTCCATGTGCCGGTTACAGCTGCTCTGCGCTTGGTCTTTCTGGTGTTTGCACCGAGGAGGGAAAGAAAAGGACTTGTATTTTAAATAACAGCTTAAATCCTGGAGCATGAGACCCAAACATTGGGGAAGAGAGCCCGTTGCCAAGTCACCCTAATCCCAGCCTTTTCCTTCTCTGTGTTTAGCATTCCTGCTAATGGAATTTGGACTGCAGCTAATGCTGATTAACATTTCCATGTTAGTTATTTCACATAATCTCTTCTCCAGCTGTGGCAGAGCCTAGAAACGCACCATTTATCCTTGTTCAGTCTCTGCTTCCTGAGTTCTTCCCAGCCAAACCACTGGGAACGAAAGGCTACTATGTTTAGCTGCCCCGAACATGGATCAATTCCTAAATGCAGGAATGGTGTCCTTTCTCTCTAAACCTCCACCTGGATACCAAGATTGTGATTGCAGGCCGAGCCTGGGGGCAGGAACAGGGCTGACTGGGAGGCAGCAGCACGGACACGACTGAGCTGGACGTTTCCGTGATGGAGCACTGGTAACCGCCAGCCCAGAAATAATCCGGCTAATTTTACACCTGCACTCATTCTTCCCTGCAGGAATTCAGCACCAGAGACCAATGCCTAAAATTAGGGCAGGTTACAGACATGATCCTTAACATGTTAAAAGTAGAAACATGCCAATGGATGCAGTGCTCTCATCCCACTGCTCCAGCCGCTTCCCACTCGGGTCACAGGAACATACCAGACACCGCTCGGGGCACTCCCGGCTTTGGTTACAGGGCTCTGGTCGGGACAGCCCCCAGCTGCCACACACGAGGGGAGGAGGTGCTGGGGTGGCACAGGAGGGTGCCCAGACTCTGCAGGTCAACCACTGAAACTTCAGTCACCTGTGTCACAGCCGGCTGTGCTGGGCAGACCTGCCGTGCTTCCACCCCACCTCCAGCCGGCCCAGCACTCCCGCAGCCTCCGGCACTGCCCCGGGCTCGGGGATGCAGGAGCTGAGCGTGGTCAAGCAGAGGTGACAGGGTCCCCAAGCCAACCACTGACAGCTCTCTGTGACATGAGCTCCCCATCCTACTGCACCTTCTCCTTCCAGCACCTGCCTGCTCCACCAACCCTCACCTCCGTCTGCTTCGGTTTTCCCTGCTCCTGAAGTACTGATTCCATCTCCTCAGAGGAGTGGCTCAGGCACCAGTTTGGGATTATTCTGGCATAACTGTTTTTCCCCTCACTTAAAAAAAAAAAATCCCATTTTGTGACACACCAGTTGTTAATCAAAATTAATTTTTCTCTATCATTAATTCTCCCAGGGTGAAAAAAAATGTCACGGACATGTGTGACTTGCATCTGTTTGTCTGTTTGCAAGATATAATCAGAGCCCACTGTGATGTTGACTTTATGGAGGGACCAGCGTTTTCTTCGCCCGGACCTGCAGGCAGGTGAGGCAGCAGCTGCCGCACAGGTTCAGCTGGGGCAGAGACACTTCAGAGCAAATCACGGGGAACAGCTTCTGCTGGGAAACTCCGAGAGACAAAGGATCACGAGGAGCTCCTCCCGGGCCGCTCCCAAGCGCTAATTGCTGAGCCGCTGGACCAAGAAGCACGCAAGGATGGCCCGGGCCAGTAATTATCCCTCCTCCTCGGAGCATCACCTCCACCTGCGGCCGGGTTCAAGCGCAGGCTTAGAGGTGTCGGGGTCAGGGTTCCCCGCGCAGGTTTGGGTGTGGTGGCGATACCTGCCCTGGGCTGGGCTGGCAGCAGAACCGGGGTGTCGGGGCTGCCAGGGGCAGGAGGAGCTCGGCCAGCCCTGCATTCCTCTCTCCCGGCATCACTCATGTACTGAGCAACCCAGGGAGGGAACAGGGAAAATCAGCACAGCCCAGTCCCTGCCGTGCAGCTCTCGTGGTCTGTCCCGCTGTCCCTCGGATGTCAGCGGGTACTGGAGCAGCAGTGCTGGGCAGCGAGAACGCCAGGAACCTGCCCTGCTGCTGTACAGGAGCCACAGGTCCTGGGGAAGGGAAGGGCCAACCCATCGCTTAAGCATAGAGCATCCTCTCGGTCCGGGGAGGGGACAGGGATCGGGGCATCCTCTCGGTCCGGGGAGGGCACAGCTCTTTGAGTGCCTGCTTGGAGCCCCGGCATCCATCTCCCCCAGCCCTGCTAATGCCAGCATGGCTGTGAAACTCGCGGGGATGATGCTGATCCCGTTTCTACGGAGAGCTCGATAGAGATCAGAAGAGATGGAGAGGGGTGGGAGCTCCATTAGTGCGATTCCGAGCACTGGGGCCCTGGATAACGAAACCCTCTTGTTTATATGGGAAGGGGACGCCGGGTTTCCACTCCCCACCCAATTCAGAAACAAAAGCAGCGATTGTGGCAGCGGGAGCGTCCGGCCGATAGCGCGGCCGCAGCTCCGCAGGGAGGTTGTCCCGAGCCAGCATACACCCGCATGGCCTCTGGAAAAGCCACTTCCCTCTTTCCTCAGGGTGTGCCCGCGGGCTGTCGCAGGGCCGGGAGTCGGGGCAGGTGCCCGGCGCTGTCTCCCGGCAAGGTGTCCCAGGTTCACACCAGAGACCCACGCACCCACATCTGCTGTGCCACAGTGGGGCCAACACCCCAGGGAAACAGCCAGGGAAGAGCAAGTGGGAATAGGGACACGTTTCATCCCATCTTGGTGCTCCCGAGGAGCAGGAGGCTGGTCATGCTGCAGCCCGAGAGCTGTGAGCTCGACAGTGACAGTGACAACGGCCAGCAGTAACAAATGCAACAACATGCCATGTTTTGAGAAGGAAGAATTTTGGGGTAGAACATTCTTTTGTCACACACCATTCTCCAAAGTTAAAAAGCAAAGCCAAAACATCCCGAAACTTTCTAAAGTGTTGGTGCCCCCTGCTCCCTGAGGCAACGCTTCCCTGCAGCCCCTGGGGCCACGAGGGAGGGAGGGAGTGGGGCAGAGAAAAGAGACAAAGTGAGATGAAAACCAACAAAGAACTAAAAAACAGCGCTGCACCGAATTGTTCAAGTGCACCACAGTCTCTCACAATGTCTCTCCCACTTCACTGAATCCCGAAGAGCCCAGAGAATTCACGGGATTGCTCACAAGGCTGCTCCTAAAGCGTTGGCAGCAGAAATGCTGCGGTGAAGCGGGAAGCAGGGCCTTAGCATGGGCACCTGAGGAACTTCTGCTGCCCAGGACATCGGGGGGGAAGGAGGGCTGGCCTGGCCACCACGTCCTGCCTGTGCCACCACGCTGTCACCCAGCTTTGATCTCCGGGAGATGGGAAGGAGGGAGCGCGCACAGGTTTGTGTTTGCCAGCTCCATTAGCTGGCCTAACGAGGTAATGACACCCCTGTTCAGCCCTGGCCTTTCCCAGATCACTGAGTTGCTCCTGAAAGGCTGCTTTAGAGAATAAACTAATTAGCCAGCAGCCTTCACTGCTGCATTGAGCAACCCCTCAGTGCCAATTACAGGTAACAGCAGCGGCTGAGCCAGAGCTGCTCCCCCTGCTCCTGCCAAGGACAGACACTGGATTCTGTGGGACTCCCACCCTCCACCCATTCATGTTGCCGGTGGGTGCTGCCTGGCCAAGGCCTTCCAGACCCTCCAGCAGCTGGTGAAGCCATGGAAATACCACAGGAATGGAAACCTAATGGTGCCAACCCAGCAGCAGGAACAGGGTCCTTGGGGGGCCACATGGCTCCTGGCAGCCCCTGCTCATGGCCCAGGGCAGCTGCAGAAAGCTGCTTTACTCCCACAGAAGCCGATTACAGCTCCCTGACACCCAGGAAGACCACACAGGCAGCAGAACCCACGGTGGGCCTAGATTCTTTGGTACCACCTTTCCTCCGGGCGCACCGGTGGGTCCTTGGGGTGATGGGCCAGGGGAGCATCCTCTGCGATGCCCTCTGCATCTCTCCACCCCTCATCTCATTAATTCCAGTTAATAATTAACAAGAGTGAGTAGGGCAAGGCCTTGGCATAATCCCGGTGTGGCATTAGAGGGCATGGAAAGCCCGGTGAGCACGTGCCTATCGCAGGTAACGGGGAGCCCCATGGAGCCTTAATGGGCTTTGGGACCCGTTAGCTCCTTATCCCCTGGAATAAGCTCCTTGTCTCTTGCAGGGAGCTCCAGAAGCCCCAGCAGCTCCGACAGCCCCGGCTCCTTCCCTCGGCCGTGTCAGGGCCAAACGCCCTCGCTCTGACCCAGCCCCACGGTCACACACAGTGCCCACCGTGTGATGTGTGCACCCCCAGCACAGACCCCCGGGCAGGGCACAGCTCCTGGCACATCCCGAAGCACACGGATACGGCCCATATAGCAGGACACGGCCAGGAGGGCGCCAGGGATGTGGTTATGGGGGGCACTCACCTGCGCAGATGCCATGGCTGAGCTCGGGCAGCGCCACAGGGATCGCTCTGCTCCCTCCCCTTCTCTCCCAGCCATCCCGCGGAGCCAGAGCCGGGGCTGAGGCAGCCGAGCTCAGGGCAGGGACCGGCACTGGGGATGGAGAAGCGTTGGGATCGCATCTGGCACAGGCGCTGCTGTGCTAGGCAGGCTCGAAAGGGCAGCAGGAAAACAGGGCGAGGATGGACCCAGCCCTCCGCACCCCGTGGCACAGGAAAACACCCTCACAGTGGAGCAAAGGAAGGAAGAAGGCGACACAGCGTGTGGGGCAGCGTGCATGGCCAAAATACTGGGAACGGCACAGCCGGAACATCGGGAACGGCACAGCCCCGCCCTCCCACCGGGGTCACCCCAACAGGGACAGTTTCATCATCACTGCTCCCCATGACCTCCTCATACAATCATTTTCCATGTGTAAAAGCACCTTTTCCAGGAGGGAACTCGGCCAGCTGAGCTCCCCCAGGCTCCGTCACACCGTGCTGTGCCGGAGCAAGTGTGTGTGAGTGTGTGCTCTCTTCCAAGATCCTCCCTTCCTGGGCACTGGGCTTGGCCCCCTTGCAGTCCATCCTTGCAAAGATTTAATTTCCTGCTCTACAAACTCCTCAGCTTCTCCACTGGGTACAGCCCTGCCTGAGGAACCACAACCATGAGCACACCCAGCCTCCATGGGGTCCGAGGGTACCCACAGGCTCTGAGCTCACCCTCCAGCTCTCCAGGGATCTACAAACTAAACACAGGGATGCTAGCACAGCTCCCATCCCTCTATCCCAGCTCAAAAAACTGGGCTGAGTCCCTACCAGTGATCCAACCTCAGAGCTGCGAGGCCACTGTGCCTTGGAAAATACATGCACATCCCACAGCACTGGGAGCAGGAGCTTTTATTTGTGTGGGTACAAGGCACGTGCTGTAACCCTTCACCTTGTGAGACCCAGCCTGAACTCCAGCAGGGCACTAACTTTGGGCTTGGCATGGAATCCACGATCTGAGAGATCTTTTCCAACTTAAACGGTTCTGTGCAGTCACTGCCTGGAAGCCAATGATTCCTCAGACCAGCCCGGAAGGGTTCACCCTTCCCAGGAGGAGCTAGAAGGAGCAGAGGCTCCCAGCTCACAGGGGCAACATGGCACCAGGTGTCCTCTCCCTGGGAACCTTGGTTTTTCAGCAGGAGCCCAGGGACCTTCCCACATAAAACAGAATCACCAGAAGATCCGAACAGGCCTTGGTACAAACACTGTTCTGTGAACGCGAGCACTGACAGCAAAAGGCCGTTTTCACTCTTGGGGCAGTTGGCAAAGGATAAATCCATTGTTCAGACTGGAACATGATCCTGGCTCCGGGTAATGGCCAGGATAAATAATGAGCAGTAGCTAACTAACAATGCTGAGGTGAGCAGACAGTGATTGGAACAGCACCAGGAGCCAGAGGAGTGCCCACCTTCCCACAAGGTTCCAGCCCAGCCCAGAGCTGGGCAGGGAACCCACAGTGCACCTTCCCCACTCCCTGCCTGCCCTGAACAGAATTCCGAATAGGAACCCGCCTTGGAAGTGCCACAGCTGCTCCCAGCCCTGCCTCAGTTTCCATGGCAACTTCCCCTCACCCCATGGCTCAATATTGTTCTTTTTCTATGGAACAGCAGATCCTGCTGCTCTTTCAAACAGCTCCTTACCCAACCGGACCATCCCAGCCCCAGCACCACTGGAGACTGTGCTCAGGACAGGAGGGCACCAGGGCAGGGTGGGACACAACCCTGCTGGATTCCTGTCCAGAGAATGTGCTCACACCTTCCCTCAGCCCCAAGCAGCCCAGCCCATCCTCACCCCCAGCAGGTGCTGGAAGGGCACAGCCCATGCTGGGGACACGTGTGGGACCCTCCTGCCCCTCAGCCCCCACAGGAAAGGCTCAGTCCCACCCCAGCTGCACCAGACCAGCCCTGGGGCAGGATGGGTCCAAGATCCCTGGACACTGTGGCTTCCTGCAGTAACATCTGTGATTAAAACCTGGTATTTTGCCTGGAAAGAGCAGCTACTCAGAGCCCAGCCAAGTCCTGCAATGCCTTTAAGAGATCCAAACCCCTCATTCCCTTGGCCACGACACTCACTCAGCAGTGACTGATGCAAACACAAACATCAGAAACCACATTTGAAATTAAAAAAGTTTATTTGCAGATCTGTAAAACAGCTCTGCGAAAGACCAACATTTCCAAACACTACGAGATGAGAATGCATTTTCCTATTGTTAGAATATAAAAAAAGTCACAGTCCTTCAACTACCCCAAGAAAAGCAGACATTTATGAACCAAACATTGAACTTCCAACACCAAAAAGTCACTGGGGTGAGGGAGACAGTCAATAGCACCAACACAGGTGACACAGCCCTCGTGGGTCTGTCATTACAATGGAATAAAGCGGGTTAGTGAGGCCAAGCCTCCGGGGAGAGCAGCCCTACGAGCACTGAGTTCAGACAATGACACACCAGAACACATTCCTTTACATCCCAGCGATGCAAACACCAAGCCAGAAACACCACAGAGCTCCCAGGAGCTCTGAGCTTCCACTTTGGGACAAGAAATTCCATTGGAGAACAAGAAATCTTCCGAACTTACGTGGCAGTTCCATTTCACACACACAACTTTATTCACTTTATGTTTACAAGAGCTGTGTGATGGGGAGGTGAAGGACAGGATGCAGAAGTGGACAGTGGTGCAGGATCCAAACCTTGCTCCATGGAAAAGTGGGATTACACTGCTTTCCGGTGGTACTCCGGAGGGGCCACCTCATAGTCACTGGCACTGAACAACGCAGAGGAATTCTTTGCTAAATACCTACAAAAATAACAAAAACGTTACATTACTTCTTGCCCAAATTCTCTGTTGTTCAGTGGATCTGTGAATCAGGAGGTGTTTGCCCAGATGCACAACAGGGTTTGAGAAGCACCAGTCCCAGACGTAGCTGCTCACGTCAGCTCTGCCAAGCACTTACAGATCTGACAGCTCAGCCAAAGAATCTGTTCCAAACAAGCTGCCAAGCACCTCTGGCTCCAGGTGAGCTCAGGCAGCTCAGGATTAAGAGGATGAAGCCGTTGATATTTGAGGTTCAGGCAGCTGCTGTACCAAGAATCAATTTGCTACTGCTCTACTCAAAGGAGCAGGGACGGGGAACAGGACACCAGGAAGCTCTGTCTGCACAAACAGGGACCCTTCAAGGCCTGAGTGAAGGATGGCAAAACAAGGAATGGCCAAAGGTAAGGGTTATGTGCCACTGATTCTCATGGAATGGGTTCAGGATTTCTGGTCACTGGGTTCACATTTCTACTTCACAGCCAGAGCTCTTCAGCACCTGCATTTACCTCAGACTGCCCCAAAAGACCAGGGCTAACCCAGGGCAGGTTTTCCCTGGCTACCAGGCTGATTCCTGTCAAGCTCCGCTGCAGAGATGTCCTCAATTTACTGAGGGTTTTCTTTCAGCTTCCAGTAACTCCTAATCATAGAATCATGGAATGGTTTGGGTTGGAAGAACCCTTAAAGCTCACCTCATTTCACATTAAAGTGTTTTATTATCAGGATGTTTTCCTCCTACACATCACATGGCTATGGGGTACCATAGCACACTAAAGCCACAGTGACAGTCTGTCCCAGAAATAACATTCCTAAAGTTCATCAGTTTTTAAACATTTGCTCAATTGTTGTTGAGTAACTGTTGTGTAATTTAATAGCTTGCTGGAACTATCATCTGCTTTTTTTAGCAGCTATAAATAAATGTTGAAGCATTTATCTTGCAACAAGGAGCAGACGGGACAGGGTAGAAGTGCAGATTAACAGAACCAGAGAAGTGGAGTCTGAGAGGCTTCATGGCAGCCATGGGGAAGAGGCCACACAGAGGCCCCAGTTCTACAACTATTCACTGAAAAGGGGCAGCCTCACAGCAGCCTGAGCTCCCTGACCTTTCTCTGTCTTGCTGGAAGACCTCCCAAGTACTCACTTCAAGAAGTCATGCAAGTAGTTTAAGAGCAAAGCCAGACTCTTCTCATCCAGGGGCGTGTAGGCCAGCATGGCTCCGATCCGCACTGCTCCAAAGGAAGGACACTTGTCACAAACACTGCTTCAAGTTGTTGTTGAAGTCCACAACTTTACAGTAGCACAGAAAAGCAGCCCAGGAATCTATTCCAATATACACAAGCTCACCTAAACCAACCAGACTTTAAAAATCCATTTCCATCTCAAACCCCCCAATGGCTCTGAGCCTTTTGGATACATGGATAAGGAGAGAATGAACCCACACCTCAGAGCTGCCTGTCACAGACTTGAGAGAGGGAAAGAAGCACTTGAATCCTTCCCACTGCTATTCCTCACCCCCCCAGCTGGCACTCACCAAAGAGCCTCAGGAGGTGTGGGGCACCGTAGACCTGGGACATCGGAGCATCTGGGTGATCCGCCAGGATCTCGGCGTACTGGGGCCTCTCGAACTTGTAGAGCAGCTGAGTGCCCAGCATGACATTGAAATACTCCTTAATCCCAGCCACCACCTCGTTGACAGCATATTCCCTGGGGACAGAGAGCTCTGCAAGGCCTGCTCCAAAGACCAAACCAAAGACTGCTCCAGGGCAAAGCTTGGCTTGGGGAGACCACCAAAATCAGGAGGGTCTTTAACAGGCATTCAGATCTTACAAGGAAATTCATCTGGAGACCTTAAAATCTACAGCCACAGGGAGGGATGCAATTCTGGACCTCCCTAGAAAATGGGCTGTTCTCAACTGAGCCAGGATTTAGGCAACCCAAGAGCAGCAGTTTTCAGTCACCCTCTCCAAGAGATGCACTCTGGGAGTGGCCCTTCCAAAGCCACAGGCAGCACTGGGGACATTCAGCAGCTTTTCTCTTGTCACCCAAAGCTCATCCTAGCTCACACCAGGTTCAAAGGACAATACTGAATTAATTGCGCTGAACAGAGGGACAGCCCCCCAATACTTCAGGCACCTGCTCCCTTCCTCCCAGGCCTCTCCTGCCAGATTCCTGCAGGCTCCAACCTCACCCTGCCGGTACAGGAACTGGCAGTGACACTGAGGAGCACAACCCTCACCCCACCCTGCCAACAAATTTAGAACAGGCATCAGGACAATTACCTCAGAGGAGGTTAAAACACCCTGACAAGTCAATAATCTGCTTCCTCTTGAATGGAAGAAAATTACTTCCCCTTTCTGTTCTCCCTTTCAAACAGGAAAGTTTCCTGCAGAGTAAACACACCTTGCTTTGCTCAGGGCTGATTGCTGGGGTAATTACAAACAATAATTACCTCTGCCCATCTGAGTATTTACAAGTCCTCGTGCACCTCCCTGGCCCCCAGCCCTGGGCCTGTGAGGGAGCCCAGGGGCACTGAGCTCTCCCTACATAGCTTTTCTGGGAAGTTTCTATCAGCTTCCTTCAGGAAAAGGCTTAGAGCAAGTGGGGAAGCAGAAATCATATCCAGAAAGCAGAACTGCAATCTGGAATTACTCCCTCAGGATTTCTGAACACCTCCTCACCTTGGGCTTGGAACAGGGCACTGGACATGGGGCTGGGTTGGGTTTCACAACCTTATTCCATTTTCCATGGAATCCAAGTCCAACAACAACAGCCAAGGAAGTGTTTAAGGCTGGCAGTGACCACTACTCACTTGTTATCAGTATTTCCTCGGGATTTTTTGTAGTTTGCATAATCCTCCAAAATGGAGTCCACATTCTTCTTGGCAGGGAGGTAGAAGAGCTACAAAAGCAAAACAGAACAAATACAAGTCTGTCTCATTTTTGCAGACATTTATACCTGGAAACTGAACTGAAACCCTTTCTCACCAGGACACTTCTAGGATGAAACCAGCAGGTTAAGATGGTACAAGTTATGAAAGGAACTCCTCCAACAGTTTTAGCTGGGCATTAAAAAACCCCAACCAATGGGGGCAGCAGACAGTGGAAGGTGTCCCTGCCCATGGCAGGGCCTGGAACTGGATGAGATTTAAGATCCCTTCCCAAACCATTCCAGAATTCTCAGACTACATCCATATGTCCACTTAACACCTGTGCTGCTCAACAGCAACCTGCTGCTGAACTGGTAAATGAGACGGTTCCAGTAAAGTCCGGCCTGGAGTGGCAGCTCCACAGAAACACACACAGGTTCCCCCAGAGCTGGGCAGCATTTTCACAGGTACCTGTTTCTGCCTGGTGATCAAGTCCCAGTCATCCACCAGCCATGGCTTCAGCTCTTCAGGGATCTTCACCTTCACTTCAACTCTGTTCATAAACGTTTCTTCCTGAGAAAAGTCGAGCCACACTAATTACTCTCAAGTACTAATTGGGAGCACAGCACCCTTCTGTTTTCCACCCAAAATCCCTGGGAGTGAATGGAAAATACTCACACTTTCAACTGTTGGATCTACCCGAGCCCTCTTCTTCCTGGGAGGCTGGGGAGTCTCACTGGTGCTGCTCCCCTCTCCAATGCCTGGAGCTGTGTACAGCACAGACAGCAGCAGGAAAAAACAGCAGGGAAGATTTAGGAGAAGAATTTCAAAGTAAGGCTCAGATTTTTCTCAGATCACCATTGTACCTGTTGGGTTTTTTTATTGTTTCAAATATTACTTGTGTTCTGGGAGCCCCCCATTCGTGCCAGTTTAAACTGCTGCACTGACACTTATCTGAGGGAGGTTCCTGCACTAGAGCCAAACCAGTCTGTCATACTTTTTGGGGGAGAATTTTTGGACCCAGGAGCTCAGCTTTGCAGCTGTGTCACATCTCTAGCTCAGTAAGAAAACCTAAGTTTGACTTAGGAAATTATTTCAGCAGATCAACTTTGCTTTTCAATTGCAAGAGCTCAAAATCCTGACAGACTGAAACAAGTAGATTTTTGTAGCAACCAGAAAAATGTGAACCCTCCCCCTCCTGAGCAGGGAGAGCCCCAGGAGTCCAAGAGGGACAGTACAAGGTGGCAGTGAATTATTGGGGCAGACTGAAGGTCTTATACCAGCTACGAATCCTTCACCAGAGACACCCACTCAGATGAAAAATAAGACACACTTACTTTTCTGCTTATTCTTTTTTGTTTTCCTGCAAGAAGAACACAAATTATTGCACATATAAAGAGAGTGGCACTTAAGGAAGCCACAGCAGAAAGACAGAAAATGTTTCAAGCATTCAGCACAGGGAGCAGATCCTCAGGAGCCTGGGCAGTGTTTAGCTAAGGACACACAGAAGAAATACAAGCTATGACTTGGCTGCAGTGCTATGGTACCACAAGATTGTTCATGGAACAGATTAGAACTCACCATTTTTGGGATGTTTTGTCCTTCCCAAGTGCTCTTTGAGAACTACATGAGATTTGTAGCTGTTTTATTTCAGACAGAACATGGCACAAGGAAACAGAAGTGCTGGGAATTCCCACAAAAATCTCAACTCAACTGAATTAACTTCCAGTAGAAGATTGGAAAAAACCTCCAGTTTTACCACTGCAGCAGCAGAGGGAAGATTCAGGAGAACTTTGTCTATTTACTACCCATTTTCAGGAAGTTTTAGCTGGAGTACCACTACCCATTCTCAGTTTGCTCCCTGCCAACAGCAGCCTGCATCAACTGCTCAAAAACTGGCCATTGGGGGGGATAAAACTCTGCCAGTCCAACACTGATTCCTCAGAAATTCAGCACTCTCTCAAGTGACTCTTGTTTTCAGGCTCTGAACTGGATTTATCAGGGCCAGGAAACAGGCAGAGTTCTGAGAAAGGGCTGGAGAGAGGAAGAGTAAAGGGTTTGTTTAAAGTCAGAGAAGCTGAAATGAGGCTGAAACTGTGGGCAGGATAAAGCTCATCCCTCACAGGGAGCAATTCCCAAGTTAAGTCACTAACAGTGGACTGGTGCATTGAAGAGAAAGGCTTTTCTTCCAAACCCAAAGTCAACAGAGAGGAAGAGGGAGTCCTTCCCAGGATTAATTCACAAGATAAAAATAATGTTAACAATTAACAATAAAATAATGTTAACAGAAGCAGAGTTTTAAAAAACCTGCATTTTGATCATTTAAAACCAGATGTTATTCCCTAATTAGTTATTCAGTGCCATATCTTCCCTCCAGAACACTTAGTTACCCTTCCTATTTTTCAAGCACCCATTAACTCTTGACTGTTTCCTGAGTTTTAGGCCCATGAAATGTAGAATAAACTTGTGGAAGTTGGAATTCAGCAGAGCTACATTTAGCAGAGTCAGAAGGTGTTGCATAGGCAGCCATAAAACCTCCTTTAACTACACTTTTTTCTGTTACAGCTTCCAGTTATCAAAAGATGAGTAATTATTTTAAACCCAAACCTGCATTTCATGCATATTTCTATTTGATCACAGATTGCTTCAAAGCTTTCGGAGCCAGTTGCTGCAGTTTGCAGAACAGTTGCTCTGAACAGACTCAAATTAAAATACAATACAAGGAGCAGGTTCCAAGCTCTCCCTTCCAACACCAGCATTGCTCCCAAGGCTCCAGAGAACTCTTTGTTACTGGTTTCCATGAACTCCAGGCTGCAGGAAGCAGGCAGACCCCTGGAACCTTCTAGAAGGATCCAGTGCCAAAAGTCTGGAGTCAGCTGGACACAGGAGTGTCCTCCCATTGTACCCAGCCCAACCAAAAAGGTGCAGGGCAGAGGAACTGGAAAGGGGCTTTAAATAACCCCTAACAACGCCCTGCTGCCAAAGGGTCCCGGGACTGCCGAGGGCTCCCAGGGTCTGTACAGACACCTGGAAGGAGGGAGGGAGGGAGGGAGGGTGGGATCCCGGGGTGACAGCCCATCCCTCACTCACCGTGTGGAGATGGCCGGGGTCTCCAGGCAGCAAACGGTGTGGGCTCCATCCCGCCGGAAAAACCTGGGGACAGCGGGGGAGGTCAGAGACAGCGTCAGAGCTTGTGGGCAGCCTTCACACGAGCCCAGGAGCCAAACATTTGCATTTTTGGCAGCATATCACAACTGAACATTCCTGGAGGATAAGCTGTGCTTACATTAGTGCCATTATTGCTTGGTTATCTGAATAATAAATTTTAGAATATAAATTACCTTTTTCTCAGATCCTCCAGGAGTGCTACAAAAGGTAAATTCTGAGGCCCACAGAGGTTGACAGTGTTATCCTTTTAAAACATTTGTGTGAACGGTTTCTCCCCCTCCCCACCACCAGTACTTTATTTATCTGCGATGAGATCAAATAGAAGGGAACAATCCAGAAATTTGATTTTGGAAGTGTATTTTGGGATTTTCCAGAAGCCCTCTCGCCTTTAGCTGTGAGCAGATATAAGAGGAGCACAACCCAGGGCAAGGCAGAGCATTTCCTCTCCCTCAGCCTCCAAGAAGGGAAGAAACTGTTGGAAACAGCCCAGGTGTAGTTCAGACAGATGTGCTGGATGTGGCACTGCCCAGAGATGAGGAGCAAGATCAGTGCAAGAAGCACATGGGACCTGCTCTAACTCACATCCCCCAAGCCAGGCTGCTGCTTTCCCTCTTCCTTTTCCCAACTCAAGGAATTAGTTTTTCCAATAACATGAAACAGAAGTTTCACAGAATTACCTTACACCTGCCCTGCGGGAGACACCATAAAAGCTCAGGGCAGTGATGGCAGCAGAAAGCCAAGGCCCTCGCATCCCAAAACTGGCTTCAGCCAGGAGTGAGGTCAGGCTGGGTAAGGTGCTTTAAGTTTACCCTCACACAGGGGCTCAAACCAGAGGCATCCTTGCCACTGGGCCTCCCCTGGACGCAGCCCTGGCCGTGGTGAGAGGATGAAGCCAGCTCTGACTTCAGGCCCAGGTGACCACTCAGAGTTCACCCAGCCAGAGAGGGGAACCCCCCTGCTCTCAGCCCTGGTGACTCAAAGTGGCAGCAGTGGCACCTCCCCTGCAGTCCCCTCTGCCCTGCTCTCTGCAGTGCAACCCACACACATTCACAGCTGAGTCAAACCCACACCCACAATCAGCTCCCCTCCCACCACTCACACAGGAGACTCAGGTGCAACAGCCTCTTAAGCAGCCAGATTAGTAATGGCCATCATTTAGACCTGTTTTAATTAGATTTTAATGACATTCGTTATCAGCTGCCTACACAGATTTGGGCTGGGTTTTGTCTGACCTCGCAGGAGGACAGGCAGTGACTGGTCCCTGTGGGAGGTTGGTCCTGGACTGGCAGAACTCACCTGACCTGGAGCACCTGAGCATAGGGGAACATCCAGCCAGCACCAGGGTCCAGCAGAGCCACTGGGATCCAGCAGAGCCACTGGGACCCCCTTTCACCAGACCAGGAGCCAGCTACAGCCTTGGCCAGGCTTTGGCTAATCCCAAAGTGAAACTGCTGCAGGATCCAGAGCAAAAGCCAGTTCCCTGTCCCCACCTGAGCTGCACTCCTCAAAGCAATGATTCACATTTCATAACAAACCTGCCCCTGAATGAGACATGAAACCTGAGGCTGCTGCCAAATCCACTTCTGAAGAACGGGTGGCATTTCAGCAGCTTCCTTGTGAAGGCCAGAATCACAAATGAAGTTAGGAATTCAAAACATCCCATTAGTAAGGGCCACGTTCATCATTAAGTGAAACCCGGCCCAAACAGATGACAAATGAGCAGAGCTGGACTGTCTGAAAATCTACCATAAAATCTGCCATCTGCCTTGAAACACCAAAAGGATGGAGTGAAGGAAGAAGGAAATCTGACAGTCACAGCTCAAATTAAGTTTTTCTAGTAGACGCCTGAGCTTGCTTCTGGTCTCTTAGGATGCAAACTCATTTTTCATTGTGTATTTATTAGTTTAGTTTTGTCAAAACCAGCCAAAGAAAGACTCTTTAAATGTAGTTTTTACAACTGTACCATGAGAAGGCAAGGCATTGTAAGGATTTTATTCCAAAGTGCTTGGAAGAACTGGGAGATTCTATAGAGAAACTGATTTTACTGAGATACACAAGAATAATCACCACTTCGAGTGTCAAGTCACCAACTTAAACGGAATAAAGTGAGAAAAATGCAGAGTGTGTCTACTCAGCACCTCAATTCAACATTAACTCTGCACCATCTAAAAGGCATTTTTAATAAAATACTTTACAAAGGCCTTTTTGATCCCATTAAACAGCTTTTGCTCAGGCTGTGCCACAAGAAATGGAGTTGAGCTGCAGAGCCATAAATAGTAAAACTGACAAGCAAAAGTTTGGGGGGTATTTTGGGCAGGGTTTGGGGGTGAGTTGTCTTGTTTGGGTTTTTTATTTTTAAATAAAAAGAATCTTACACTTCAACATTCTTCTGCTGCAGACCAGAAGCCTTCTTGCCCGGAGCAGCTCCTCTCATCTTCCCCTCTGCATATTGTTCCCTTTAAACAGAGCATATTCAGAAATAAGATTTTGGTGGAAAAAGAAGCTTCTTTGATTTTGGTTTGAAACTCATTAATTTCCCCTGATAACTAGATAACCTGATTGAAGCTCTGTTGAACAAATATTCCCTGACAAGCACTTCTTCCACACTACTCACTGGTTGGCCTTCTGGAGTTCTTTTTGTTTCTGCAGGTTGGTGTCCACGTATTTGAGCACTCTGCTTTCTGGAACCCATTCATCCCAGCTGGAAAAAACCCAGAGATAAATCATCACTCAAAACCATCCCATGATTGCCTTCTACACACAACAGTCAATTAAAAGTTTCACAGAATTCGGGACTAAACTCTGCTTTGTGTCAAATCATGGACTGGCACAAGTCAAGGTCAAAGTTACCAAACATTCCCCACTGACTGGAGCTGGAATGATTTCTCTAGGGAAGTGTAACCCCCTGTCATTTCCAGTTCCCCAAACTTGAAGGATGGGCAATTTAGGAGGGAGAGCACTGTCTTTAATTCAAAAGAAGCACCACTAGAAAAAAATACTCTATGCTTACAAAATTATGGGATATCTGTAGCCATAATATATTACTGAGAAAGTTTCCTTTATCTAGTCCAACATTTTATAGGTTAACAAATTCAGCAATAGGATCTTACTGTAAGGAGAAGAGCTCTGATTTCTGTCTGTGAAGGAAACCAAGATGGCATGAATATTTGAAGAATCTGAAGTGAACGATTTAAAAGAACAGGTGTTGGGGAAATTGCCATTACCAGCAGGAATTCCACTTCAACAAAGAGTGGCTCATCTGAGCAATCTGAGAACTTATCTCAAATAAAACACATTAAAAGTGGCCAAGGTATTCTAAAGTACATCAGGTAAAGCTCTTTCTAAAGAGTTCTGTGCCATTTTTCAGTAGCTACCAGTCTTGGAGCATCACGTGGCCAAACCCAATATTGCTACAGGAGCACCAGCACTTCAGAGGGTGGACAAAAGGCAAGGGCAGCATCTAAAAACTGCAGAGAAACATCTCCAGCTGTACCCAAAGACTGTGGGGTTTGGGCAGTGCTTTGCTCAGCTGTTTAAGCCACTTATCCCACTCCTGCCTGTCCAGCTGCAAGAGACCTTCCAGAAGAGCTGTGTAACCAGGTGACACATTTATACCCCATGGTGACAAAGCTTTTTGGTATCCTGACTGTTGATATTGGCAAAATAATTTCAAGTCAGGCCATTACAGCTGCAGAAGGCCAAATGAAGGCTGTGCTGCCCTGGCTCTTGCAGCAACGCCACTTTTAATGTCCTTAATTGGAAGCTTGAAGGCAAAAAATAAAACTCGAACAGCACAAGCAAGAAAAGCGGGATCGGGACACCACTTCTGGACCCCTTCACGGCATAAACAAGGGAAGGAAGGGCCAAATTTATGCTGCCTCATTAGGAGAAGCCACCACACAAACTGATAATGCTCCTGTAAGTGTTGTGTTTACACCGAGACATCCCCTGTCCCTCTGGCAGGAGGGGGAGCAGATACAATTAAAAGTCACATCTAAAACATGAGGTTCAGCTTTTAGTCACAGCACAGAGATCAAGGCTGTTGTGACTAAGAGTCCTCCGCATTGAAATCAAACCAAGCCAAACAGGAAACTGCTCTCTGAGACTTCTGGGTCTGAAGAGCTGAGGTTTTTAATCACTTGGAAAAAACCTCCACTTCTCCTGAATTCAAATCAAGTGGTAGAAAACAACTCAAAAAAAGGGAAAAAAGTACATAAATATAACAACCTCATGGAAGTTTTCACCTTTAATGGGCTCAACATTTATCTCACAGAGGTGCCTGTAATCCTCAGCCACCTCTCACCTGAAATCCTGCCAGTTTTGCAGAACAGAAAAGTATCTGCAAGTTTACTTCAATATGAGAGGCTGGAACTGAAACACAGGCTACACCTGCTGCTAACCCAGCCAGACTGAACACAGCCCTCAGCAAGCTGTGCTCCAAAATCCCCTACCAAACCTGGGGTAAAAGGCAAGGGCAGGGCATTTGAGTGGTTTTGCCCCACCTCAGTAGGAGCTGCCTTTCCTGCCAAGGCATAACAAGGAAGTTTTCATGGCAGACGTTTCTGCCAGGGAGGAATTCCAGTGTTTCCCACCCTGAACAACCAGAATGTTCCAGAGCATTCCCATCAGCCTCCTGACAGCTCTGCAGGAAATGGCCAGTTTGGCAATGTTCTCTTTGCGTTACATAAATCATCAGCTTAGGTATAAAATCATTCTGGTCAATCCCAGAGAATCTGCCGACACCAGGGACGTGGCAGTGCTGCTGCACCCAGCTCACACTCAAACAAAGCATCTCCCTGCAAAGCAAAGAGAAATCCTGCTTTCATTTCATGCAGTACTTACTTTTTATTCCAACCACTATAATGGATAAAGTATTTCACTTGCTTGTCCTTTATGGCAACCTTTACACACTGGAATAGAGAAGAAAGGTCAGTCAGTCCCAGAGAAAAAAAGAAGGGCTCAGGGAGCTTTGCTGCTTTAGCCTGCAGAGTTTCCCCTGCCCCTGAACTTCTTGGCTGTACCAATTAAATCCACCAACTCAACACTTCCTCCAGGGAGTTCACGTCCTGTTCTGGAGGTGCTGAGATTGAGCTGCCACTGCCCCCTCCAAGCAGTGACAGAATGAGGCTGCTGTAAAACCTGCAGGGTGTCCCTCTGAGGCTCCAGATTTTAGTCTCTTTAAAAGGAGTTTTTCTTCCTTTGAAGTAAAAACTACTCACAGAAGTTATAATTGGTATTTTCTTGGCATGCAGAGCCACCTCTAAGTGTTTGAGAGGGCAGAACCCTTGCCTATACAACTCAATTTACTCAAGACCACACTGTGCTGTACCCTCTTCAACTAAAAAATATTGCCAGAGAGGAACCTATTTCAGGAAACACCTGAAAAATGCCACACATGGAACTTAAACCCAGGCCTACGTGGAGTTGCACCCAGGACTAAGGTTCTCCTGCTCCTGCTGGATCCTCTGCTGCACCAGTGGCTTGTTCCGACAGCCTGAATTAAACCCAGCCACACACAGCCTGTGCTTGTCTCTACTTGTTTTGGAGAATAAAGGGGCTGAGCATGAAGCAAAAGATGACTCAAATATAATTTTGTGGCAAAATATTTTCCCTGCTGGAGGTTAGAAGGGCCTGAAGTGAATCTCCTTTAACTCTGCATTGCAGAGATGCACAATCAGCTCCTGTTTGCCCTGAGCCCTCACACTGCTCCAACACAAAGAGCCGCTCTGACCACCTTGCTGTGGGACACCAAGGATGTGGTCAGGAACAAAAACTGCTGGACTGAGAACCACAGGAGAAAAATAGATCAAAGGAGCAGGAAGAAAGCCAAGGTTATTATCCATTACTACTGACAAAGCAGCTTTTAAAATTAAACCCTTTAAAATAAACAAATAAAACCTTTTAAAATTAAACTTCATTTTGCCAGTGCACAAACTCAGAAGGACCCACTCAATACAAACAGCCAGACAAAAGCTACTTGTGAGCTGGGAAATCCCTTCCAGCACCCAGCTGGCACAGCTTGATCCTGCAACACTCATTCCACTCTGGGAAAAGGAGGGACACAGCATGGGCAAGCACAACTGCTGTCCAGCTCTGGGCTGTTTGAGTGACACAAGGTTATTTCCTCAAAACCAGAAGCCTCAATCACCCTCCCCTCTGCAGGCACTACCCCAAGCACACATTCCCAACAACCTCATCCTCCTGTTCTAGAGACAGGAAAGAGTAGAGCAGGAACACCAAAGTGGGAATGGTTTAGAGCAGCCCAAACCCTCTCAGTGCTCTGCGTGTTATTTAAGCATTACAACAACTCTTTCTTCTGAAGAGAGAAGTCAAGTGTTTCTCCTGCCTCCCTGTGTTAACATTTACTGACACTAAATCCTAAAGGATTTAAATCCCAGCCTGAGGTGCCCCAGGAATTTCTGCAAGCCTTCTGACCCACACAGCTACAAGAGCCCTTTCTTTCCCTTTCAGAGGGAGTGGGAGCACTCAAACCCAGAGCTGTGCCTGAAGTAACACTGAGGCAGCAGGGGCACAAATCCACAGTGCAGGTTCTTGTGGTCTAAAGGCCAGAACTGGGAAGCAGAAGTGGGAATGCCACTTCCTTTGTCACTGCAATGCAGCTTCTGGGCACTGGTGGTGTTGAAGACCACGGGCTGTACTCAGCCCCCTCCCCCTGAGGAAGCTCCAGCTGCAGGTGACTGAGCAGCTCCAGCACCAAATCCTGCAGGCACAAACTGTTCTGGGATATTCCAACAGCCTCTGGGAGCCTACCAGAATAGCTGCACAGTGCCACTGGGCTTCCTGAAATTGCTCTGGAACAGAGCTCCAGGGTTTAAAACTGACATCAGACAGGTTTTTGTTAATTTTAGTTCCAGTCCTTGATCCCATCTAGAGGCACAGCAGGCAAACGAAAACACTCCCTTGTTTTCCTGGGGAACAGTGAGAGCCACCTGCAGCCATGCAGACCTACCTTGGCTTCATAAAGGAGAGGTCCATGGAAACAAAGCACTCGCTCACCTGCAAGGGAAGCGCAGAGAAACAGCTCAGAGCTCCAGAGGGCCGTTTCCATAACTTGTGTCATCAGGAACCACACGGAGCCAGTCCAGGGGCAGCCTGGGAAGCTGCTCAAAGGCAGGCATTGACTGGAGAAACAAATTCATTCCCCCACCAAAGGGGATCAGAGCTGTGATTATTTAGACACAGGAGCAGAGATCCCCGAGGATCTCCGTGCAGGAGCAGCTGCACACAAACAGCAGTGCTGGTGACTTTGGCAGCACCTGGCACCAAACCCCACATTCCTGCCCCTCCCTGAGCTGACAGACATTCCCAGATCCCATGGCAAGGCTGGCTGAGAACTCCTGCCCAGCCTCAGCTTCAGCTGCAGTCCCCAAACCAGGCTGAGCTCACCCACGAGCAGGTAAAGCTGCCCCTCTGAGGGGTTATTGATCCAGGGCACTCTCCTAAGATCCCACCTCTGCACCTTAAGCTTCTGACACGTGAAAGCCACTGTCATCCGTGTCCTTTTCCTGCAGGAAGAGCAGCACCTGGCATTCCCAGTTCAGGGAAGTCAGGAAGAGAGACGCCCTTGCTGCTTCCCCACCCAACCTGTGGGCTGGGGCAGTGCTGGCACTGTGCAGCAGCAGCAGAATCTCCTCACTTTGCGGCATTTAAGCAGGATAAGATTGTCCTTCAGCCTGGTCTTATCTCCTCAACGGCCAAGTCTCATTGTGTGGTTACATTGTGGGAATTGCAGTGTACTTAACACAGGATATCTGAGTCCAAACATTTGCTTCTGGAAGCTGCAGTGCCTCATGTTTTTTGGGGAGAGGAGCTGCAGAACTGTAAAATGCTTCTGTGCATCAAGAAAGAAAAAGGCTTAGAAGGGTTCTCCCAGAAGTGCCCATTCTGATACATCACACAGTTGGTACTTTCATTTAAAAAGGTCCCTACAGACAGGGCTGACAATCAGAGGTGACATTACCACCCTCATTGTCACAGTGATCACTAGTGCTGGTGGAAGACACATCTCTGCTTCAAAGCTGTGCAATGTTTTCTAGGAGAGATGCCCACAGTTACTGAGGAATATTTATTTTAAAAAAACACAAGGATGATTTGCAGAGAGGGTTCTTTGTCTCCATGATAACTTGGCAGGCTCCTGCTCCCTCACACAAGGCCTGTCCCCTGGATCCACACACTGTTCCTTATCCCAAAGCTCATCCCATTCCACCCTGCCACGGCAGGGACACCTTCCACTATCCCAGGGTGCTCCAAGCCCCGTCCAACCTGGCCTTGGACATTCCAGGGATGAGGCATCCATCTTACACCATACTGCTATTTTTATTTATCTTACTTATATTATTCTCAACCACAACCATTACCTAAAAAGCAAAATATACACAGAACAAGCCTCCCAAAAAGCCCAATTCACCTTCATTCACGTAAACCCCGGTGCTTTGTTGCAGATGTGGATTCCGGCACAGCTGGAATCCAGTGCTGCCTCCATGTATCCTCCTGCATTGGGCTCCCTTCCAGGGAACAACAAATAACAACCATCTTTCAAGCGCATTAAAAATCCCGACAGACTTGAGGGATTTCAGCAGTTTTAATGCCAATGAATGTCCGCGCAGGAAAATGAAGGATATTTGGAATAACGGGGTGGGAAGGGCCCGCGTATTACTGGGAGGAAAGAGGAGGGACAGGAAGAGACAAAGGCTGCGGGAATTCAGCTTTCCCACCTATTCCCACCTCGTCAGGGCTGAGCAGGGAGCGATGAAAGCCAAATCCCCCCGAACCACGAGCACCGCGGCGAGACCCCCGCGCCGGGCGCGGGCGCGGCCCCGGAACCCCCCGAGCCCCCGCGGGCCCTCCCTCCCCGCAGCCCCGGGGCCTGCCCGCACTCACCCTCCTGGAACTTGGGTTTGGGGTCCTGCTTGGGCGCCATTTATAAGGGCCGGTCCCTCGTCCGGCCGCTCCCCGCGGGGCCCCGGCGCTGCCCGGCCCGGCCCCGCCGCTCCCCGGCCCGGTCCCGCCGCGCAGCCGCGGCTCGGGCATGCCGGGACATGGAGTCCGCGGGCTCCCCGCCCCACTACGCCCTGCTCGAGGGTGCGGGGGCGGGTTGGCTGCGACGTGTTGGCTGCCCGGGCCGTCAGGAGCCAGAGTGGGAGAAAAAAAAATTAATAAAAACCAGGAAAAAAGAGGAAAATTTAATGCGCCCAACGTGGGGCTCGAACCCACGACCCTGGGATTAAGAGTCCCATGCTCTACCGACTGAGCTAGCCGGGCGCCACAAAGAGCGCCCCGCGGCCTCAGCTCTCGGCACAGGCCCCCGCCGGCCCTGGGCATTCCCCGCTCCGGCCGCCGGAGGACGCGTGCCCCAGCTGATTTGCATATTTACATTATCGTGTAATTAAACATCATCCCAAAGCCGGCAGGCGTGCGGCGCCGGCAGACGCGGCCGTCCCGGGAAAGCTGTGGGATGCCGGGGCCGCGAGCAGCCCCCGAGGGGTTAATGAATAGCGCCGAGTAATCCCGAGTGTACGCTCCCCGGTCGCTTTAACCTGAGGGAAAATAAAAGAAGCATTAACGGGTAGCCCCGGCCGAGGAGAGGGGGAATATGGCGGCAGCAGCCAAGCAGTGGTTTTATTTTTTGACAGAAAATTCGCCGAATTTTTTTGATTTTTTTACCGCAATCCTCACGGCGGGGCAGGCGAAGCACAGCGGCAGAAGACCGCCAGGGGGCGCAGTCAGGCCACGCCGTCAACGCGCAGCGTAAGCCACGCCCCCTGTGCGCATAACCCCGCCCACTTAATGTGCTGGTCCCCGGCCATTGATTTGCATGGCCGCGCCCCCTGTGCGCATAGCCCCGCCCCGGCCGTGGCCCCGCCGGCGCGCGGAGCCCCCAGCCCG
>VZTE01003320.1:3341060-3421243 GCA_013397775.1 Eulacestoma nigropectus | reverse complement strand
CGGGGACAGGACGGCGGGGACCGCGGGAGGGGCGCGCGGGGGGTCCGCGGGGGTCCCGCCGGGATGAGTGCGGGATGTCCGCGGGGATGCGGGCGTGATGTCCGTGGAGCGCGGGGTGTCCGCGGAGCTGAGCGGGATGAGCGCCGGGTGTCCGCGGGGATGCGAGCGGGATGCCCGCGGAAAGGAGCGCTGGGTGGCCGCGGGATTGTCCTCGGGATTGTCCGCGGGAGGTGCGCGGGGATGCTCGCGGGGCGCTCGGCGAGGCCGGACAGCCCGGTGCCCCCGCCGCTGCCGCGCTGGGCTCGCTCCCCGTGCTGGGCACGGTCGGACGCGGCAGCCCCGGCTCCCCGCGGCCCCTCCCGGCTCCCCGCGGCCACAGCGCGGAGCGCTGGCTGGGGAGGCTCCGGGGCGCTCCGTGCCCGGAGGTGCTTTGCCCCCAGAGCCTGCGCCCCAACACCGTTTCAAAGTGGGAATTTGAGTTTTTGGGAGTTTTTCCTTGTTTGGTGTTTTTTTTACTGGCAGCCGGAGTTTAACGGCGGGAGCGTGCGCGTGGTAACCGGGGCCAGCCGGGGCAGAGCCAAGCTCCGGAGCTGCCCGAGCCCCCCTCGCCCACCCGCCCCCTAACCCTGACCTTAACCCTGTCCCGCGGCAAACCCCAGCCCTGACCGCCCGAGGGCAGGAGGGGCAGGCGGAGTCCCTGCTGTCCCTGCTCCGCGCCATCCCAGTGGCCACCAGTTAGCAGATCCAGCTGGTCTGGGTGCCTGACGCCACCGCCCCGGGAGTTCGGCATCCAGCGAGGGGAAGGGGTGGGAGAGGACAGGTGAGGAACCCTGCTGGTAACCACTGCACCCGCTCTTCCCAGAGCCGCCCCCGCCGCGCTCCGGCAGCGACATCGTCCATCCCATCAAGGTCGACGAAAGTGGATCCTTCCTGTCCTATGACTTGTCCCACCGGGCCCTTCACCGGAGGTCTCCTGCCTCCAGGAGCAAGCTTCCTGCCTTCTATGAGCTGCAATACAAAGGGCAACCCCTGAAATTCAACCTGAGCCTGAACAGGCACCTCCTGGCTCCAGGGTTTGTCAGCGAGAGGCGTTTCGGGGGCATCACCGGCGCCAAGATCCAGCCTCACTCCTACAACTCCTGCCATATGATCGGGGAGGTCCGGAGCCGGGCGCTGCAGGGAGGGCTGGCTGCCCTCAGCACCTGTGATGGCCTGGTGAGTACAGCCCCAATCCACAAGGAGCCTTAATCCATAAGGGAATAGCAGGAGCTGGGTGAACCCCCTTTCTTCTGCCAAAAGCGATACCAAAATTCCCAGCAGCAGCAGAGTCAATATCTCGTCTGTAGGTCTGGTGCAGCCATGGATGAGCTGACTGTAAATTTCCCATGGATTCCAGTGGTTTGGGAACTCTCCGGGGCTGGGTTTACTTTGTTTGTGTCCAAATTCCCAAAGAGAGCAGTTCTCTGCCTTCTCGTCCATAAATGTGGGGTTGTGAGGAGCACATCTGGACACGAGGTGCTCGGAGCTGGAGGTGTTACTGACAGCACAGCCCCTGGGTAGTGAAGCTGCTCGCTGTTTCCTGAACTCTCCTCTGCCTTACTCCACTGTAGACATTTCCAAAGGCAAAAGTGACCTGGAAGAGTGGCAGTTTGGGGGAAAGGGCTTAAAACCTGTGGGTTTGCAGAAATGGCCCCAAATAACTGATGATGCAGTGCTCATGCTGGTGTCTCTCACTTTGGAGGGAGGACAACTCCATCAGATCCTCCATGGCTTCCCACTGCCAGAGGGAAGGGATAGATGGGATATTGGGAAGAATCGTTCCCTGTGAGGGTGGTGAGGCCCTGGCACAGGGTGCCCAGAGAAGCTGTAGCTGCCCCTGGATCCCTGGAAGTGCCCAAGGCCAGGTTGGATGAGGCTTGGAGCAGCCTGGGATAGTGGGAGGTGTCCCTACCCATGGTAGAGGGTGGCACTGGATGAGCTTTAAGGTCCCTCCCCACCCAAACCATTCCATGATCCCATGATTTCGTGATCACTCCCAGTCCCAGGTTCCTCAGGGTGAGCCGCGGTGCAGGTGGCCTCACAGTGCCACTTTGTGTCTCCCTGCCAGAAAGGTGTGTTTCGGCTCATGAATGAGGACTATTTCATTGAGCCCGTGTCCAGCAGCCCTCGGGAGGAGGGAGCAGCACAGCCCCACAGGATCTACAAGCGCCAGGTGCCCAAGGACAGGGCCGAGCAGGGCAGGAGACCCCCGGCTCCGCGGGAATCCTGCGGCGTGCGAGGTACTGTCCCTTCCTCTGCCCTTCTGGCAAAGTTTGTGACACCAGTGATGCAATGGGTGCTGGACCTCAGGCCTCTTGCTCTCATCTTCTGCTCCCAGCCCTGCTGCAGGCAGGGGGATGATGTGGAGACGGAGCATTTGCTTTCATTTCCATGAAAACTTTGCTTTTTGACCTGCCAGGGCATTGGACTTTGGGAGTGGAACTCGGTCGCTGCCCCAGGAGTTCCCGGGGTGGGCAGAGTGCGCGTGGGTCCTTCTCTGTCCCGAGCAGATGGGTTGGATAAACTCCTAAATCCAAGATTTCAAGTACTGAGGAATTCAGTGCATTCCCAGAAGCTCATGGGCACTTTACTCCCTGATGAAGCTGCAGTGTATTATGTGCTGCACGTTTCCTGGAACTCTCTGCTTTCACAAACTGGGGTTTGTTTCTATAATAGGGTTATCTTCAGACATTCTTCTGATAATCTAAATTAATTATTTAATCTGTGGTAATAATCTTAATGGCTTTTTCTAGGCTTTGAAGTCTGTTCTTGACTCAAGTCCATTCCGGACTGTGGAGTCTGTTCTTAAAAATTATTTTCTCTGGGTATACCATGGCTTGTGTGTAACTCATGTGGATGTCCTCTGTAATCAGAGCTAGTGGGGTGGATGTACTGTGCATTCCCTGGAGAGGAATCCCAAAGTCTGTAGGATTTTAGTCCCATCCTCTCACTGAGCTCTGCTGTGCTGCCGGTTTGCTTTGCCCCACAGCAGGCAGATGCTGCTGGTGTTGTTTTGCTCCTGTCAATACACGGGGCCGCCTGTGTGCACAGCTGGGCGAGTGTTTGACAGGGATCATCCCAGAGGGAAATGCCACAGGAGCCCCCCGGGACCCCTGGGCAACCCCTGCTCTGCAGCAGCCTCGTGTCCCGGCTGGGAGCTCAGCAGCCAAGGACACAATGGGAACGAGCTCCAAGGAAGCTGCTGCGATTAAACTGTCACAGTGGTATTAGCAATTCATCAAGTGGTCCAGATAGTTGGGATTTTTCAGGCTGGGGGATAAAACGCCCTTTCACAGCTAACGTTCAGTACAGCCCAGAAAATGTAGGAGTCCGTTGTTAGGGAAGTGAGGCTGAGCCCTCCGAAACCGGCCATGAAAGCGATTCCCACTGTGTGGGATGAGGTTTGTAAAGCCTTCACCCAGCTTGGGGCTGACCCTGACCTTGCTCTTGGAGCCGCGTCACAGGAAAAGTCCCCGCTGGAGAATTCCCAGTTGCTGGTGTGCGTGAGGAGCGGCCGAGCTCTCCTCCGCCTCCGGACTCCGCTCAGCCCAGTGAACATTCCCATTGTTTCCCCTTGGGAAGGCGCAGAGTCCTCTCTCCGTGTGCCTGAGGGAATCTCTGTGCTGGCCTGCAGTGTCTCGGCTTGCCCAGGACTCTGGAGCTTGTGGGATTTGGCTCCAGTCACCAGCCCAGCTTTGGGGGCACAGAGTTTATTGTGATGGGAACTGTCCCTTCCTGAAAATACAGATTTGGGATGATCCGAAACATTGAGCCACCAGGGTTTTTCTCAGGTTGTTTCTCAAGCATCTCTGCAGGGTTGTCTATAAATTCCTGCGTCAAAAAATTTAGCGTACAAACGCTAATCCTGCTCGGGAGGCTCCTCGTTCCTTGTGGAATACTGCAAACCCTCTTCTGGTCAAAGAAATTACTTCGAATGCTTTGTTTGTTTTCTTTCTGTGATGCTCATGTGCAGCAGACTGAGCTCAGAGTCCTTTGGAACAGCACAGCAAAATGCACGCAAGTTTTTGCGTTATAGGTCTACGTGTGGAGCCTTCTCCACATCAAAGGTGATTCCTGTGAATTAAAAAAGAAGATATTTTATCAAAGTTGCAGGCATTTTATCAAGGCAAAAAGTTCTTTTTTCCCCTTAAATCCCTCAGAATCTCAGGAAAGCCTGGAGCGGTCTGAGAGGCGCAGGGAAAGGTGGGAGCAGAAGCAGCGCAGGAGGAGAAGGATCAAGCAGCGCTCCATCAGCAGGGAGAAGTGGGTGGAGACGCTGGTGGTGGCAGACACCAAGATGGTGGAGTTCCACGGCAGTGACAACATCGAGAAGTACGTGCTGACCGTCATGAACATGGTGAGTGCTGGGCCCCGCGGGGCTGGGACACAGGGAACCATGGAACCGTGGAATGCTTTGGATGGGGAGAGACTCAGAGCTCATCCAGGTGCACCCCCTGACACGGGCAGGGTCACCTTCCACAGACCGGCTGGCTCCAAGTCCTGTCCATCCCCTCCCCATCCCGTTCAAGGGATGGGACAGCCACAGTCTCCCTGCATCAAAGACCCCAGGGCTTGCCAGGAGTGATCCCTGGTGGAACCTTGGCAGACCCCCACCAGGAGGTCGTTCCCACCCTGCCCTTGGCATTGCTGCCGTGCCCAGTGCCCCGACCCCATGGGGGATGGGCAGGTGGCAGCAAACCCGAGGCCGAAACCTCCCTGCAGGCAGGAACAGCTCAGCCAAGGCCATTTCCCCTTCCTGTGGGACTTGAGGGCTGTTCCCTGGTCCTTCCCTCCTGGGGATGGGGGACGTGGCCTCCCAGGGAGGTGCCAGAGAGGACAGCTGAGGGAAGGAGAGCCACGTTGTGATGGTCTCCACTGGGAATCTAGGGGGCATCATAAAACAAGCAGATAAGTCTAGGGGAGGTGGCTTAGTCTGTCCCTCTGCTGCTGCTGGGGTAGCACCTCTGCATTCCAGAGGAGAGCTTTGGTTGATGCCAGGAAAGGGTGGGATTGGGCAGAGGACCTCAGGTAACATCCCTGGATTTCTGGGGGGTGGTGAAGGCACCCGGAGAGCACCGAATTCCTTTGAGATGTTAAACACATCCATTAGGAGTGAGAGCAGAGGGGTTCCCCAGGCGTTTCTGGCTGAGTTCCAGTGTCTACACAGATCATATCAAGTGTAAATGGATTTCATGGCAGGCCTCACTCCAGGCCTGTGTCCGTTCTTGTCTCCCATGTGGGGAATTCCCGAGATGTTGTCAACAGCCTGCAGCAGCTTCCCCTGGAGCTGCTGTTCCTGCAGCTGGAGGTGCCAGCAGCAGTGTCCCAGGCTGCTCTGTGCTCCCAGCTCTGTTCCCATGGCTGTCCCACTGCAGGTGGCGGGGCTGTTCCACCACGCCAGCATCGGGAACCCCATCAACATCGCCATAGTGCGGCTCATCCTGCTGGAGCACGAGGAGGTGAGGGCACAATGGGGGCTGAGCCCTGGCAGCCAGGCTGGGATGGGCTGGGAGCTGGTCTGGAAAACCAGGCTCCCTCCTGGGCTGTCCTCGTGGCCTGGCCGAGCGTGTGTTAGGGAAATCCAGGTGACCACGTTTGCCTCCTTGTCTCGGGTGGTAGAGCCAGGGGCGGTGTGGGCAGAGGAGCTGCAGAGTCTGCTTTTTGGGGCGGTTTATGATAACACAGCGTCAGTGAGGTGGCAGAGGGCTCTGGGTCACTGCATGGTCGTGTCCCAGCTGCCGTGGTGGCTCTGGGGGGCCTGAGGCCACTCAAGGGCTCCACAGCTGCATCCTTCACCCTCAGCCAGCACAGGGGGTTTTCCTGCAGTGGTTCTTAACCCCTGTTACTGGATGATTTAATGTTTTGGTTGAATCACAGATGAAAAGAAAGCAGGAAAAGGGCTGTCTTCCCACCCAGCCTACAAGCTATAAACATGGAGCTATTCCATCCGGATGGCAGTCACTCCCAATTTCGCTCTCATGTATTTGGGATCAGACCTCTCCCCTCCCCATCCCAAAATCCAAACAGCTCCAGCACATTTCCCTTTATGTTGGCAGGAGGACCTGAAGATCTCCCACCACGCAGACAACACCTTGAAAAGCTTCTGCAAGTGGCAGAAGAGCATCAACGTGAAGGGAGACTCCCATCCCCTGCACCACGACGTCGCCGTCCTGCTCACCAGGTGAGGAGCCCGCGCGCTCCTTTGGTGCTGTAGGAGCTGCTCTGGCAGCTAAAAACTCACCTGGCTGCAGGTGGAGGCAGGCAGGGGAACATCTCCATGGGAGCTGTTGAAATCTCACTCTCCCTGCCTGGACACCTGCATGTAAGAGCTGTGATGTGAAATCTGGAGATATTTGGGTCCTGATGCCTGGAACTGCCGTGGAAGGTGTCCCTGCCCATGGCAGGGGGTTGGAATTAGATGATCTTTAGGATTCCTTCCAACCCAAACCATTCCATGAGTCTGTGATTCTATGAACTGGTCTCAAATCTCAGGTTTAAGCCTGGACACAGCTCCCATTTGAGGTTTTCGACCCAGGTTTTCACCGTGGCCCTGCTGCCAAGCCCCAGAACGGCTGGATCCTCCCAGGAGTTTTACAGAGGGATTAATTCTCCTTTTTCCCTTGGAGGCTGGGCTTGGCAGAGGATCCTCTGGGAAGCCCCTGACCTCCCATGGAGCTGGCAGGAATTCCTGCCTCTGGCCAAGTTTGTGTACCTTGCAGTCAAAGCCTGGTTTGAGGCTTTCAGGCTGCCGTGAGTTGGCTGTTGTGGTGGTTCGGGTGATGATTCACAACCCACAACAGCTTTATCTGCTCTGGGAAGTTGCTTTGGAGCAGAAAAGAGGCACTTCAGGCCTTGTACTTCAATGGATCTGTTCCTCCTGGGTGGCTGGGGCTGCCCTGGAACACCACAGCACTTCTGGGATGTGCTTCCCCATAGTATTGCTTGATTATCCCCAGCATCAGCTTTATTTATACAATGGAATAAACGTAGCCGGGCTGGCCAGCAGCTCCCATTAATCAGGCTTAATAATGAGCTGGGGATACTGGGAGAGGAAAGGGGAAAGGAAAGGTCATAAATGTTTCCCCTGTGGAAGGATGTTGGATGTCTCCATTCTCACTCCTGTTTGGCCTCTGTCCGTGTGCCGGGTCCTGCTGCCTTCCAACGCCCTCTCTGCTCTGTGTCTGTCTGTCTGTGTATCCTCGTCCCCTCGGCCAAGGAAGGACATCTGTGCTGCCATGAACAGGCCCTGTGAGACCCTGGGGCTGTCCCACGTGGCCGGGATGTGCCAACCCCACCGGAGCTGCAACATCAACGAGGACACGGGGCTGCCCCTCGCCTTCACTGTGGCCCATGAGCTCGGACACAGGTAACCCTCCTCCTCCTCCTCCTCCTCCTCTTCCTCTGCATGCGCTGTGGGGCTGGAGCGGGCACAGGGGGAAGTTGGGAGATGGTTCCCAAGTGGTTCCTCACTGATGCAAACCCTCCCTTACTCCCTGGGGACTCCATTCCAGAGTTAAGTTTTGGGTTGTCCTAGGTTTAATGAGAGCTGTGTAATCCAAGGCATCCTGGAGAAATTGCACTTGTGTATTGTCCTGTGGTAGTTTGGGAAGGTTTTGGAGCAGGGGTTGCCCACTGAGAAATTTTAAAGTAGGATCTGTCTGTAGTATCAGCGGGGGAATCTTGCTTGCCCGAGTTTCAGTTAAATTTTGACAAGGTCACTTGAACATTGCAGTTCCCAATAGACATCTGTGTGTGGGAAAACACCCACCAGTTTGATCTTGTTGAGTATTCCTGAGTTTTCAGTGGGAAAGCTGAAATAAAAGCACGGGACAAAGTTCAGGGCTGTCAGTAGCACATCCCCCAGGGCAGATCCCTGCTCCTGTGCCGGGAGCGGGGCCGGGGCCGTGCCCGCTGTCGCGCTGTGCCGGGAGCGGTGGGTGTGGTGGCTGTGGTGGTTGTGGCTCACCTCCCCTCCGTGGGCTGTGCTCTTACACAGTTTTGGGATTCAGCATGATGGAAGCAGCAATGACTGTGAGCCAGTTGGGAAAAGACCTTTCATCATGTCTCCACAGCTCCTGTATGACACGTCCCCACTCACCTGGTCCCGCTGCAGCCGCGAGTACATCACACGCTTCCTCGAGTGAGTGCTTCCTCCTCTTCTTCCTCACTGCGGGGCCTCGGGGGTCGGGACCCAGGGCACGGGGGGATGCTCTTAACTCTGATGTTGTCTCTCTAAGAGTGTTGGGGGTCTCTTGCCCAGAGCAGCTGTGGCTGCCCAATCCCTGGGAGTGTCCAAGGCCAGGTTGGATGGGGCTTGGAGCAGCCTGGGGTAGTGGAAGGTGTCCCTGCCCATGGCAGGGGGTGGGATGAGATGAGCTTTCAGGTCCCTTCCCACCAAGCCATTCCATGATTCCCTGAATCCTCCCTGGGTTGCCTCGCTCTGTGCTGTGGGGGGGGGTCAGGAGTGTTTGGGGGAGGCACAGGGGCCGTGGTTGCACAGATAAAACCAGAGTGTTTTCCCTGATGCTCTCCGCAGGTTCTGCAGAATCTCTTCAATTCTCTCTGCCTGACATGGGCAAACCAGACCCAGCCAAATTCTTCCTTGCCTTTGTTTATTTTTAGCATCCCGTGGCTGATTTTTCAGCCTGTTGTTAGGAAGTTCCAAGGAACAGAGTTCCAGAGTTTGGTTTGTCAGCCAGTGGCTTGCACTGGAGGAACATTTCCCTCCCTTGCTACAGGAAGGTTTGAAAACAGTGAGGAGCAGCGAGGGGAGAGCTGGGCCAGGGGCCGGTGTTCCGCAGCCTGGAGGCTGATAGGGCCAGGCTCTTGCTCCCAAATCCCAGCCTGGGACATGTGGGTTTGGCCCCGTGCAGGGGGAATTGCTGCTGATTTATGGCTTTCAGAGGAATGGAGCTTTCCCGCATCCGCAGCGCTCTTGGCCCTCTGCTTTTAACCTTCACTTTGGGATGAAGAATTTCCTGCTTGTGATGACCCTGGGCTGCTGCAAGCTGTCATGGGGGAGACAGAGCAGCTGGAAGCTCCTCTGGTGGGGTTTTGGTCTCTTTGCTCCCCCAGAAGGAGCAGCTCTTCCTTGGGAGCGGCGCAGGGCCCGGCAGGCGTCTGTCACCGGCTGTGACACCTCCAGGCCAGGGAGAGGCTGGGGCCAGCACAGACATGAGCGTGTTGTAATGGGATGTTGGCAGGAGAACGGGAAGGAGGGAGCCAGGAAATGGGACCCTGCTGACCTGGGGTTGCTGGATGTGCTTGGAACAGACCTCACGTTTGGAAAAACCACACTCTCAGATGATGATGATTATTATTTTACACGAGATTATTATTATTTTACAAGCACTGCCGAGTGTTTGAGCATCTGAAAGCGATTCCCGGCAGCAGCACGGCCCTGGCGCTGCGGGTCAGCACTGGCTGCAGCTGGGGCTGCAGGGTCAGGGTCTGCCTGGACATGAGGGGGCACTGGGAGAGGTCCCGTCCCTGCTGTGGCAGCCGTGTCCCCAGGGAAGGTGTCCCCTCGCTCAGACCAGTGTAGGATGCTGGCACAGGGTGGCTGGTGATGCTGCTGCGGTGGAGGGACCCTTCAGTCTTTGCTCTGCATCAGACAACCAGATTTTCAGCCTCTTTCCAGTGCTGAAGCTCTTCTTCCATCATCCTCCTCTTCCCAGGGCCTGGGGCCTGCTGCCCTTCCCCTGCCTGTGCCACTCCTGTGCCAGCTCCACCAGCTCCATGGTGGTGCAGCTGATTCTTCCCAAGCTCCAAGCCTTGCATTTGTTTTTGTTGAATTATGTCCTGGCTTTTTTGGACCCTTCCTCCAGTTCTCTGGAAGCTTTTGGAATTTTAATCCTGCTCTCAAATGTATCTGCAGATCCTCTCAGCCTGCTCACAGATGGGGATTTAATCATTCTTCCATCCACTCCATCCTCCAGCTCGTTAAGGAACGGGCTGGAACAGGCAGAGCAGTGCAGGCCCCTGCATCTCTCCCTGTGGACTGGGATTTACTGCAGATCCCTGAAAACCAGAGGGAAACTCAGGCCAATTTTTTCCCTGCTTGGAGATGTGTTTTGGCCAATTGAGCAGACTAGGAGAATGATTGTAAAGTATTTAACAAAGACATAGATTCTGGAAAAGCTGGAAAGCTGAGGCAGATCCCAGTCACCCCCAGGCTGGACAGAGACCCCTCTGTAAGCTGGGGCAGTGCAGGGAGTGCCTCAAGCAGGTCGGAGGAACAGGAGGCTCGGGACAGTCTGGGGGGGACCTGTGGGGCCCCTGTGCTGGGATGCAAACAGGCAGAGGGTGGAGAGTCCAGATCAGACGAGTGTCACACCTGGGGCTCATCCAGGATGAAATGCTTGAGCCTGGACTTCTTCCAGTAAGGATACCAGTCCTTCTATTTTTAGAGAAAACACTCCAAGTGTAAAGAATGGGATGAGCTTTAAGGCTCCTTCCAACCCAAACTATTCCAGGATTCTGTGATTCTATGGAAATATGTGTAGAGGTGCCATGCAGTGACCCCCCTGTGTGCCTGACACAGGCTGCACCAGGACCCTGTGTCCAGCTGCCCAGTCGGTGCTCCATCCATCCCTGCTCAGTCCCACATCACCCACAGCAATCCTTCTCTTCCCACTGGGCTGGGAGCAGCAGGATGCTCCTGCTATTGGGAGTTGGGAAACGGAGACTTTCAAGCCCCTGAGCTGCTGAAAGCAACCCATTTCCTGTTTTTTCCCATAGGGAAATATAAGTATATTGCAGTAAGGATATACATGGGAGTTTAAGGGGCTGTCTCCAGCCAAGGGAGCTGTTTGCAGGTGTCCAGTGTGGAACTCAGTGAGTGGGATGGGAAAGGGAGGAGGGGGTGCTGGTTCTGCTGAGCGTCACCCCTGGCACTGCCAGCACCCCAAAGCAGGAGTTCTCCTGCTCCCAGCCCTTGTTTCCCTGCTGCTGGTTTGGGTTAAAAAGGAATCTCATTTCAAGTTAATTCAGAGCCGTTCCCAATCACAACAAACCCAAGTAATCTGATCCTCTACGACAGCCTTGCCAGAGGCTTGGCCTTGCTGGAAGCAAGTTTGTTTAAATCAACACTGAGGGCTGAACTGGTGACAATTCCGTGTGTGTTTGGGAAGTATCAGAGCAAAAGCAGTTGGAGCAGCAGGAGGCACCGCCCGCCTCGGCCGCTCCACTCCCACCTCTGCTCCAAAGAAATCCTGTCCAGCCTGGTTTGAGCACTTCTGTGGTGGCAGTACGGGGGTGAGCATGTTTGGCTGCTGATAACCTCCTTTGTTCCTGTTAGCAGGGTCTGCAGGGACATTTCTGGAGGTTTTGGGTCAACCGGGACATTTATGGTTGTTGCCCCTTCTGTATTTGCCCCTTTGCCTTCCCCATGTCCTGCCATCCCTGGGGGACGTGGGGGCATCCCTCTGAGGGGCTCCCACCCCAAAAAGGTACCCAGAGGTGCCCATCCACACCGGAGCAGCACCAGGGATTGCAGAGCCAGGGTCATGTCAGTGGGAAATGCTGATTGCTCCTCATCCTGGGACATTCATCAGCTGCTGTTCCCCGTGGCATCTGCCGGAGGTGTTGGACACCTGGGGTGACACTGCTGTGACCTCTCTCTTTCAGCCGGGGCTGGGGGCTGTGCCTGGATGATCCCCCGGCCCGGGAGGTGCTGGACTTTCCTCTGGTGCCCCCGGGCGTCCTGTACGATGTGGGCCACCAGTGCCGGCTGCAGTATGGCCCCTACTCCACCTTCTGCGACGACATGGACGTGAGTGGGGTCCCTGGGGGGCAGTGGGCTCCAGGGGGCTCTGGGCTGGGGCTTTGCTGGGGCTGTGCTCTCCCTGCTGGAGGGATGGATCTGTGCTGGAGGGATGGATCTGTGCCGGAGGGTTGGATCTGTGCCGGGATCCACAGCAGGAACCGTGTCCTCCTGCTTCCCACAGAGCGTCTGCAACACGCTGTGGTGCACGGTGGGGAACACATGTCATTCCAAGCTGGACGCGGCTGTGGACGGCACGGCATGTGGGGAGAGCAAGGTAATGACGGGGAGACCCCTCCGTGGCCTCGAGGACCCCTGGTCCTGCACACACAGGAGCTGTGCAGGCTCCAGTGCAGGGATGGGCTCATCCCACTGCCCTTGCTCTGCCCAAACACCCACTGCTCCCAGCAGGGACTGCCCTCAGGGAAGCTTAGAAGTCCTTGGGAAGGTGTCTCACTTGGGATTGCTTGAATCACTTGGGAAGGTGAAACCCACAGTTAATGACCATGGCAGGAGAGCACAAGGCTCTCCTTCTGCTGCCATGGTGGATGCTCATCCCTGGGACCTTCCCCACTGCTGGGGAGGCACCTCTGAGCCCCTCTGGCTCTTCCCTGTGGGCTGTGAATCCCCTTGCTGAGGGGTCTCCGTGGAGGTTTGGGTTTGTTGCCTCCCTCAAATCCTCAAACAGCCCAATATCGCTGAGTTTCCCATTGCTTGAGGAGCTCCAGGCTCTGGCAGAGCCCAGCTGACCCCAGGCACCTCCATGCAAGCGAAGCATGGGTTTCTGCGGGACAATCTGTGTGCTGGGCCTCAGTGCTCCCCATCCTTAACCTTGTGTTCTCCTCTTGCTGCCTGTCCCCGTGCAGTGGTGCTTCAATGGCGAGTGTGTTCCCGTGGGATACCGGCCCGAGGCCATCGACGGCGGCTGGAGCTCCTGGAGCTCCTGGGCCTCCTGTTCCCGCAGCTGTGGTGCAGGAGTGCAGAGTGCTGAGAGGCACTGCAGCCACCCCACGTAAGCCAGCCCTGACCCTGGGGCTGCCCAGACCCCCAGGACACCAGTCAGGAGTCCCAGAACCCTGGGATGGTTTGGGTTGGAAGGGACCTTATTCCATCCCCTGCCCTGGGAGCGTTGCAGTGTGACTCAAACAAAGGGCAGAGACTCCATGCTGAGAGATGTAAAACATATCCAATGTCCTTTAGTGACAGAACAGCAAACCAGGCATTCTTAGAGCCTGATTCAGAGTTGTTTTGAAAAATCCTGCTGCAGTTTGTCACCCTGCTGCATTCCCTGAGCCAGCGCTGGCTCCCGCCTGGAAGCATCCAGGCACTGCTGAAGGAGCTGCCATCTCCATCCTGGGATTTCTGGGCTGACCCATCTGCTCCCCAGATGTCCTCTTGGTCACCAAATCACTGTCACACTGGATTCAGCCAAACCCCCTGGCTTGCCCTGGTGTCAGAGCACCCTGGGATGGGGAGGAAAAGGGCTTTGTAGTGATGTTCCAGAGGAGTCGTTTTTCCATGTCATGGGGAGTTCTGGCAGCCCCAGGAGTGACTTCCTGATGTGCCCAGATATGTGTTGTGCCCATCCTCTTCCTCGGGTGAGTTTGGGACATGCTGTTGGGCTCTTGAGGGAAGTGCTCTGTCATCTCGGTCCCGGATCAAGACCTGGATTGTGTTTGACATAAACTCTGTGGCAGAGGTGCCGTGGTAGTTTATGGAGAGTTCCAAACACAGCTGTGGACAGGCAGGAGAGCAAACACTGAGAATTTCCCGGGCAGTTGTTTGCTTTGGCCACTGGAGGTAAATCTTCAGCTTTGCCCTTGGGATGAAGTGAGAAAATGTGTGCTGGGCATCCTCCCCTTCCACAGCCATTCCCTCAGGGCAGGGCATGTAAACACAGCCCTAAAATAATCATTAGCTTCATTCCCTTCAGCAAAGTGTGCCCAGGAGAAAGAATTTTCATGAGGTCACTGGGACATGGGCCATGGAGAGTGGTGTGACTGAAGGAAAAGGCAGCGTGGCAGGAGATGGTGGCCATGTTGTGAGGGTCTGCTGGTGTCTGAGAAAAAATTGTTGATGCTTCTCAAGTCTCTCTTGCTTTAAAAGGTCCAGTGTCAGCTTTGCCATTCCCTGGGGCAGTAGAGGAGCAGAGTCAGGAGGACACCCTGGGTGGGATGAAGAGCAGCTCCTCTGGAGCAGCTGCAGGATGGGCACCAGGCTGGACAGGGCTTGGAGCAGCCTGGTCTGTGGAAGGTGTCCCTGCCCATGGCGGGGGGTGGAACAGGATTGGCTTTAAGGTCCCTTCCAACCCAAACCATTCTGAGATTCTCTGATTCTAAAGCCTCTTTCACTCCAAACCCTTCTGTGACTCCTGTTTTTCCCTGCCATGGACAGGCCGAAGTACGGGGGCCGGTACTGCCTGGGGGAGCGGAAGCGGTTCCGGATCTGCAACGTGAGGCGCTGTCCCCCGGGCAAGCCCTCCTTCCGCCAGGTCCAGTGCAGCCAGTTCAACCCCATGCTCTACAAAGGGAAGCTCTACAAGTGGACACCGGTGCCCAACAACAGTGAGTGGAGGGCAGAGACCTCAAACCTGGAAACGCTCGGACGCGGTCCCGCAAACGGCTGGAGTTGGCTGTTTGTGTCCCTGCCTTGCCTTGCAGCCTGTTCATGCTGTATTTTGTATTTTACATTGTGGCTGAGCTTGCAGGGTTGATTTGTGTTTTCGGAGACGGCCCCGGGTGCTGGGGTTGAGTCTGTGCCTGTTCCCCAGTTAACCCCTGCGAGCTGCACTGCCGGCCCGAGCACGAGTACTTCGCGGAGAAGCTGCGGGACGCGGTGGTGGACGGGACGCCCTGCTACGACAGCGACGCCAGCCGCGACGTCTGCATCAACGGCATCTGCAAGGTGGGGCCTCGGGGGGAGACAGGGACACCCCAGGCCTGGGAAAACATGGGCAGGGGCAGGACCCACCCTTGGGTGCTCAGCATCCCCTCCCTCCCATGCTGAGCTGACTCCTTTTGCCATTCCCCATTCGGGAGGTGTTCCTGATTCCTGTGGGGTGTGTGGTACGGGCTGTGTCAGCCTCTGTGCTGGCCTCAAGGAGACAGAGCACCCAGGCCAGGCTGGATGGGACTTGGAGCAACCTGGTCTAGGGGAAGGTGTTCCTGCCCATGGCAGGGGGGCTGGAACTGGATTGTCTTTAATGTCCCTTCCAACCCAGCCCATCCCACGTTTCTATGAATCCTTTGGAGAGGGTGCAGTCGGTGCTATGAATGATGTGGGAGATGCTGGTGTGGGGCTGACGGGGCTCTCTTGCAGAACGTGGGCTGTGACTACGAGATCGACTCGCACGCGGTGGAGGATCGGTGCGGGGTCTGCCACGGGGACGGCTCTACCTGCCACACCGTCCACAAGACCTTCGAGGACAGCGAGGGGCTGGGTAAGGGCACATCCTGCTGTCCCCAGAACACCACGTGCCTGGTCCAGCACAGCTGGGCTGCTGCTGCTCCTTTGGAGGGGGGATTTAATTCCAGCTTGTTGATTTTTTGGGGATAAGACAGCAGGGAACTCAGGCGGGCTCAGGGCAAGGTAGGGTTTGGTGCCCGCTGGCGCCTCACAGAGGTGTAAGGATTGGCACAGTGCTGGCACCCAGGGCACACAGCACCCACCCAGGGCACACAGCACCCACTCAGGGGACACTGGCACCCACCCAAGGACAAAAATCATCTCAGACACTTCTGACTCCACCAAGACCAACGCTTGGTTCCATTCCCAGGTTATGTTGACATCGGGATCATCCCCGTGGGAGCCCGGGAGATCTGGATTGAAGAAGTGGCAGAAGCCGGGAATTTCCTGGCGCTGCGGAGCGAGGACCCGGAGAAGTATTTCCTGAACGGTGGCTGGACCATCCAGTGGAACGGGGACTACAGGGTGGCAGGGACCACCTTCACCTACAAGAGGACGGGGAACTGGGAGAACCTCACCTCCCCGGGGCCCACCGTGGAGCCCGTGTGGATCCAGGTACGATGGATCCTGCCTTCCTTGTGGGGCTGAGCTGCCGTGGTCCCTCACGGCCCCTCCCTGCATCCAGGGGATGGGCTCTGCACCTCCTCAGGGTGTGTTTCTCCGGGAGCCAACGCTGGAGCAGCCAAGCACACGCTGCCGGCCCAGGGAGTGTTTCCAGCCCACACCACTTCCAGCTGAGCCTCGTCCCCTTTGCAGCATTCCACAAAATATTTACATAGGAGAGGGAGCGTGAGGAGAAAGGGCTGTTTCCTGAGGCCTTTCCCATATCTTATCAAGAGCAGGGAAAGAGCCCTCAGTGCTTCTGGCTGGGCTGGACAGTCAGGAGTGAGGGAGCTGCCAGTTAACGCAAAGCTTTTTGGAGGCAATATCCTTGTGACTGAGGCCAAGCCTTCCTCTGGAGAAACCAATGGAAATCATTCCATGGATGATGGCACAGCTGGCACCAGGCTGAAATCCCTCGTGGTGCCAGGTGTGGTGCAGAGGTGGTGATGGCCACGGAGCTGCATCCCCTGGACCCCCAGGATCCCCCTGCCCCGGCAGTCAGGTCCCAGCCCGACGCGCTCCCCGCAGCATCCCCCCCTTTGCACAGGCTCGCCACCCTGAGCAGCCAAAACCTCCTTCTGCCTTTCCGTCAGCAGCAGCTCGGGGTGGGATGTGAGCAGGATCCTGGGCCCGCTGCTGCCAAGAGCTGCTGTTAATTAGAACGCTGGCGTGCTCGGCACCCACAAATCACTTTCTGGGATTCATAAGTAATTAAAACCTTCGGACAAGAATGTTTCGATATTCATGGAGAGGTTTTGGAAAGACGCCCTGGCTCCTGCCAAAGCTCCAAGAACAACAAAGCTTTGGCAATAATGGGAGTGCTTAGGCTAAGAAAAACAGGGATGAACTCCCGGCCCTCGCAAGCGCGGGTGCGGGAGGCGCTTTGAGCAGGACTTGTGTCAACCACGAGAGCAGCAGGAGCCTGTTTGGCGTGAGGAACAATTTAGGAAATTCCACCCGTGACAGGGACACCTTCCACAGACCGGGTTACTCCAAGTCCCATCCAGCCCCGTTGTGGAGCTGGGCACAGGGTCATGTCCTTCTGGCCCTGCTGGGTGGGTCCTTCTCTCCTGAGAAGCCCCTGGGGCGATGCCACCCCCCACTGCCCTGCCTGGCCACCCCCTGACTGTCCCCTGTGTCCCCCAGCTGCTGTTCCAGGAGACCAATCCCGGAGTGAGGTACCAGTACACGATCCAGCGCCCGGCCGACAGTGAGAACGAGATCGAGCAGCCTGAGTTCCTCTGGCGCTTTGGCTCCTGGACCACCTGCACGGCCACCTGTGGGACAGGTGAGTGCGGCCCTGTGGGACACCCACTTCGAGCAGTGAAGCATCCCTGGGGAGCCTTAGAAATTCCTGGGTCTTGAGTTTCACGAGGTCTTAGGGGAAGAAAAAAGGGACATCTGCTGAGGTCACGGCTTCGGTGCCCCTGTGGCGCTCACCAGGAACTCCAGGACTTTATCAGCTTCACTCCCGGCTCGGTGTCCTGTTACCCGGCAAGGGAGGGAGACAAAAGAGCTTTAGAGAAATCAGGGAGTGTGGAAGGGCCGGTCTCCTGCCTGGCTGGGCCTCTCCAGGGGGGAGAATATCCAGGGTTTTACAGAGAGCGCTGGGGTCCCACACTGTCTGTGTGTGGACATTTGCTTCCCCCCGTCCTGCCCCACTGCACCACTGGCTGGGTATCCCAGGGTCCCCAGGGCAGCTTTTGGGGCAGCTGGTGCAGAGGGACATTTCTGGAACACTGCCAGGGGAGGCTGGGACCAACAAGCACTTCTTCGAGAGCAGCTGGCACTGGAAAAAAGGGGAATTCAAGGACACTCATGCTTTCTAGGTAGTACAGAGTGCCAGGACATGGGCTTTGTTTAAAACCAGCTTTCCTTTGTATGATTTGAGTGTTTGGCTTCCAGAACAGAAGGGAAATAGAGGAGTGAATCAGGCAGGAGTTGGTGAGGGTGAGCAGCCGGAGGAGGGCTGAGCCCCTCTTCCTGCACTGAGTGATGGTGTGAGCTGACACATGGATTTGGGAGAGCTCACACTGAGCCTCTGGTGAGTTCCAGGGCCCTATAAGCCCCTAAGTGCTTGAGCCAGAGCCCAGCTCAGCAGCTTCAGCAGGGTTCTGTCAGTCTCAGCTGAGCTCGTGGTGACAGCTCTCCATGTCACAGGTCAAGTACGTGTTACAGAAACAGGGACAGAAGCCAGAGCAAGGCAGTGTGGTGAGGTCACCCTTAAAAACCCCTGTGAGCAGACTGGGAACACGAGGCTTTGGCCAGTGATTTGTCCCTAGGCTGGGCTGGGGCAGGGCTGCCCAAAGAGCTGGGTGCTGCCCCTTGGCTCCCCCCAGAACTCCCAGTGCACACAGGCTCCGGTGGCTGGGTGTGGCTCTGGGCAGTGGTGCCAGGAGGGTGCAGCTCCGTGGCTGCAGCACCTCCAGCTGCCGTCCTGCCCCAGCTGCACCGGTGCCATGCGGCTCCGTGAGGGCACTGCACCCTCAGCACAAATGAACTTGCAGCTTCAAGTGGAGGTTTCATTTTCTTTCCCCTGTTCTGGTGGCTCAGGCTCACCAAGGACCTCCTGCCACCTGCTGCCAGAGGGTGCTGGTGGTTCGGTTCGGTTTCCAGAGCCGAGCTGGTGCCTGTGTGGTGTCAGCGCCCTCAGGGGTGTCAGTGTCCTGTCGGTGCCCCCAGGGGTGCCTGTGCCCTGTTGGTGCCCCCAGGGTGCCCTCAGGGTGCCCTCAGTGCCCGTCCTGCCCGCAGGGGTGCAGCGGCAGGTCGTGCACTGCGTGGAGAGGCTGGCGGGCCTGGTGGAGGAGCGGTTCTGCGACGCGCTCACCCGCCCCGATGACCAGCAGCGCACCTGCAGCGAGGAGCCCTGCCCAGCCAGGTGCGACCCCGCCCTGCTCCTCCCCTCTCCCTCACCCTGGGGATGGGTCCCAGGCCCTGTTGGTCCATGACAGTATCCCTGGAGTTGCCTGACTGCTGCAGGGCATTGCCCATCTGCAGGCTGAGCCTCGCGGGAGGTCCCTTCCTGGCAGGATGCTCCTCTCTGCCTCTGTGCACATAACCCTGGCACAGCTCGAGGACTGTCCCATCCCCGACCCTCTGTCCGGGCTCCCAGACCTTGGACTGACACATTTGGGATCCTCCTTTCCCCATGGCCCCACATGACAGGCAGTGGGATGGAACCTGGTGTGCGGCCACTTGCTCTGGCTGAGATCTTTCCCCTTTCCCCTTTCCCAATTCCCTCTCCGCAGGTGGTGGGTGGGTGAGTGGCAGAAGTGCTCGGCCACGTGTGGCCGGGCGGGGCTGATGAAGAGGACGGTGCTGTGCATCCAGAGCGTGGGGCTGGACGAGCAGAGGGCCCTGCAGCCAGCAGACTGCCAGCACCTTGCCAAGCCGGATGCCACCGCGCCCTGTAACCCAGAGGTCCCCTGTCCCTCCCAGTGGGCTGTGGGGAACTGGTCTGAGGTGAGAGGGAGCGTCAGGGGTGGGAGCTGGGGACAGGTGCCCCCAGACACCTCAGCCTGCCTGAGAGCGATGAGTGTGCTCCTGCTCACAGAAAATCCATGGGTGTGTCTGTGTGGGCTCAGCAGCTCCCGTGGACAGGAATTCCATTGCTTGGAGACGTCTCAGAGTGAGGAAGGGGCGTTGGGCTGTTTAACTGTGCCCCATCTCTGAGCTTTGCAGCTCCCTCACACAGGGTGAGGGCTGCGCTCTGGGCTTGGCACAAGGAGGGCAGAAATGAGGTTTTCAACTGGACGTGGCTTGGAACAGCCTGGTGTAGTGGAAGGTGGCCCTGCCCGTGGCAGGGAATGGAAGTGGATGATCTTCAAGGTCCCTTCCAACCCAAATCATTCCATAGGGTAATTAATGGTGACACTCTGTGTAACCTTGATTTATTTTTGTGTTTCTGTGAATCAGCTTAACCACAGGCTGAGGGTTTCAACCAAAAAATGATAACTCCTAATTTAAGCAGCTGTTCCAAAAGTGTTCAGAGTGAAGACAAATATCAGAAGAGAAAGGAGAGAGCCTGGGAACAGAGCTTGTTGCTAAGGAACAAATGGAATCAAATGTGAACAGAGAATATGAAGGCTAGATGAGAGCAAGTTGGAAATATTTTTCTAGGGGCCCACAAAAGCCAAAATTAAGGGCTGAGAAAGATGGATGCAATGGTTTAACGGGAAAATTACCGCTTGTTGGAGGGTCAGTGCTGGGCAAAGCCAGCCCCAGCCCTCACAGTTGTCCTCTGTGGTGTTGGCACCAATGGATTTGTGAGCCCAAGAGAAATGTGGTTGGGATTTTGAGGTTCTGTAATTTTTCTGTCCTTTAATTTAAAGGGAGAGCCCTCTTTCTTTTCCATTTTAAGTAGGGGAATTGGAGGGGCTTGGAACCCAGAACCGTGGTCCTTCTGTCAGCAGTACCAGCAGGGTGGGGCAGCTTTGTCCGTGCAGAGCCCAGGCAGGACATGCCCATCCAGCACCAGAGCACCTGGCCCGAGGGGCTCTCTGGGGCTTGGGTGGCCCACAAACTGCTTAAACACTGGGACTTAGTGCCTTAGAAGGACCCCGAAGCACTGCACATCCAGCTTTATGGACTTTCCAAAGACGTTAATGTGGTCGGAAGGCTGGTTTGTTGTTCAATAGTTCCCAAACGGGATGGCTGTGTCCTGGCAGGAGCACATCCTGCTGTGCCAGCCAGCCCTGATGCCTCCTGCCCAAGGCTGAACCCTCCTGCAAGCTCGGTGTGTTCCCATACGAGACTCCTAGCAGCCCTCATTCCTTATCTGTGTCCCAAGGGCTTTCCTGATAACCCAGCCTTGGCAAAATAACCTCCCTCCTTCCCCCCTGCAAGCGCTGTGATACCTGGAGTTACCTCCTGGATGGAGCTGGAGGCCTTTGCTGGGAAGTTTCCGCTTTGTGGGAGTTGCCCTCTGTTTTCCCTGCTTTGGCAGTGCCATCCCAGGGGGAGGAGCAGCTCCTTGCAGCCCTCTCACAGGTGTTAGTGTGTGGGAATGTTTGATTCCAGCTCCTGGAAATGCCTGGTGGTGTCCACATGGTGTTACCAGAGAATCCTGGAATGTTCTGGGGTGGAAGGGACCTTAAACCTCATCTCGTTCACCACCCTGCCATGGGCAGGGCCACCTTTCACAAGTCCAGGTTGCTCCAAGCCCCAAATGCAGCAGAAAATGCTGCTGTTCTCCTTTCCAGCTTCTCAGTTTCTTTTGTACTGATCCATCTCAAAGAGCCCATTATGGGGGGACGGGGTGTCCCCAGCAAAGCTCCCCCCTGACCTTTGCTTTTTCCCTACTCGGACAACACCCATGTTGTTATTCCCTGCTTCAAAGAATGCTCTTCTAGAAGAAGAGATGCAATTCATGGCAATAGGTCACAGGAAAGACCTATTAGATCATCTTACCCCTGCCCTTCCCTTCCCAGTATCCATCTCCCGGGAAAACTGTTTCTGACTGGAGTGCAGGTCAAGGATCACCCTGAGCAAAGTCCCCACAGCACCAGCCCTGCTCTGGGACAGTCTCCAACGGGGGGAGCCCCACAGGGCAGTTTGGGCAGTAATGCTGTGCTTACCAGTGTGACCAGTACCCCAGGGGTGGGACTGGCACAGGAGCTGCCCAGGGACCCAGGTGGGTGGTGGGAGCTGGCAGAGTGATGTGGAGCCCCGTGCCCAAAGCACTGTGGCACCAGGGACAATGGAGCCTTCATAGAGGGAGCACCGGTGAGGGCATGGACACCGTTCCCGGCCCAGCCCCGCGGACCTGTCCCTCTCTCTTCCCTTCCCAGTGCTCTGTGACCTGTGGAAATGGGACCCAGAGACGCCCTGTCCACTGCAGCAACAGCACCGGGGCCACGTGTGACCCTGCAGAGAGACCCAGCCCCGAAAGGGTTTGCTCCCTGCCACAGTGCCAGAAGAAATGGGACGGTGGCAACACGGACTGGTCTGGCAGCGGCTCCTCCAGCAGGGAGATATTTAATGAAATCCATTACATCCCCAGCAACCACATTGCTAAATTTAACCCCTTAATCCCAAACATCCCAGAGTCCAATGATGTCAATGTCATCACCGAGGAGGACTTCTCAGCCAGGAAGGGAAATGTCTTTGTTGATGATTTTTACTACGATTACAACTTTATCAACTTCCATGAGGATCTGTCTTACTATCCCTTCATGGAGAAGGAGACCAAAAGCGAGGAGCCAAAGCCAGAGCTGAGCACTGATGACATGGAGGGGCCCCAGGAACTGCCCACTGAGGCCCTGCTCACCACTGAGCTGGGAGTAGAGAACAAGGGCACCAATGAGGAAAAGGCTTCTGCTCCTGTGGATGAGCGAGAGACAGAGCCCAGGGATTTAGCCATGAATGACCTCCTGAGCATGGTCCCCGAGGATGTGGGATCAGCCACTCCCAGACACACCACCTCTGGCTTTTTGGGTGAGGAGGGTGAGGATACAGTGCTTGTGCCCCACTCTGAGCACCACCCACCCACCCAGAGCTCCGTGAGCCACAACTCTGCAAACAGCCACAGCCACCCATCCTGGGCTGGACCCCACGGAGCTGTGCCCACCAGGACCAGCCCTGGGCAGGATGCCCCAGTCCATGGCCTCTCTCCTTGGGGTCCCCCCCCAGCTGATCCGGTGCTCATGGGCTGGGGCAGTGCTGGTGTGGATGTGTCCCACAGGCCGGGAGCGCCGGGCAGCGACAGCGATGGCCGTGTGAGCACAGAGGGACACGGCACGGCCGGGTCTGCAGGGAGAGGCCGCAAGGACTCCAGGGAAATGGGTCTGGCCATCACCAGTGACACGAATGGTGCAGCCCCCCAGCCCACAGAGCAGCATGGGTGGGCAGGAATGCCAGAGGGGATGTTGGACACACAGGCAGGTGGGCAGTCCCGTGGGATGGAGAGGGCAGATCTTTCCTTGCCCACCCCACAGGCCCCGGGCTGGGAGGTGGCAGGGAGTGCTGGCAGCCCCCACCCTGCTGTGAGTTCCCCTCCTGCAGGTGCTGATGGGGCTTCCATGGGGCAGGAAGGGCACCGGCCAGAGCTCCACACCGTCACAGCCCCCACCTCAACCCCCTCGGTGGCCACAACAGCCCCTCCAGTGTCCTTGTCCCCTGCCACACCCGGGCCAGCCACCCAGCTCACCTCCAGCGGCCTCACCCAGCAGGATGCCCTGGCCCCAGCCATGCCCACAGCCCCAGCTCATGGCCCACCTGCCCACACAGCAGAGTCCCCCCTGGAATGGGGGACAGAGGGAGTGCCCCAGCACCCAGATCCGGCATCGCCCCAGACTGAGCTGACCTCCCATGGAACCCCACTCAGCGTCACTGCACCAACGGAACCCCCACCATGGGCACCCCCAGGGACATCTGCCTCCAGTGACGGGAGGCACAAGTTGTCCCAGCCCACCCCTTTGCCCCCCTTGCTTTGGGAGAAGAGGCCGGAGGAGGAGGAGGCTCTGCTTCCACCATCGACCACCACAGCAGCCACTGCCAAGCCCAGCTGGGAGGTCGGGAACTGGAGTGAGGTACGTGGTGTGACATGGCCAGTGTGGGTGTGAGACCTGTCCCTGTCCTGGCTGGCTCTGGGACGTTGCTCTTGGCAGCAGTCGGTGGTTGGGGTCATTAGTGCTAATTAAGAGACAACTGGTAACCAAAAGCTAAAGGCACCCCCAGCACCTGGGTGCTGCCCCATTTTCCCCTGATCTGTGGGCAGCCACGGCCATGAGAATCCTCCTGGGAGCAAACACTAAACAGTGAGAGGAAGGATTAGTCCCACCCAGAGCAGAAACAACTGGAATGGGCTGTGGAGAAGCATGTTCCTCCTCCTTCACTGGGCTGAGAGCTGCCTGACGTGGGATTGCTTAGAGGGGAAAGGTCCTCTCCCCACATCATCCCACAGCCCCAGTTTACCCAGCACCCTCCCAGTGCCCATGGAAGAGGCAGGACCTGAGTCCCCAGGGACCTTTCTGCTGGGCCAGCAGGCTCCCTCCTTGGCCAGACCCAGAGCTGGGGGGTCAGGGGCGTCGGGATGGAGAGCAGCAGGGTCCCTGTGTTGCAGTGCTCGGCCACATGCGGCGTGGGCGCGGTGTGGAGGCCCGTGCGCTGCAGCAGCGGCAGTGACAGCGGCTGTGCCGCAGCCGACAGGCCCGTCCCTGCCCGGAGGTGCTCCCTGAGACCCTGCTCAGCCTGGCGTGTGGGCAACTGGAGCAAGGTAAGGGGCCCTGCAGGGAGGGAGGGTCCCCAAAACCCACGGGACAAGGAGGGTGTGGGGTCACACCTGCTCTTGGGGAGTGCTCTTGCTCCATGGCTCACAGAGGCAGACGGTGAAGGTTTGCACTTGCCACACAGTTTAAACTGCTCATCCCACAGTATTTTCATTTTTCCTGCTCTTGGCCTGGTAAAAAGGTCAGGAATTTGCAAAAGCTAAACAAAGTGATTTGAAAGGCCAGGTTGGGTGGGGCTGGACAACCTGGTCTAGTGCTTGTCATCCCATGGCAGGGGCTTGGAACAAGATGGTCTTTAAGGTCCATCCCAAGCCATTCTGTGGTTCTATGATTTGTTAGTCTCTGGACGATGTTCTGGCCACTCTGCACTGCCAGGGAATATTTGCAGTTGGGTTGGGTGAATTCGGTAGGTTCGGTGGTGGGGAACAGCCCTCCTTGCTCTGGGGGGTCACTGTTCCTTGGGATCATCAGTTCTTTAAGGCATAAAGACCATTCTTGTTACAGCTGGAAACCATCTGGTTTCAGAGAGGTGGTAGTGACAGATGAGCTGCTTGGCCTAGAGCAAGAGGGGAAAGGAGGTTGAGTGTCAACTCAACCCAACCCAAGGCAGAGCGTGTCCCTGGGGTCACCTCCCATTCCCACAGGGATTCCCCCTGCACCGGCCCTCGCTGCCCTTCTCCAGCGTGGTGCTGTGTCCTTTCCCAGTGCTCCAGGAGCTGCGGCGGGGGCACGAAGGTTCGGGACGTTCATTGCATTGACACCAGAGACCAGCGGCTGCTGCGGCCCTTCCACTGCCAGGCCGTGCTCTCCCAGCCCCCGGCACAGCTGCCCTGCCAGAGCGCGCCGTGCCTGGACTGGTACATGTCCTCCTGGAGAGAGGTAGGGGCTGGCCAGGGGCTGGCCGGGGGGACAGCTCGTTCCACCCCCTGCCAGGGCAGGGACACCTTCCACTATCCCAGGCTGCTCCAAGCCCCGTCCAACCTGGCCTCGGACACTTCCAGGGATCCAGGGGCAGCCACAGCTTCTTTGGGCACCCTGTGCCAGTGCCTCACCATCCTCCCAGGGAGGAATTCCTTCCCAGTATCCCATCTATCTCTGCCCTCTGGCAGTGGGAAGCCATTCCCTGTGTCCTGTCCCTCCATCCCTTGTCCCTCTCCAGCTCTCCTGGAGCCCCTTTAGGCCCTGGAAGGGGCTCTGAGGTCTTCCTGGAGCCTTCTCTTCTCCAGGTGAACACCCCCAGCTCTCTGCAGGGCAGAGGGGCTGCAGCACTCAGCTGCTGATGGTGTTCCCCGGTTTGTCCCGCAGTGCTCGGAGCCGTGTGGCGGCGGGGAGCAGGCGCGGCTGGTGACGTGCCCGGAGCCGGGGCGCTGCGAGGAGACACTGCGGCCCAACAGCACCCGGCCCTGCAACACCCAGCCCTGCACCACCTGGGTGGTGGGGTCCTGGGGGCAGGTGAGCGGGGGCTGCTCCCCTCCACGGGGAATTGCAGGGAATGGGGGATCCCAGCCCTCCAACCAGCCCGGGCGCTGCTGCAGTAATGCCCTCTGGGGTGCTGGGGTGGCACTGGGGCGGCACTGGGGTGGCACTGGGGGCCCTGTGGGACATGGGGAGGGGTCTCCCAGCCTGACCCCTGAGTCCTGCTCCCGCAGTGCTCGGCTCCCTGCGGAGGGGGCATCCAGCGGCGCCAGGTCAAGTGCATCGACACCAGGACGGGGGTGGCCGAGGAGGACAGCAGCCTGTGCGACCACGAGCCCTGGCCAGAGAGCACCCAGAAGTGCAACCCCCAGGACTGTGACAGCTCCGAGCCGGGTGAGTAGCAGTCAAAACCAGTCTGAAGAATGATGTGGGAAGTCTGTGGGGAGATGGAGCGAGTATTTCATACATGGATTGTGTAAGGCTGACTTGGCTAATTGATAATTAAGTGGGAATGTTATAACCGTCTGTAAATGTTCAGAGCATCCGTCCCTCAAGGGGCCAAGCAGGGTTTTGCTGGCACGGATGTGAGCTGGGATGTGCTTGTTGGAGTCAGCAGTGTCACCCAGCACAGGGAGACCCGAGGGAACCCGTGGGCTGTGGGGTGAAGGGACCCCATTCAGGGGCAAGGGGAATTCAGGAAAAGGAAGGCAGAGGGGAATACCCAGTGATGGAGCTCTCAAGAACCTGTTTAGTGGTAAAGTCCCAGAACACAAGACTTGTGAAACAAGCTAGGCCCAGCATTAGAAAATGGAATAAAGGAGGAGTTCTCCAGCATCTTCAGGTGTGTCTGAGCAGGTGCCCCAGGGAGCCAGCCCCATTTTAACCCATTTTTCATTTACCTGCCCTGCTGCAGCTACAGTGCTTGGCCACACCATGGGCACTCACTTGACTTCTCCCCCCTCCTCCACTCACAGAGATACATCCCAAGCACCAAGCAGTTCCCTGGGCGACAGAAATCTGGGGGCTGCAAGGGTTAACAGCACTTACAGAAAAGCAATATAGTGAGGGATTAGATGTCACTGATATCAGCATGTCAATCATTTATCAGCTTTATCTTTTTAATGTGTCTGTGCAAAAGAAAAGCTCTTTGGCTGCCCAGAAAGTATTGTTGGACCTCTAGGAGGTTTGCTGGACACAGGGAGGGCTGAGAGATGGAGCAGGGTGGGCAGGGGGGCAGCAGTAGCTGGTGCCTGGAGTAGAGGAGCTGGATCCATGGCTGCATCCATGCAGGTGCCCTCTGCAGCCTGGGACACCCGTTCCACCCTTCCAGCTCTTTGTGTTTATCCTGTGTCCAGGGTGTTCCTCCTAACACCTATTCCTGAGCGGGCAGGAGCGTTAGCTTTGGTTAACTGGGATTTGGGCACTGGCACTGTTGGCCATCAGGATGTTTTTAGCCATTAATCTGCTCCTTCTTGGAGCATTTGCAGGGCCATGGGGCACTCCAGCATTTAGGAAATGATGAGTCAGCCCTGCTCAAGAAATGATGTGCAGTTCCGGCTGTTTTGGTCAGGGGAAAATTTCCGTGCCGGGCTTGGTGATGAGAGCTGTAGAGCCAAGGCTAGACCAGAATAACCACTGAGATGTGTAGGAAGCACACAAATAAATGGTAAAATCCTGGATCAGAAATGACATAAATGCTCTGGCTGCAGCCCAGGGCAGGAAACGCCTCTTGGAAATACAAACGTTTCCAGCCAAAGCATGAAGGGGAACAAAACTTTCACATGGCAGGAAATCCCAGATGTGTAAATGCAGAGGCAAAGGCTCTCAGAAAGACATAAATGTAATTCCAGCCCTTTCCTGTGCTTTAAGGGATCTTTACTGCACAAAATGGATTCAGGCTGGAGCGATCTGTGTTTTTGTGAGGAGCACAAGGAGCCTCTCCTTCCTCTGGCATCAGGTGCTCCGGTACCAGCAGAGCCAGGGCTGGGTCTGTGAGTGGTCATGTCCTCACTGGACACCAAAGTGCCAGTAACCCCAGAAGGGTTTAAATGTTCAAACCATTATCAGATGGATTTTGAGCAGAGAAGAAACAGATGAAGCACAAACAAACATCTCACAGCAATCGGCTCCTCAATTAAAGGAGTTCGGGATTAATTAGAAGCAGAGTCCTGAGCTGTTGCCAGGTTATAAATTAATTGAAGATTCCACCGAGGTTATTTTTGAATGTGGCTGCTGTCTTGCAGCTGCAGCCAGCTGTGAGTGTGTCCTTAGATGGCTCCTGGGAGCTTCAGAGCCGTGGGCACCCCAGTGCCTCCATGTCATGCTCCAGAGGCTGGGGACATTTATCTGGGAATTGTTTATGGTGTCTTGGAAAGGAGCTGAGCCCCAGGTCCTGCATGAGGGCCTGGAAAAACCTGCAGCAGTTTATCCAGCAGATCAGAGAGATGTAAACCAGAAAAGTGGGAATTGCTGTGTACTGGAGGAGGAAGCAGGGGATGAACGGGGCTGGTCACTGCAGGGTGGTGGCTGTGCTGGGCACGGCTTTTGGGCAGGTTTTTGTGGTGGTGGTGACACATCCCTGCTCAGGACAGAGCAGGGCAGCCCCAGGTGCTCCTTGTGGTCATGCCATGGAATGAATCAGTTCCCTCATGCCCATTTCTCCAGATCTGATACCGGGGAGGTCTCCGAGTTCCCCAAATTTGCCCCAGGCAGGTGCCAGGCAGATGATGGGGCCAGTTCATGGCTCCAACAGCAAACACGGCTGTTCCACAGGTGTCTCAGCTTGGAATTCCAGAGGGATGAGGTAAAGACTTCACTGGCTCAAGGACAAGTGTGTATAAAGTGGTGCAGTTCCTCTGGGAGCGGGACAAAGCAGCGGGATGGAGCTCAGCCCTGTGTCCCGAGAGCTCAGCCTCGTGTCCCAGGAGCAGCCAGCACAGGGCATCGTGCTGGGGGGCTGTGGGAGCAGCAATGCCTGGGGGGGCCACGGAATGAAGCCCCTGCTCACACTAGGTTAATCCCAGACACCCATCACTCTCCCACTGCTCCCGTTTGCTGGCTCATTATCTGGAGCTGGCTGTAATTCGAGTTGCCATAAGATTAATTGGCAATTAAATGCGGTGCTCCTGCTTGCTCTGAGTAAGGAAATGAAATTGTTCGTGGTTCTGCAAGTCGCAGAGTTTGTCCACAAGGGATCCATGTGGGAAATAATTGCAGCAAATCCCAATTTTCTCTGTCATTTGAGCGTGTAAGTCCCTATCTGAGTGGTGAGGCCAGGAGGTGCTGCTGAGCGAGGCATGGGGAGCAATTAATTAACTGCTAATTAACAGCAGGAGTCAGTGGGAAAGGGATGCTCGGGAAAGGACTCCCTCATTTGATAAAATGTAGGAGAAAGATGTTGCCTGAAGCAGGGCTGACACCTGAAAACTGTGGGGTTTGTGGTTTTCTCCCAGTTTTCCCAGCTGTGGCCCTGTCAGTTCCAGCCTGTGCAGGCCAAGCTGGCAGCTGGGGGTACATCCCATCCATCCCATCCATCCCATCATGCTGACCAGAGACCACAGGGAGACACCTCAGCCCCAGAGCAGGACCCTGGGATAATTTACTTGTTAAATTCGGCCCTGGCTCTGAGAGCATCCCAAGGGCCAGAGGTCAGCAGCCTAATTCCCTGGATTTGCTAGCTCAGCTCTAAGCTCAACCTTTCCTTGTTTTTACAAAACGTGTTCCAGGAAGTTTATTTTTCCCAGGAATAAAAGTAAAAGCTTAGGTCTGGCTGGCAGAAGCTTAAATGAAATTGAAAGCAACTTCCACACCGACCTAAAAAAACAGCCCAAAAAAAAGTGGGGGTTTTCAGTCTCTAATGTGCTGACTTAGCCTGGATTTTTAAAGCCCTGCTTTAAGCTATTTCTGTAGCCTAAAATTTGGCATGGACTTACAGAACGTGTGTCCAAATGAAGTGTGAGGATTTATATAAAAAAAATTGTTAATAGAAAGAAATAGCAGTAAAAGGATTAAATGAAAATTGGGTGGGTTCTGTAGGTCCCTTTCTGAAGAGCTGACAAATTAAGTGCTTGTTACAGCTTCCCTTGCCCAAGACCAAATTCCAGGGAGGAATCATGAGCTCAGCCAAGAGTTTCAGACCTGAGCCTGACCCCGCACACATCCACCCTGAGACTGGATCAGAATCTGGGAAAGTGATTGGAACTCAATCCCTCAACGACTCCCATTGACTTCACCGAGTTCAGGGAGTGTTTGGAAAACGCTCTCAGGCACAGGGTGGGATTGTGGGACTGAATGATCCCTGTGGGTCCCTTCCAATTCGGGTGTTTTATGATTCTATGAGGTCATTTTGCTTTGGACCCCTGGGGTCCTGCTGGGGTCTCCTGTAAGGTCAGCAGAGCCTCCAGCCAAGGGTGGTGGCTCTTCTCCCCCATCCCCAAACCCATCCCAGCTGCTTTCCACAGTAATCCCATACCTTTGTGGATAAGGAGGTGTTCAGAGAGCAGTAACCCCTGGCAGGGTGGGCTCATTGGTGCCTGGGCATGGTGCAGGGACAGGAATTTCCTGATGGGCCCAGGGTGCTGACCCGCTGGAAAGGGATCAGGAAAGAGCTAAACTGTCACTCCAGGCCTGGAAAGCAGCCTCCCAGTGAGAGCCTCCAGCAGCCTGGCCTTCACAGCTCTTTCCAGGGAAGGCAGGAGGCAGCTTGGTTGTGCTCCATAAATAACTTTCTAGGAAGCTGCGATAAACGCAGTGAGCGCTAAAAATACCGAGGGGCTGGGCAGGGTCTGCCCAGGCAGAACATCCCCCAGCAGTGCCCAGGACATTCCCACCCATTCATGGGCATCCAGGCTGATTCCTGCTCTCATGGGACACCCCTGAGGTGTTTTAGGAGCCCTGCTGAGCCGTCCCTGTCCTGCAGCAAATGGGAATACCTGTATTCCTGTGCTCCAATGTCCCAATGCAACAGGACCCTGGGTGTTCAGGGGACGCCTTGTGGAGCCACAGGGATGCTCCCAGGGAGTATTATCCTGAGAGCCCAGTGGAGCATAGCACCAACAAGCACTTCGATGGCTCCAGTGCTCTCACAGCAGGTCTGGGATGTGCTGCACTCCTGGCCCGGCCCTCGCTGGGCTGTGCAGAGATTTCTCATCTGTTCTGCTCACCCAGCAGGGAAAATCCACATTGTCCCAGCACGCAGGGGCTGGAGCAAGCCCCCAGCCTGGAGGGGTGATGTGAAGCCAGGATCCCCTCGATCCCGCTCTGTCAGCACTGTTGGATCCAGCAGTGCTGGTGATAAATGGCTTTTTGGGGGCACAGGGACTCTTTGGCTGGGCAAAAGAGCTGCAGCTCAGGAGGCAGAGAGGAAATACCTCAGCTGAAACAGAAAATAAATTTTAGAGCAGTGTAGTGACCTTCTCACTGCTGGGCTGGGGGAGGGGGCTGTGACTGAAATCCCAAACCGGGGGAGAAGTCTCTGCTCTGCATCTGCCATGTCCTTCGCATCAGCCGCAGGTCGGCTCATCCTGTGGGAATCAGGGCAGCAGCTGTTCCCTCGGCACAGTCTTTCTTCCCAGAGGGGACAGGGCGAGGGGCAATGGTCAGCAAGAGCTCCCCTGGCTCAGTCCTGGTGTTTCCCCTGCAGAGAAGTGTCCTGAAAAAAAGAAAAGCCCATTTGCCTGCCCCATTTCTGCCCCTGCTCTGCATGGTCCTGGTGGACAGTGCCCAGGGAGAAGCAATGGGGGGGTTGGCCCCAGAGTGCATCAACTCTGCCCTTTTCCAGAGAAAAGCTGTCATTTATTTTAATTCCTTGTACAGAAGGTAAAATTGGAATCACAGAATCATGGATTGTAAGCTTAGGCTCCGTTTTGAGCTGGTGTAATTTAAGCAAGTGTTACACCGCTGGGTGAGAAGCTGCAGGCTCAGGGAGTCGTGCCTTGCTCTGAGATAAAGTAGAGAAGGAGGAAATCAAAAATTCAAACAAACCGACTATGTATTCATGTAAACAAAGTGTATTTGGTGATGAGTGTCTGCTGCTGGACTGAGCCTGGGCGGGGCCTGGTGGAGCTTGGTTTCGCTGGTGGTGGAGTTGGGGCTGCTGGTGGGGCAGGGAGGGCTCTCCCCTCCTTGCCACATCCCAGGCTGCTCCCTGGGATGTGTGTCCCACATCATCCATGGGATGATGTCTCACAGCATCCCATGGGATGCCTGGGGTGGCAGGTGTGAGGCAGTTTCAGGTGGGATGTCCCACCTGCCCTCACTCCCTGAGCAGCGCTCACGTCTCCCCCGCTGTGAAACCCAAACCCCTGACCTGGCGCTCCTGGCCCTGCAGTGGGAGCTGGGATTTCCAGACTGTTTGCAGAGAGGAAAGAGTTCCTGCAAACAGTTTGCTCAGCCTGGGGGTGACTCAGCTGGGGTGGCCGGGCTGTGGCCTGTGGCCACCATGGCCGCTGCTGCAGCTGCCCCGGCTCTCCCCCACAGCAGAGCCGGGGCTGCCACTGGAGCAGCCGTTCCCAAAACAAAGCCTGTCCTCGGAGCAGCACCAGCGTTGTTTTGAGGGCTGCAAGACATCTGCAGGAAGTGAAGCAGATGATGCAGGTTCTCCAAATAACCTTAACAATTCACAGAAAACGGAATTCTGGCCTTTCCGCTGCTCTGCTGGCACTGGGGGGTGCTGGGGACTGGCAGGAGGTGTCAGTATGGCGGGGTTTGTCCCCCTGCACCTCGCCTCTGTTCCCTGGGAGCATCGCTGCCCTGGGAAGACGCTTTGGAGCTGCCAGCAGCAGCACAGGTGTGGTTTCTGCTGGGAGTGGGAAATGCCGCGGCTGCCCCGTGCCGAGGTGCAGGAGGGCTCTGCGCTGGGGGAGCTCCGTCTGTGTCTCTCCAGCCAGTGCCAGCTTCCAGAGAATCCTGGAATGGTTTGGGTTGGAAGGGACCTTAACGATCATCTCATTCCACCCCCTGCCATGTGCAGGGACCTTTTCACATCAGACACCTGATGACCCCGGTGACACTGGCACCGACACCCTCCTTGTCCTCCTCCCTCCCCTCCAGGTGTCCCCTGCGAGCGCGACCGCCTGACCTTCGCCTTCTGCCAGACGCTGCGGCTGCTGGGCAGGTGCCACCTCCCCACCGTCCACGTCCAGTGCTGCCGGAGCTGCCGCCAGCACGGGCTGCTGGCGGGGCCGGGCCGGGACCGCGGCGACGAGCAGCTCTCCCGGAGGTGACAGGACCGTCCCGAGGGCGCCGGGATCCGCGGCGGCTCCCTGCGGCTGCTGGGCCACGGCCAGGACTGGTGGCTCTGCCACAGCCCGGGGAGACCGCGGGCTCTCTGATTCGTGCTACTCTCTAACGGTGCTCAAACCATCAGTGGGGCTGGTGGGGCTGGGGGGTGCAGATCCCGCTGCTCCCGACGGAGATTCCAGGGCCTGTCGGGGTCACGCTGCCCTGGGGGACCAGCAGGGAAGCATTTTGGGGAAGGGGAACTGAAAGCAGCAATAATTCGGGAAAGACCTCTCAGAAATGCTTATGGTGCTATCATTCGACATTTGCAGCCTCTCGAAGGTGTTGGCTGGCCAGCACAAACCTTGACTTTTATTATTATTTTTATATCTCTGAAGTGAGCATCCAGCATTCCACCGGCTCTGCCGACCCTTTGGGGTAGGGATTTTTTTTTTCCTTTAAGGGACTTGAAGCTGGCAACCCATTCCTGTAATTTTCATTAAAATGTTTACGCACTGAAGCTAAATAGATTTCACTTAAGAAGTGGAGACAGGGCAGAGGAATAAAGTTTCAGCTTCAGTTGGGGCTGTGCAGGGAGGGCTCTGTACCCCGTCTCCCCACTGCTGGCTTTCTCTGCCAAAGCCATTGCTGTGTCCCTCTGGAGCAGAGGGGATCATCAGGGACACCAAGGTTTGGAGTCCACCAGCACATTCCCTTGCGTGTATTTGGGCAGGAGAGGGAAGCTGCCCTGGCAGTGGGTGGCACATCCCCTCCCTCGTGGGCAGCCAAGTGCTCAGTCCCTGGATTTCTGTACGTGTAGCAGTGTAATGCTCGGATAAGGTGTTTTTCTATGGCCTCACAGGCTAAACCCTTTTTTCCTGCTTATCTAGATTCTCCTCTGTTAAGGTTAGCTGATTTTTAACTAGAATATCCAATTTACTCGGAGGCACAGCCCCTACCGCCTGCTCCCGGAGCAGTGTAGGAATGAATCCCTCCCTGTCTTGGGGAGGGTTTGCTGGCAGGTTGGTCTCTGGAGGAGGGCAGGAGTATTTAGGTCGGAATTCCTTTCCCTATTACTCTTCAGGCTGTGGATGATGCCCAAAAACTGGGGGACCTTTATGGGCAACTCTCCCTGCACTGGGTAGAGTCAGGCTAGAGCCCGTCCTGGGCTGCACAGCTCCAGGTGCATCTCCCTGGGCTGTCGGGAGCAACACTCAGTCCAAACAGGGAAATTCCTGTGTGTGATTTGTATGTAAAACACAAGCCATGACTTCACCATTTGTGCTTTATTCCTTTCCAAGGTGGTGTAAATTTTTTATGTTCCAAGAGCCTGTGTTCAGTCCTGGTTTCCTTGTCCCCAGCACCATCTGTCCCGCACCCTGTCACCCTCCCAGGATTGCAAAGGGACAAACCGTTGTGTTTGGGTCTGACGGCCACAGCTCACGAGTGTGTTAAATTAAACAGTTACTGAAGGAAACGGGTGCGTTTCACATTTTCTCTTCCCCTTGGGGAATTCTGAGGGAGTTTTCAGTTAATTGGAGATGGTTCAGGCACTGGCAGCAGGAAGGAATGATCAGTTTGCATCTGCAAATTATTCACAGCTCATGTTTGCAACTGGAATTTGTTGATTAAAACATGAGCTGGGTTGATGGGGTAAATCAGTTCTGCAAGTTGATTTATTTGTGACACAGGATCTGGTGAGCCCCTCCTGCGGTGCCTTTCCATGTGCAGGGTCCCATCTGTGGCTGGTTGAGGGCACGGGATATCCCTCCTGTGGGACACCAGGCCATGGCCAGAGCCCGGTGCCCACCTATGTCTCATGTCCCTGGGGTCCCCAGCAGGACTCTTGTGTCTCTTTGGCAAAGGGAAATGCAGCAGCCAGGGAGAACCTTTTCCTTTCAACCAGAAACCTCTCCATTTCAACCCCAAACCTTCCTGTTTCAGCCCCAAATTGGTGTCCCTGGAAGGGCCAGCCCCGCCAGGTCAGGAGCACTGGGGTTTGCAGAGTGTGGTGGCCCCAGCCCTGCTGTGACCTTCAGCTGTCACAACAGAGCCCTGGGCCGGGGTGTCCCTCTGGGAAGGGCTGAGCCAAGCCCATTCCCAAGCCCCCGGGCCGGGAGCTGCAGGATTTACTGCAAACCCAAACCACGGCAGCCCCCAAGCCCAGCAGTGCCCGACAGGTGTGTGGGCACTGCAGCTGGAGAAGGTTGGATCACAGCGAGGAAATTTCTGTATGAAGGGCAATTCTTCTGATTTTTAGCCACATAACAAGCCAGGCCTCCCACCAGCACAGAAACTGCATTATCGGTGACAGCAACACACATCTGGCTTAAATATCTGCAATATTTTCTTTCAGTGAGACACCTCCAGTGAGTGTCTCTGGAAAGAGGCTCTTCACAAGGGCCTGGAGTGTCAGGAGAAGGGAGAATGGCTTCCCACTGACAGAGGGCAGGGTTGGTTGGGATATAGAAATGCCTTTTTTCTTCTTCTAAAGATGCTTTTATTGTCTCAACACAAGCAGGATGTTATTCAGACAGAGCTGCTGCAGTGGGGCGAAAGGGAAGGAGGAAAGGGCTCATGGATCAAAAGATGTTTGAAATAGGATCATGGAATGGTTTGGGTGGGAAGGGACCTTGAAGCCCATCCAGTTCCTCCCCATGGCAGGGGGCGGAACTGGATGGGCTTTAAGGTCCCTTCCCACACAAACNGGGCTCATGGATCAAAAGATGTTTGAAATAGGATCATGGAATGGTTTGGGTGGGAAGGGACCTTGAAGCCCATCCAGTTCCTCCCCATGGCAGGGGGCGGAACTGGATGGGCTTTAAGGTCCCTTCCCACCCAAACCATTCCATGATTCCATGATCTCCTGGAAGACTGTCTGAGAGAGTCTTTTGGCTTCAGATCAGAAGTCAGACCTTTGTGCCTCCCTTGGTCACCTCCAGACATTTCCATACTGGAGACAGGAAGGAAGAGGAGCTCATTAATTGGGAAGCAGCAGCTGCTTGTGGAGGAGCTTGTTTGTGTCTCAGATTCATGGGAACACTCCAAGCGCTTCCGCAGTCCCGGGAGCCACCGGCTCTCCTGGCAGAGCACCTGTGGTTTGCAGCTCTCAGACCTCACCAAGGACTTCTGTCCAGCCCAGATGATTTCAGCTGCAGGATTTTAATTCCCAAGGAGCCAGAGGGGTCATTAGTCCTTCATCAGCTGCATGGACTGGGGAGGGGCACTGTCCCAACCCGAGCAGGAGAGGAGGCAGCGAATTCAGTGGGACCAGGAACAGCTCAACTCCCACCTGTCCTCTCCAGATAATAATAAGAGACGGGTTTATTTTCTCTTGTTCTTAAAACCTCCTTGTGCTACACAGAAGGGGTTCACAGGCGCAGCACAGAGGGGCAGCAAAGCCAGGACAGCAAGGGAAGGATTTGAAAAATTTCACTGGTTTATCTTTTTGTTTGGATTTTAATTGGCAGCTGATCCCTGCCGGCTGCTCCGGTGGGGAACAGCCTTCATCCACCCACCTCGGAGTGCTGCACCCCGGCCACTGCTCCAGCAGCTCGTCCCGGGACTGCCTGTTGCAGAGGGACATTCCCGGCAGGAAGTAAAGCACAGAAAACGGGAGGAAGGAAGGAATGGAGGGAAAGGAGCTGCCCCGCTCCCCAGCTGGTACCAAGGCACGGTGTGTTTGCTCACCCAGAGCAACCATTTGGTTGGGAAATTCAATGAAGCTGTTCCGCATGTGCTGTGTGAGGGGAGGGAGGTCCCGCAGAGCCGGGGCAGGGCTGCCACAAACCCACAGCCCCCGGCCCCTGAGCTGCACTGGGGGAAGGCTCAGCCAGGTGTAAACATTCGGAAATATCTACGTGCTAAAAATAGCTCTGTCTCTTCACGCAACTGCTCCGCTGCCATCTGTGGTGAGTAATAGTTACCCCCCGAGTAAAGTGTGTGCAAACATGAGCCCTCTGCACGGGCCTGGGGCCCGCGGGGCAGCAGAACAGGCCCCGTCCCTCTTCCTCCGTGCTTACTCCTCTTTGCAAGGGCCCGCAGCCGGGGGGTCTGGGATGGAAACGTGATTTCAGAGCTGGAAACGCCAGCTGGAAGTCCAGAGGCTGCTGTAAATCCCTTTGCATGTCAGAGGTCTGGCAAAGGGGCAGAAGGATGATGCCGGCTCTGCCTGGGGGGAGTGGAGGTGGGAAATGGTCTCTGTGCTATGCTGAGGTTTGAGGCAAGCCAGGAGCTAAACCTGGGCTCGAGGTGCTTCCTCCTCCTTGGAGGGCGATCTGATGGGAAGGAAGGTGCCCGCCAGCAGCTGCCCTGGCTGAATTCCCCGCAGCTGGGCGTTTGCTGTGCTCTCTGCTCCTCCCACGTCCCTGCAGGCACCTGCCGGGCTGCTCTGAGCCTCTGGAGAGGTGTAACCCCAGGAGCGCACCCTCCTGCCGGGATACCTGGGGCCTGGGGCGGGGAGAGAGCCGACCCCCTTCCAGCCCAGAGTACTCCGTGATTTACCGCAGAAAACAGCACCGAAAGGACAGAACCGCCACAGCTCAGCTCAAACCCCGCACTGTCCGTTCCTCCACCTCCCAGCTTGTCCACAGCTGCTCCAGCAAACGCGCATGGCTCTGCAGCCGCAGGGGTGCAGCGGGTGACGGGCACCAGGGGCCATCCCGCTCGGTTCCCGGGATGGCCCCGGGAGAAGGGGAGCCCGCTCGGTTCCCGGGATGGCCCCGGAGCCAGGCGGGTGGGGATGATGCTCCCGGCACAGCAGTGCCGTGGGTTGCTGGTGCCCTCTGCAGTTGTTCCTCCCAGCTGTAAATGCAGAGATTCTTACTCCGAAGGAACAATTTCAGTACTTGGAGATCCAGGTGAGGGCGGTGACCCGTGTGTGTCTTCCCGGGTTTGGAGGAACATCCCGTGTTCCTCCAGCACCTCAAATCCTGCCCGGTGGGATCCCCCTGGAGCTGTTCCCCCCCGGTGTCTCCTGCTCCCTGGTTGTTCCTCTGTCACCCCCACGGTGTCCCCAAAGCCCGATGGCAGCAAAGCCTCTGCCCACCCTGGTCTGTGGGGCAGCAGCGACGGGGATGGACAAAGGTCCCAAGCCCAGCTAAAATGGAAATGCTGGAAAGTGCAGCAGTTCCTGGGGAACCACCTCCCAGTGCCCCAGGAATGAGCCACTCCCTGAGGAACTGGGAATATTCCTGGTTTCAGAGGCCTGGTTTTGGGTTCTGGCCCATTTCCCCAAATGTTTGCTCTGGAGAAGAACTTTTAACTTCTGTGCCTCAGCACAAACCCCTCAGGGCTAAGGATCCCAGGGCACTGTGGAAACGAGGAGAGTCACCTTATGTTCACCAGAGCATCCTATTCCCTGTCCTCCAAGCTTTTGTCAGAGCTGGGAATGCCAGTTTGGTGGTGCCACTGAGCTGTGCAAGGGCAGTGGGCACAGAGAGCCCCCAGGAGCCCATCCAAGGAGACGAGCCGCTATCTCATGGCCACAGGATCCACAGAACCTCCTTGCTGGCAGAGATATCTGCATTCTGAAAACAAAGTATCAACCCCCCCTGCTGGAGAGCAAAAAAAAAAAGCAAATTCCAGAAAAGAAGCCAACAGATAATGGCAGCTCAGGCTTCCTGGAGCGTTTGATCCATCCCTGCAGGAGTTACCTGCCTGGATCCTTCCCAGCAGTGGGGTGGGATGCTGGCACATGGGGCACATTTGTCCATAGAGGTACAAAGGAGCTTGAAATTTAGCTAAAATTTAATTGAAGCTGAGTAACTGAAGTTAAGAGAGTATTTTTTCTTATGTGCAGGAACCTGTGGAAAAAAGTGGATTATTCTTTCCCCACCTTCCTCCCCTCCTTAATTCATTTTTTCAGCTAATTTGGCACTTGAGGGGAGGGGCCTTGCTGTGCCATGCAGCAGTTCACTGGTTTACCAAGGGGGGCATTCCCCCTGTTTCTAACACTGGAGTCCATTCCATCATTCCATGCCCTCAGGAAAGCTTTATGGGGATTATTAAAATGGCTACAAATCCCTGAAATCCCAACAGATGTTTGCACTGCGCTCCAAGGATCTCTCACCGTTGAACCAGCCACAAACCACTGGAGCACTCCAGGGAGGAGCAGCTCCCTAAATCCCTCAGGAGCCACTACAGCAGATCCTGAACACCACTGCACTGGGAGGAGGAGCTGGGAGGGAACTGCCTAATTGCCAGGGAAAGGTAAATCCATGCTCAGATCCACAGCTGCAATGGAACCCTGGGGAATGTCTCCAGTGAGAAACATGGGGCAGCTGGAAATGTTATAGATGCTCCAGGTAAGATTAGTCAGGGAGCCGTGCCAAGGAACAGGGGAGTGGGAGCCAGCAGAAGGAGGGGCTGTGCGATGCTCTCACCTCCCACTCTGCAGGAAAGTCCGAAGGAAAAGCAGGATCAAACTGGCAAGATCTTGTCCATAGGGAAACGTCACCCTCAGGGTGGTTATGAAGCAAAACTTCCAGAATCAGACATGTCTAACATCAACAGGGAAAAGAGCACAAATATTTAGCAGGAATTGTGTCCCAGTAAAAATCTCCTTCTTCTAGTCTGGTCCCTCAGCTCCAAATTCTTGTGAATTAATTGCAGCTTTAATGTTTATCAACACCAAAGAAGCTGAATGAAATTAATTCCTCGAAAAGAAATCAAAACTTAATCCTTAAGAAAAAACCAAAACAAACTCATGACCCAGAAAGCAGCATTTCAGTACAAGAATCTGTTTTATTTTTACAGTGCAGTGATTGAAACAATGTAGAAATTTAACTTGCAAAACTGAATTTATATCACAATGTCTCTCAGAAGGCAATGCAGATGTGTTGCTTTGAATCACAAAATATTCCTCTGGACACCAGAAATTACAAACTCTCAGCACTATACACTGGACTTTCTTTAGAGACTGATTCCTCATAATTTAAATCTCTTATAAACAATTTCTCTTTAAAAAATACATGGAAGATAAAAAGAACTCAAGTATTAAACTCAAGGCCTTGATTACTATTATTTTCCTCAGCTTGCAGCAGGGCTGTCCCCAGGGGCAGTGTCCCTAGTCGGGCTCAGTCACGCACTGCTCCACGATCTCCCGCAGGTTCGGGTTCTCCATCGCCGCTGCCACCCTTTCCTTGTCATTGATCTGCTTGTTGACTGCAAAACACCCGGGAGAGGGGGGATCAGGGGCTCCCAGGGACACCCGAGGGCGTGGGGGGTGCTCAGGAGAAAAGGACATTACAAGGAGGATTACTGGGGAATGGGGAACGAGGTAAATGCAAGCTCAGTCACAACAAAACAGCCATCGGAAATTAGTAGTTTTTGTCACTTGTCTAGTTTAGGAAAAGGATGTAAGGTGTTCCAATGACATGTCCCAAAATCAAGAGTGAAATTCATGATAAATTAGTAGCCCGGGTTCTCCAGGTTCAGTTTCTAGCTATTTAACCAAAACAACCCATTTTTGCCAGACACTGAACGCTCAAGCCCAGGGCACTGCCTGGACTCCACTGTTGCTTAAGGCAGTGCCTGGCTCTGGCTGTGCAGAACGTCCATATCCTGCAAGCTCTACTTCAAAAACTGACTGAGAAACATCAATTTGTGTTGTGAAGATTTTAGGACAGCGAGATCAATGGGTGAGGCAGCTCTTCATGTTAATTCTTCAGCAGCACCTCCTTTTGTTACAAACACGACACCCGCAAGAACTGAGGAAGTTTTGTTATGAAACCAAACCAGCAACAAGCAGGTGGTCACAGAGTCACCACGGCTTTGGAAACACCTCGATGCTGTTTGGTTTTCAAGCTTTCCCAGGGTATTAATTTCTGGAAAGGGAGGAAGGCAGCGGAGGAGAGGACCCCGCAGAGCACAAAGAGGCTGAAGCAGCAGCATGCACAGGCTCTACTCACTGTCTTCCTCAGTGGAATGTGTGCCCTCAGAAATGTAGATTTCCAGCTAGAGAAAGAGAGATCAGCAGCGTTAGGAGCACCACAACAGTGGAATATATTCCTTCCTGGAAGTAAAAGACCGTCCCCCACACACACAGTGCCTGTCACCCCTGCTGCTACATGAGGGGACTGGTGGCAAGAGCTCCCTTTACACTCTTCAGCTGGGAGCATGGAGCCAGGAGCTATAAGAACAAAACAGCCACCCAAAAATCAACAGCAGAAATCCTCAGGTAATTAATTTATTCTTTAAATTATTTTGGTCAAGTCTCTAAAGATCTGTAAATCACTGTGTTTAATTTAGGGAGGTTGCCATTCATTCATGCAGTTTAAAATAGGCTTCAAACCAGGCACTTTACCTTGTGTCTAAAAGGCAAACATCTCTGAAGTTTTATTCTTAAACAAAGGCCTGTTAAAACAGAACACAAAAGAGGTTTTCCTGTAAAATTCAAAGTTTGAGGTGCATTTTCAGAGAATCCATATTTAATAGTAACTGACAATGTCCTTTTGTATTCTGAGCAGCACAAGCCACAGAGGGACTAAATAATTCTTGGTTTGACCCTTTGGGTGCAGCTTCTCAGGTAAATTCTCACCTGCCTTACAAGCCTGGGAGGTCTCTGGTCTCTAAACACTTCCTAGAAACACTAAATAGAGACAAATTCCTGCATTCGCAGCTTTCTCTGGTATTTGTCATACAGCTTCCCAGCCGTCCTGTGGCTGCATCTGTACTGAGGGGAGTGCTTGGACCGTTCTTTAGTATTTGTTAAAAAACCCAACATAAATTATTGGGGCATATGTACAGTAATTTCCTCATTGAATTAAATACTTGATCTTTAATCTTAAAACACACTGAGAAATCTTAGTATTGGCATTTTACGATGAGTTTATAACGTTGGCACATTTAAACAAATCATGTCAGAGCTCTCAGGTGTGACTTTTTCAGATGAAATCTCACCACAAATCATAAGGAAAAAAACAAAAAGGGAAAATAAGCCAGTGTAAATCTCATTCAACTTAGTTCCTTTCCAACTCCTGGTGGATCAGGACTTTTTGGGGATTCTTGGACAGCATGTGGAGATTTCTGTGCATGTGTGAGAATGAAGAACAGCCCACAAGGAAGGGAAAGGGGACAAGCAGAAAGCTGTAATTTTTTTTTTTTTTTTAAATTTAAGAGCTGAAAAATTGTCAATTAATAACATTAATGAAGTAACTTGGAGAATACAAAGAAGGACTTTTGTACCACTTCCCAGAAGAGTTTTGAGAGGTTCTCTTTGAAGAGATTCCCTAACATGACACAAACAGATGTCCCCATTTCTCTGGATTTGGGGTTTTTTCGCTTGGTTTGGTTTGGTTTTTTGTTTGGTTGCATTGGTGGTTGGATTCTCAAGATGCAATTCCTGGTCAGACCAACACAGCCAGGCAAGACTGAATCTGAACTGGGACTGATGGTATCCAGACAACCTCAAATTAACCTTTGTGCTCTTTGTTTCTGATTTAATTAAACAAATCTCACCGATAAGAGTGGCCAAGGAGCAATGAGGTACTGTTGGTGTAAACCTGATGATGACCAGATATTCATCCTCCCCTATCTCCTGCACTTCCACGCAGTTTTCCGTCACCACTTCCAGTTCTTCCAAAGTGTTGGGCTTCTCCGGGTCCCGGATAGTCCGGATTATATCTGAAGCACAAGTGAGCAACAATAAGGTATCTGCCCTGGATTTAGTAAGAGATATTTTTATGAGCACCCACCTTCCTGGCACTGTTGATGACGTTCCCCTTTGGAAGCCACAACAAACGAGCCAAATAAGCCAAACACGGCCCCTTTTCCCTGCCCCACATGGAGCACCCCCGGCCCCTCGGGACCCCCTCACCGCTCTGAGCCCCTCAGGACCCGGCGTGCTTCCCCCACCTCAGCCCCCCAAGGGCAAATCGGAAACACCCCCAGGGCTCCCCTAGGCCCCTCACAGCCCCCGGCCCTCGTGCCCTCCGGCCCCCGGCAGTCACCGTAGACCTCGATGGCCCTGTCGTGCTCCATGGCGCGGCTCGGGGGGGCATGGCGGGCCCTACTCGCGGGGCTCCGCCACACCCGGCCCAGCGCCTGCGAGAGCAGCGCCAGCACCAGCGACATGGCCCCGCTCCGCCATCGGCCCGCGGGCCGCGTACCTCCGCGCGGGGCGGGGCGGGCGGGGCCGGCCAATGGCGGGCGGGGGCGGGCCCGAGGGAGGGCCAATAGGCGGGGAGATTCCCCTGCGAAGCCCCGCCCAGGGGCGGAGCCGTGTCCCTTCCTCGCTGTCCCCTCGCGGCGCCGCGACCGGGGGTGGGGACACGGAGGGACCCCGGGACAGCCCCGCTCCGGGGTGGGGACACGGAGGGACCCCGGGACAGCCCCGGGACAGCCCCGCTCCGGGGTGGGGACACGGAGGGACCCCGGGATAGCCCCGGCTCCGGGATGGGGACACACAGAGACCCCCGGGGCAGCCCCGGCTCCGGGATGGGGACACACAGAGACCCCCGGGGCAGCCCCGGCCGGGTCACTGGCCGCAGGGAGCCAAGGACGCGGCGTTGCCGGGTTTTAGGAACGCTCTAAACATGGACACAATCATGCTGAGAAAGGAGACGTTGTTTATTCTGCGCACGGTGAATAGGGGAGGTGTTTCACAAATGAAGCACGGCAGGGAGTAAAAATCGGGAGAATTTATACACCGAAGTTTACATAAACCCGCCTATCTACCTGAGAACATCTATTTGCATTTAAAAGAGGGGCTGAAGGTGAAAATGGTGCCATGGGGGTCCATCTGCAAGAGAGATCAGAGGAAGGGAGAGGGACAGAGAAAAGATACAGAGAATTCAGCTTAAAAATAATGCTGCCCAAAGACGCGGGCGGCAGTCGCGGTGCGTGCTGGGAGTTGTAGTCGCGGCGGAACTACCAGTTGTAGTCCCGGCCCGGAACGAGGGGCGGGCCCGCCAAGATGGCGGCGGCCGGGGGCAGGGGTGTGGGGCGGCTCTGAGGAGGAGGAGGAGGAGGATGGCGGCAGCGGCGGGGGCCGGGGCCGGGGCTCCGGCCCGGCGGAAGCTGCGTGTGCTCCTGGTGCCCCGCTCGGGGGAGCCGCGGGGATGCCCGCGGGACGCGGCGCGGGTGCGGCTGAGCAGAGCCCAGGACGCTCTGGGCACCCTTCTGGTCCCCGGCGGGATCTACCTGGAGTCGCTGTCACCGGGCGGGGCCGGCCGGGCCCGGGGCAGCGTCCTGCCGGGAGCCTGGGCTGAGTAAGTGCGGGGCGAGCTGGGCGAGGGGCGGCCCCTGTGCTCGGGGGGCCGGGGCTGCGGGGCTGCAGACCCCGCCTCGGAACGGGGAACTCTCCCCAAAGCCCCGGTGCTGCGGGGCTGCTGTGTCGTATCTGCGTGTTTAGCTGGGTGTGCTCACGGCAGTTGATCCAAAAGCCAAGGCGAACAGAAAGGGTTTGTCTGTCAGGCTGTTGGCTTCACAGCCCCAGTGCCCTGACTCCCCCCGGGCTGCGCCTCCCCCGCTGCCCGGGGCCAGCCCGGGGTGACACTCGGCGATCACATGATGGCTTTAACATCTGCCTAAACTTCCGTGCTGAGTCAAAACCACGGGCACGTTTTAGTTCTGAGCATCTGCAGTGTCCAGCACTGTTCAGACACTCACAGAATCCCAGACTGGTTCGGGCTGGGAGGGACCTTAAATCCCGTCCCGTTCCACCCCTACCATGGGCAGGGACACCTTCCACTATCCCAGGCTGCTCCAAGCCCCGTCCAGCCTGGCCTGGAACATTCCAGGGGTGGGGAGTGTTTCAGGGCTGTTACAGGGTTCTGCTCTCTGGTTTGCTCTGCCCCCTCCTGAGCTGGTTCCTCTCTGCCCCCTCCCCATCACCACGGAGCAGGTGTGACGCACCTGGAGAGTTTCTCAGGTCAAACAACAGGGAAAAATCTGGAAACGGACGATGTGTTCTGCTCTCCCTTGCTGGCAGAGCTGGTGTTCCCTCTCCTGGAAATCCTGAAGCAGAGCATCCCTCATGTCCTGGGTGACTAAAGGGAAAAACACACGAGGATGGAAACCCCTTTATACTAGAGAGGAGGAGGAGTTGGGATTCCTCAGGCTCTGTCCTGCCGAGGATGAAATAGTTCCAGTGCTGGGAGGGACGGGGTGGCAGCAGAGTCTTCACTGAAGTGAAAGTGGTGCTGTCCATCAGCAGTGCATGTCTAGAACTGTTCAGTGCAGGAAATGGGGCAAGGGAATAAAGCAAATAATCCTCCCGAATGTTGTGTCTTCAGCTTCATGTGGGACAGCACAGAAGATGATGGTTTGCAATCAAACAAGACAAAACTCCTGGCTCTTGGTCAAAGTCATGAACTATTTGTCTATGAATTCAGTGTAGAAGATGGAAAACACAACCCGAATTCCCTGCACAGTTGTAAGGAAGAGACGCTTAAAAAGCTCCTTGAAGCTAAAAACATTAGTGAGTAACTTTCAGTGTGTTCCATGTGTGAAATTATTGCAGGTCTGGTTCTGCTGCTCCTGGTGGGATGAATCAGGCAGTGGGATTGAGCACTAGGGAAGTATCAGGTACCTCCACACTGATGCAATGTGACCGGCAGGATTCATGGGCTTGAAAAATAATGGGGACATTTCTGTATTCAAAGGTGACATTGTTAGAGATAATTAAACTCTTGTAGGGTCAGGTTTGAGTGATACGAAGTTAAAAATAAATTTTAATATATGCAACCCTGCTCTCTCAGATTTTAACTTTAATATTGGAACTGATGGAAAGAGAACAGAGACAAGGCCCCTCAATAACCCTGCAAAGACTAATTAAACATTTAACCTTGTATTTTATGATTAGCAAACATAGTGTGCAGTTAGAAAGAGCCTTTAGTGTTTTACATGTTCTTAAACAGTCTCCCTAAAATATTTTATTTCCAAAGTTTGTATCTTTTCTTCTCAGTGCTGACTGACATATTATTTTGTGCTGATTTTTTATGTTCTTCATAGTACTGTCCACAGAAAAAGCCACTAAAAGTTCTAGGAAATTGTTCTAGAATTAGTGCCCCTGGCACAGAAAGTGAGATTTAAAACCAGCCACCCCAACTCACAATCCCAATTTCTGTTAGGATGGTAACTGGGGCAATGAATTTGAGCTGTCATTTTCTTGAGATTCTTTTACAAATCAAAAGTCCCAGCTGCCTGTAACCCGAAATTTAAATATCTTTAAATTTGCAGGTCTGCCTTCAGTTTTCTCTGTGACGATTCTGTCTTTTGGAAACAACAAGTGCAGACTTCTGCTCAACCAGTTTATCCTTGTGCACCTGACCTTTCCTGGGAAAGACTCACCCCCAGAGACCTGTGACTGCTTCACCCTGGCTCTGCCTCCAGAAGCTGTGGGGAGAATAACAGATTCCCAGTTCTGCAGGGGGATCCTGTTCCTGTTGGACAGTGCTGGTTGGATTTGTATCCTTTGCAGGAGACATGAGCTCTCAGGGAATATCATCTGGAAGAACAAAGTTGCTTCTCTTTGCTGTCAGGGCTGAGCAGAAATTTCTTTAAAGACATTTAAGTGAGATGCCTGCAAAGAAGGTTGTGTAGCCAAATCCTGGTTTTTGTAGTGGAAGTGCCATGGTTGTGTATCAAGTGTTTCCCAGTACTCCACTGGAGATCTGTTTCCCACTGGATTAATGGGTTTCATTAATGGGTTTGATTCATGGGTCTGTGTATAACAGGCTGACATCTACTGTTACCTAATTTCTTAATTAAAATAGGAAGGATCTGCAGGTACACAGGGAATCAGAGTTTGGGAGGCAGATTTGTGTGTTGGGATGAGCAGGGGCTCAGACCTGTCAGTTCCACCAGGTGCTGGATTTAACCTATTCCTGGTCATCTTCTCTGACACATTAAAGTACAATAAAGTCAGGTTGCCTTTCCCTTCTCTTACAGCCAAAATTCACCACCTTTCCCTCCTGTGTAACTTGTTGGGCACTCCAAGGCCTGGGCTTTTCCTTGATGGTGTTTACAGACATATTTGACTGCTCTGATGGTGCCACCTTAGGGAAGGTCAGTGTAGCCCTGGGAGCTGGGCAGGGGGAGGGCCTGGCCCCTGTGTCCCCCCTGGCTGCCCTGGCAGTGTCCCCTGACCTCAGCATGGCCGTGGTGACCAACACCTGCCACCATGCCCTCGCGGTGCAGCTCAACACCTACTTCAGGTACAGCTCCCAGGGGAGGGCTTTGGGCTGAACTGACCTTCACAGGTCCCTAATCTTGGGCCTGTACTCTTTGGGTTGCTGGCAGCTTTTCGTTCTGAGTTCTGTGCTAGAGCAGAAGTTTCCTCTTTGTTTAAAGATTGTCCTTTCATTATTTGCTCCCATTTACTCTCTGTCACTTTAACAAAGGAAAATGTATCTATAACATCTCTTTATTTTGATCTACCTGTTAACAAATAGATAAACTTTGTCTTGCACTTCGTATTTTTTCCAGGAAGATTAGGTGCTCTCAGAGCCAGGGGTGGGTGGTAGCACCTTTTAGAAATGCTGTGGGGTGTGGAATTATCAAACTCTGCTGGTACAGCTGTGCTGATTTAGCTTGCTAAATTAGGGCCAGGTGGTAATTAAGAGGTGGTGTCCACCTCAAAGGAAGGAGCATCAGGTTTTGATGGCTCAGCTGTTACCCTGAGAGAAAACTGCTTCAGTGAGAGCTCTTGGGGGAGTTAAACGTGAAAAAACATCTTAAATCATCTGAGCAAGGTGAAATTTTATATTTATTTCTTTACAGACAGTTCCCTGAACATTTGCTCTGTAAGAGAGATCCTGAAAATCTTCCTGTGAAGCCTCCTGAGGGACTGGATGAGGATGACCTGGCCAGTTCTGACCACAGCATGGAGCTCCTGTCGTCGCCCTTCCGCACAGACAGGTACAGAAGGGAAAAACCTCCCGGCACAGGCTGGGCCTCGCCTCCTTTGGATCATCGATAATAAACTGCTGATTTGTTTTTTTCAATTGTAGTTGTGACAGGTAAAATCAGCCCATTCTGCTGTAAATCTTTTCAATTTAGGATGGGCTGAGACAACTTCACGTATGGCATTGAACAGCTTCCAAGGAGTAATTGCTGCTTAGGGGTTACCTTTAAGTCTTAGAGTATTGATATTAATAAAACATGTGAATTGTAGCTTGATATAAGAAAGACTCAGTTCTGGAATTAATTCTGTTCTACTATTTTTTAATCGATGGGGCATTTCCTGTGAGGAAAAGGAAACTTTTTACTAAAAATGCTAAACATGGTCCTTGTCAGCTAATGCAGCTGTGATCAGTCAGCTTGGCTGCAAGGAGTATTTAAATGCAAATAAAGAAGCCATGGTAAGGTTAAGATGCAGGATGCTGGATGGATTTTATAAGCTTAAAGTGCATTTTATTTAACTGAGAGAGCGTTATCTGCCTTGTTCTTGGAGTAATTCCTGATGTTACAGGTGACTCTGTCCCCTCCCCAGGTCCTGGAAGGCACATTTATCCTCACTATGGGACAGAGTAAGGAGAAGAAGAACACCAGGTTCTCCAGCTTTGGTGAACGACTTGAATTTGCCTTGGTATCAGTTTTTTACCCATCTTGAAGATCACGATCCTGAAATTTGTGAGGATCCAGAGAAGATGGTGGCCTTTGTTCCCCGGGCTGTTACGTGGGCGGCTTCCCGAGCGCTCCAAAGCCAGGGTGCAGCCCGTGGGGATGCAGGACAGCAGTGGGTACAAATCCCTGTGGGAGCACCTCAGCAAGTGGTGAAACTGGAGTGTAAACTGGTGACTGGAGCTAAAGCTGTGTTCGCAGTGCTGGCACAGGACACGGGGCTGTCTCTGGCACTCTGGGATTTTGAGTCCCAGGATGTGACGTGTTCCCACTTTGGCAGAAGCAGTGTTTATGTGGAGTACAGTGCAGAGGTGCCACTGTGTCTGCTGCTGACAGGTGAGGGGTCATAAACCGTCCTGAGACAGCTGCTTTAGGGGTTTTTAGTGTTTTACCTGGTTGCCTGGCTGCTGTTGGGTAACTTCCATTGCATTCCTGCTCGGGTGAAATCCAAACAGAGCTGCTGCAACTTTGTTCCACTCTTTTGGAAGCAGCAGTGGATAGAAATGCTGCTGCCTAGCATGTGGCTGCTCTGTCTTTAATTATGGCTTGGTTCTGTCATTCAGAGCGTGGTCTGTCCCTGGTCCTGTTTGGCTTAACTCAAGAGGAGTTTCTGACCAGGCTGATGATGTTCGGCAGCGCTGGAGTCGTGGATTCCGTGTGTCACCTCAATGGGTGGGAGAGGTGCTCCATTCCCATCCATGCCCTCAAGGTAAGGAAAGCTGGTTCATGTCTTGCAAATAACAAACTGCTTCTTTCAAGTATTGAATGCAGTTTAGCAATGTTAGTGCAGGTTTAGACACAATTAAAAGGATGCCATAAACCTAGGGGCAAAAGGAAGTGGTTTAATTATTAAATAAACAATAAAACCCCAAGCAGATGAGTAACCCAAAGGAAGACATACAGCGACAAAGTGAATGCACATTAATAAAATAAAACAGAATAAAGCAGTGCTGAAAATTCCCTCTTAATTGGACCCAAAACAATTTTGCCAGTTTCTGCAGCAGTTTTTGTTCTCTTGTGAAATGTTAAATATTAAAAGAAATCCTTGGAGTTAGATTTTTGGGTTTATTATACCATTCTTATGAAATTGCTGTAAGCGTATTCAGAGTCCTGATTCTCACAGTATTTACTTTATATTGCTGCAATAACATTTTATGTGTGAAGATACAGGGCAGGGTTTGAGCAGAGCCTATAAAGGAGCCCAGCAGGTACTGAACAGGTCACCTTGTTATTTCAGGCTGCAGGTGTTGCACACAGAGTTTAAATTCCTTCTGTTTTTCTGCATGTGGAGAAAGTATGGTAGAAAGTACCAAGTATGGAGTGAGAATCCCAGCAGTAAGTGCACAATGTATGGTTTTAGAATCCATGCTTAATTGTTCTGTTTCATGTCTATCTAGGCAGGTTTGGAAAATCGCCAGCTGGACACAGTGGACTTGTTTTTAAAAAGCAAAGAAAGTGTTTTCAGTCTCTCTGCACCCTGCCCTGGGCCTGAGCACTCTGGGGATGGTGCCTCCCAGTCTTACCTGAGAAGTGAGTGAAGTACCTGCAGCTGCACAGGGGTTTATTTAATTACCTTTCTCCCTATGGCTGTGTGTAGAATGCAGATTTTGAACTGTTTCTGGAACCATTGCAGATCTGGAGGAGCTCAGGCCAGCTTTAAACTTGCTCTGCTCAGCAATCCAAGACAATGATATGGAGCCTCACAGCAAACACTTCTCTGAGCAGCTCCTGACCCTCACCCTGACTTTCCTTTCCAAGCAGCTGGAGGAAATCTTTGTGCACACAGAGGGTAAGATCACTCATGCTGGGTCATGTCTAGTAGTGTGTCATCATTTAATAATAAAGACTAAGTAAGAACAGCTAATTCTTTTAATTAAAAGCTTAAATTTGCCTGGAATTAACATAAAATACTAGAGTTAAGTGAATGAAAGATGTTAATCTCTGCATTTTAGATTGGATTTACATGACTAATAATTGGTTGGATTAATAGAAAATTTCAGTTGTCATATACTGGTGCCTAGGAAGGAAAACCCCTCAGTGAGGGCAGGGAGCTCTGGTGGGGTTGTGGCTGTGTCCTGTATCCTGACAGGGTGCTGGGCTGTGCCGCTGCCCATGCAGGGGAAAGAGCTGATGTGCTCTTCCCTCTGAGGGATTTCTGTTTATTAATCAGGACATTTATTAATTCAACATTGCTAAACATTAAAATCCTGTCCGTTCGTTCCCATTTACTGGTGTCTTGGATGCTCTTGGCAGAGCCTGATGAATTCCTGCAGAAGGCTGCAGATATTTTAACTGATTACATTATTAAACTGAGAAAATTCCTGAGGAAATATCCTCGACCACCAATAACTCCAGGGCACACGGAAGCTGACCTGGATGAAGACCTGCCTGAGATAGAAGAGAGCCACGAGTGGGAAAAACTGACACCAGAGGTAAAAATGAGTAACCCAGTTTTTACTACTGTTACGAAGTTTATGTAAGGAGATCATTAATGTGAAAATATCTTAAAAATATTGGGGAAGAAAATCAACATAGAGATTACAAAGATAGATCAGTTTGTTCCATGTTTCTCCCTTTAGGAAGTCATTGCTGAGGCCATCCTAAGCAACAAAATTCCAGAGGCCCAGATCTTCTTCCGGAGGCAGCAGCATCCTGCTGAGAGTCTCCAGGAATTCATCCAGACAGGTTTGAACCTGGTCTATGACTGTCTGCTGAAGGGCAACACCAGGGAGGCCTCAGAGCTGCTGAGAAATATGGTGAGAGGTGTTCAGTGGATCTTCACACTGGTTTGTGACTAACGAAGTGCAGGAGCACGGGGAGCTTTTTGGGGCGTTACGGACCAGAAAGAGGTGGAATTGCAGTGAAAATGCACTTGTTTGAAGAGCTGCTGAGGGAGCCTGTCTGTGGGTGTGTGCTGGCTGAAGTGCTGATCAGCAGAGTGAGAGTGGCTCTGGCTGGGGAGGTGTCACAGGGGGCAGGGTTTGTACCCAGGTGCTGGGGACATCAGGCACATCCCTGTAGGAGCTGGTGCAGGGACTGTCGCAAGCCTCTTTGTGAGGGTTGTGTGCTTTGGAAGGAAAGCAGGTGTGTTTATTCTTTATTTGATCTTTTTAGTGTCTTCTGTGGGCACATTTTACAGTTTGCATGCAGTGAGTGTCTTCTTTGTGCCAGGGCTTTGATGTGAAGGAGGAATTGCACAAGATCTGCTTTCACACAGAGGACAAGCACGTACGGGATCTCTTGGTGAGTGCAGCAAAGGCTGTTTTAGTCTGGGTCTTAAGCCTGAAGCCTTGTACGTGTTTGTGCTGAGGGAAACCCCTGTATTGAACTGACTTCAGAGCAGACAGCCAGGGCTTGTCCCTGCATCCTTCCAGTGTAGCTCCTGGAACATCCCTGTTCCTTTGTATTTGCAGTTAAAGTACAGAGGTGTTAAAATGTCATTTCTTTGTCCTGCCTCTGATCTAGTTCTCTCACACTGTCTGGAGTCCTCTTGTCATTTAAGTGTATGGCCCTCTGCTTCCAGCATTTTTTTCCTACAGTTGGTTGATTGTTGCACTTGCAGGATCATTTACAACTTGGATATATTCAAGACAGATAAAAATTGGAGGTAACTGGAGGTAATACTTTAACAATTGGAGGTAATACTTTAATTTGAATTAAAGGTGAAAGTGTTACGAGAAGAAAATTATTTTTCTGAAAAAGAGAAGAAAATGATAGACTTTGTGCATCAGGTTGAAAGCTTTTACTCGGAATCCTTCCAGGAAAATAAAGAGACTCAGTCTCTTTCCAGGTAATGTGGGATATTAATTTTAATTATTAATTAATAACATTAATAGGATTTAAAATGTGCTGGATTGTACATTCTGTGTGATTTACTGCACTAACAAGTACAGTGTTTAATTTCATTAATTTCACACTGGTCTTCGTTTGCAGAAATCAGAGTCAAATTGGGGACAGTCATTTTCTCATTAATGTAACAGTTGCTGTCATGTTCTCTCATGACAAACTATTGTGTGAGTCATGGCAAACTACTGTGAGGGTGACAGAGCTCTTCTGCTTGAAATGAAACATTTTTAATAATAATATTAGAATTACTACTCAATTATTCGTGTTCAGATGTTTGCTCTATTTTTGATCTATGATGTCTGTTATACAGCAAACTAAATAACCTAGAAAAATCATTTTACAGTTAAATAATTGTAAAACTGTTATGATACAATTTGTTATGTCAGCTTTGGAAAAATGAGGTAATTCTTTAGTTCTCAAACCTGGAGCTCAAGTCCATCCCTCTGGCACTCCCAGAGCTCTTCAAAATGAACTGGGAACTTCGCTGAGCCTTCCTCAGCTCCTGTTTGTTAGACTGGGGACTGTTCATCACAAGAGCAGTAAAGCCCAGCCTGATCCCACCCCCATTGCAGTTTCAGCAGCTGGAGAAGGGAGCAGGACCTTTCCCGACACCAGGCAGTGCTGGGTTCGGAGCTGGGCCGGGACAGGCCCGGGGCTCACAGCAGGAGGCTCAGAGTGATGTTTAACTGGGCTCACTGGTGGGATGAGCTGGTGCAGGAGATGATTCTGCTGCCCAGGAAACCACACCAAGGCAAGTATTGTGGGACTGAGGGCTTAAACTAGGAGTTAAAATCTCTTTGGCACAGCGTACGGCCGCTGTGTGGGAGTGGCATGGACACAGTTAAAAGCCTGTGCTACCACAGAGGTCACTTATATTTGTCAGTGAAAGTGGGTAACGATGGGTTTCATCCTATTGCATCGTGGATCTCAGCTGTTCCTGTAGAGAGGAGTTTGGAAGTAGCTGGAGAGGACTTGCCTAAGGCATGGCCACGTGTAAATGCCACCCTCTGCCACCTTCTGTCCCACTCCCTGCACTGGGGAATCGCTTCCAGCTCTGCCAACATGAAGCTCCAAAAGCTGGAACAATATCCTTGATCTCAGCATCATATTTGAAACTGTTCATTAAAAATGGGTACGTGGAGGGACAGGACAAGGGGAGAGGCTTCCCACTGCCAGAGGGCAGGGTTAGATTGGATATTGGGAAGGAATTGTTCCCTATGAGGGTGGTGAGGCCCTGGCAGAGGGTGCCCAGAGCAGCTATGGCTGCCCCATCCCTGGAAGTAGTCAAGGTTGGACAGGGCTTGGAGCAGCCTGGGATAGTGGAAGGTGTCCCTGCCCAAGGAACTGGATGGTCTTTAAGGTCCCAGCCCAAACCATTCCATGATTCTGTGTAAGAAAATACCAGTATTTCCCCCAAAAGTGTTCGTGTGTGCTGGTTTCGTCCATTTGCCTTTTGAAACACAGAACTCAAGACCTGCACTCCTGGGGTTCTTTGGATGCACTTGACAGCCCAGCATGATTGGTTTAGTATTTGTTCCTGGATTGAGGAGTCAGAGCCCAGCCAGGCTCCCTGTGGCCGAGCTGCCTGGCCCCCCCTGAGCCCTGACATCGTTGACAGGAACACGCTGTGCAGCACCTACATGAGACAGGACATCCTGAACAAGCTGGCCAGGTAGGACCCCCGAAGCTTTACACTCTCTCTCCTTTTTATGTGAAGCCAAAATCAGAGCAATAAAATCTTTGATACATAATAATTTTGATACTGCTCTTTTTGGAAACAGCGTGAATCCATTGATAATTGTAATTTTAGTCTTGTACTTTCAGTTATCTAAAAACATAAGAACCACGAGTGCAAGAGCAATCCTCCCTCGGCCCTTGGATGTTTCCCAGTGGTTATATTCCTGGTGCCCACTTTAATGCAGGGGAGAAAATTCTGGGCACACTGAGCATTTCACTGCTCACACCTCGTTCTCTGCAGTGACCTGGAGTAACCACAGTGTTGTTTGGGCACAGGCAGATGGATTTTGGCACGTTGTGTTTGCCTCAGTAGGGAATTAATCCCTGAGAGGGAAAGGTCTGCTCTAATTTTGAGCTGAAAACACCCATCAGAACTTGGCAAAGAGAGCTGTGTGATTGTGTCTGTGCTTTTTCTCTTTTCTGACAGAAAGGGAATTTTTGTCCGTTCTGAGCTGGAAGATTTCGAGCTCCTGCTCCAGAGGCTGTCGTGCCTCGGGGGAGTCCTGCAGAATCCTCACCCTGTTCCAAAATACAGCACTGCCAGTGGCCTGGACTTCCACGCTCAGTTTGTCCTCCACTGCCTCGAGCACAGCCTGCAGTACCTGCTGTACACTTACCTGGACTATTACAGGTAGGAATGCTTTCCATCCCTCAAATCCCATGAGGGATCCCAGATTTAAAGAAGGTAAACACAATCTGAACAGTTGCTGGGGAGAGTTTTCCTTAGCCCTAGCAGTGTCATTTAACAGAAACTCGAGGGCAATATGTGAGATTTTAAGATGTGTTTTGAGGCTTTATTCAGGTTGTGTTAATGTTAATTTGTGCGTCAGTTATGAAAGGAAACAATTGCAGTTGTAATGAGTATAATGCTATAAACAATACAATCCTAAATGAACCAAGACAAGTTGCTCTTCAGAAACACAGAATTTACAGAATTCAGAAACTCCCTTGAGCACAAGTGCGGGTTGACCCTTGATATGTTCACAAGTAAGGAAATTGCTAGTTTCCACCTAAACTAGGATTAGCTGGGATTTGAAGGTGGTACCAGTGTTAGGTATCGGAGCGATGTGAATACTTTCCACTTAATGGATACTTGACAATTAAAATTTCTGAGCTGTAACTCCAGTCTAACACTGGAATTATCAAGAAGGTAGAAGTGGACCAGAAAAAAAGCCAAACATTATTTTCTGATTGTTTGTCTAACTAATTGTAGTCGGTATTACACCCATGAGATGCTCCAAATCTTTAATGCTGTGTTATGTCAGTGGTTACAAATCCTGTATTTTCACTGTGCTGTTCATTTATTTCCAGTTTAACCCCTTCAAACTGCCCTATGCTGAATAACAAGGAGTTGCATGAAGCACATCCCTGGTTTGAGTTCCTTGTGCAGTGTCGAGGGGTTGCCAGCAATCCCCGAGGTAGGAATCTCACTCCAGAGGGGGGCTGATGTTTCTGCTCTAGCTCAGGCACAGCTGGATTAAACCTCTGCTCTGCTGCAAACCCTTTGGCCATGACCTGTCACTTCCCTGTCCATCACTTCCTCATGTCTAAAGTCTGGGTTGTAATTCCTACTTGAACTGTACTTACAGATCTGGAGACTGCACATAAGTGAGAATCATTTTGTGTATAGTCATCGTTACCTCCAGTTCAGTTACATTCCCAGCAGGTTGAACAAAAGGAGAGTTCATAAGAAAACATGCATCCCATTAAAATTAAACCTTCCTCTAGTCCCTGTGGTGCGTTTTGATTTCTCTGCCCTTGGATTATGTGTTTGCTTCACTGGAAACCAGTAGAATTTGTGCCCTTAACTCACTGCACTTTTTAAGCATTTCATCTTCTGCAGAGTCACACATTAACAAAAGCTAAAAATAATCTCAGGTGTTTTTTTAGAAAGTGTGATCAGTGTAGGATAAAGAATTGAACCACTACAGTGCTAAACTGTGGGGCTCAACCCCAGTCAATCTGTGTAGGCAAAGCTGTAATTTGAAAGTGGGGAAACGTTGGTAAACCTTAGCTCATTTTACCTGTGTTTATAGGCAAATTGAGAAAAACCAGTATTGACAACAAAAAGTAGAAAATTCAGCGTTTTTCACAGTCAGAGGACAGTTGTAATGTGTGATTGAAGATTTAATGCTGGTTTTGCATGAAATTAAATGTCACTTCTTTTTCTTTTAAGATCCCAAGATGATTTTCCAGGCGAGTCTGGCCAACGCTCAGATCCTGATTCCCAGCAGTCAGGGGGGTGTGAGCAGCATCCTGCTGGAGGGCAGGACCCTGCTGGCCCTGGCCACCACGGTGTATGGGCCTGGGGGCATCGACCAGGTACTGCCTGGGGCACCTGATCCCCCCCTGTCCTCCTGCTCCCCTGTCCTGCACTTGTGGCTTTGATAGGAAAACGCCTCCTGAGCCACGTGTTGGAACAGAGGGGATGAACGGAGTGTCTTGATCCACAGCACAGTCACCTGGAACATCAGGTGCTGGGGAAGACCTGTCTGATACAACTTAAAAGCATTTTACAGGAAAAAAATTATCCTTTCTGTGTTGTCAGTGCATGTTAAATTCCCATGAGGTAGATTGGCACAGCCCAAAATTGTTTTATTGTTATTTAATGCAGTTTCCTCCTAATTAATTTTGCTTCCTTGCAATGCAGGTCCTTCAGAATGAAGATACAGAAAAACCTCTAAAGAAAGTTGATCCACAGCTCTTAAAAATGGCCTTGACTCCTTACCCCAAGCTCAAGGCTGCTCTCTTTCCCTCCTGCACTGCTCATGGAATTTTGCCTCCTGACATCTCTCTCTACCATCTTCTTCAGGTACACAAAGTGCTTTTGGCAGGACACAAGGAAAGAGAAGCTTGTCTGCAGCTAAAGCCTGGGCGTGGGGGCCATGGGTTGGTTCTTTGGCATCCTTAATGTGGAGCTGGAGTTCACAGCTTCATCCTGAACTGCTTTTTCAAGTGGTCTCTGCACCCTGTGAGTTTGCAGTGCTGGAATATCAGAGAGGGATATTCTTGCAGTGTTCAGTGGGCAAGATGTTGGTTATTGCAGAAATTACAATATTTAAATTTTAAAATGTTTGGAACGGTAAGAGAATTAGAAATTGAGAGTTACAGGACAGTGACATGAAGTTCTTAAGCTGCTTCAATATATTTTGTTTCTAATCTTTCAGTCATTAATGCCCTTTGATCCCACGAAATTATTTGGCTGGCAGTCAACAAACACTCTTGCTGTGTCAGGTATGTCCCTTGCCAAGGTTTACATGCTTTCCTAGCCTGAGCACCTAAAATAAAATAAATTCCAGGAGAATTGTTTGGCAGATAAATTTACTCAAAAGGCCATTTCTTTCACCAGAAAAATAGTGTAATTTGCTAAAATTGTGTCTTGAACTAGAATTCTAAATTTTTGTGTTAAAAAGTCCTCACAGACAGAATTTCTAAATGTCAGATAGAAAAGCAATGTTTTCTTTTAAAAGCGAGCTGAGGTGATGCAGAGCTCTGATTTTCCAGTGAGAAGTGGAATTTCGGTGGGGTTTGGATATGCCAAGATCTGAATTAGCACCAGAGGAGCCATATTTGATTCTCATGTCACGTTTTGTAGCTGAAGGCCATTTCTGATGTTGAATTCAGCTGTTTCTCAGCTGACAGTGCTGATCTGTTGTTCCCAGATGCCTGGAGCGAGCTCCCTCACTTCTCGTGCCCCGAGCTGGTGAGCAGGCACGCCGTGGTGGAGAGGCTGGATTTCCTGTACTACCTGCTGCACGGCCGTCCCGCCTTCGCCTTCGGGACCTTCCTGGTGCAGCAGCTGGTGAAGAGCAAAACCCCCAGGCAGCTGTGAGTGTCTTCAGCAGGGACAGGCCGAGTTCTGCAGGAGGCAGAACCGAGCACAGGGAGGGAATTAATCCTCCCCAGCAGCACACAAGTGCTGAGCGTTGGAACTGTGGGTGTCCTAAAGGTTAGAAATCAAATATCATCTGAAAAGAGGTGAGCTTTATTTGGAACTACCTAAGTAAATCTGCACAGGGGAAGCAAGGAAAATATTCCAGTCGTATCAAGCACGTGTGGGCTCTTCTTTTAGGAACCTGAGCCTCTAGATCACTTTGTAGGAAAATGATGCCCCTTTTCTTTGACATTTCCTAATGGTGACACTTCTTTAGTTAAATTAGTAAGGCAAAAAATGTACTGAAGGTTGATGGAATGAAATGTTCTGGCTGAAGCTTCAAAATCAGGTGTTCAAAAGGGTGCAGTCGAATGACACATCTTGCTTGAATACATGAAATTCACTTTTTAGTGTAGGAATTGGAACAAATCACTTTGTTTCTGGAATGTCTGGTTTGTGTATTAGTCACTGTTTGTTTCTCTCCATTGTTTCTACACAGATCAGTTTCTCTTGTGGAAACAGGTAAAACTGGGGCAAAAAGGGAAACATCCATTAATGTAGAGTGAAGTCATGATTTAACAGACAGTCAGGGATACAGGATTTTTTCAGTGACTTCTGTGGAAAAACCCTTTGGGTACATTTTTTTCTTAGCACCATCTGCAGGTCAGACTCAGGTTCCTGGTGCTGCAGTGGGTTGTAAACTCTGCAAAGGCACTTTCTGCACTCAGCTGCTGAGGGGGTGTTTGATTAATTATAAAACCCATTCCACTACCTTTAGTTTTTGATAAGTGCATTAAATTGCAAACTCTACTTACCATGTGTGAGCCTTTATTCTCATGCCCACATCTTTTATACATATGAAACTTTTGGCTCATAATTATCTTTGCTGCTGATGAATCTGAGAGTTCAATAAATCTCATAGGTGCTTGTTTGCCTGGGGAATACTCATGTTGGAAATGGGTTAAAAACCCTGTGTGTTCCTTGTTGCAGGATCCAGCAGGCAGGACAGGAGGCCCAGGTTTTAGCTCTGTCCTCCTTCAGTGCCCCCTCGGTGGCAGCAGCCTGTGTGTGTTTCCTGGAGCTGCTGGGCCTCGACAGCCTCCGGCTCCGCGTGGATGTGAGAGTTGCAAAGATGATTTTCAGTCACAGAACGAGGAATGAGGCCTCTCATCACAACCAGATCAGAGACTCTTTGGGTAAGGGTGTCTTTGTCTGCTTTGGAATAGGTGCTGTGGGTTCCTTGGGAGGAGAAGCAGAGGGATGCAAAGATGCTGCCTGGTGGCTCAGCAATGCAGTAAAAGCACCTAAGAATTTTGTTCTTCTTTTATTCCCCTTTTTTTACTAATTTTGAAGGTGCATTTTGATCCTGTCATGTCAAATAAGGCAGGAAGACTGATATAACCTGTATCAGGATCTAACAGACACTGTCCAGCAGCTGCCCAAGACTAATATTAGTGAGGTTCAGCCTAATGTTTTAATAATATTACGGAGAGTTAAACAAAGTCCATTGCCAAATCTCCTTTCTCCTTCCTGTTTGAAAACTGTCTTACAGCTGCAGGGAGATCAGGTGTTCAAAGCTGTAGAGAAATTAAATTTATCCTAGAAATAACTTCAGAAAGTTGAATTTCTAACTCTAGGACCACAGGTGTCTGCTTTCCCAACTAGGAAGCTACTGGTACTTCTGGAAATGCTGCCCTGAGTCTGATCCCAAATAGCATCTCAGAAATGTGTTCTTTTAAACAGTTGAGAAGTTAACAAAGTTGGCTGATGGTGAGAAGGCAGCAGCAGCAGCAGTTCTTACCTCCTTGGAAGAAGCCTTCTGGGATGCAGTTGAGCACCAAGGAATAAAGAGGTGAGAACAGCCTGGTTTGAAGGGCTGTCTGGGAAGTGGAGACTGGGCACTGGCTTTTGTTATTTGTGTATCAGGTAATACTAAGGAGGTCGGGATAGGAAAGTGTGGCTGCCTTGGTGGGTGGGAACATCCAGAGGGTGCAATGTGGAAGCTCCCAAGGGGATGTGACCTCGTCGTGGTGAAACCCCTGGCGGTGCCACGTTGCTGTTTGCAGACAGGGGATCTGGGGTCACAGGGTCGCTTCATACCTGAACATCTGGTATAAATATTGCAGTTCATTACAGCTGAAGCTCTCTAAATTCCGTGCAGGACATCCAGTGACTCCAGAAGGCAGTGGTCTTTGGTCATGCAGTTCTGCAAACTCCATAACCTTGAGCTGAGCACGTCCTTCCTGAGGGAATGTGCCAAATCCAACGAGTGGCTGCAGTTCCTCATCCAGACCCAGCTCTACAGCCACCAGCCAGCCCAGGTGAGCTGTCTGTGCATTAAACGGAGTCTTGTAGCAAGTGAATATCCCAGTGTGGAGACAACAGGAGCCTCACCAGTTCCTGGGTTTTGGTTGCCTTGGGATGTTGATACCTTTGGACTGTGGTAGCCCTTCCCTTGCAGCCACACTTTTAAAGTTAATTTAAACTCATTTAGTTACTGCCTTTTTTATTGGAGACGTGCCAGATGTTCAATGTAAGTTTTAGTAAAGCCACCCATCTTTCCTTTCAAAACTCAAACTGGTTTTTTGCTGAAGATACTTAAACTTTTGAGAATCCAGACCTTCCACCTTTGGTTTTGAACGTGATTTAAAAATGAATAAAATACTACCAATACATAAAAGCAGTTGGGAAAAGTCATGTGGGGAAGCTAACTGGATAATTCCAGGTAAGATGATGCTTAGCAGGTCTAGGATTTTAACTTGGGTCTTGTTGTTTTGAAGAATCTGTAATTCTGCAAAAGCACCTGAGTAGACCCTTCTCATGCTCTGTTGCTGCACTATAAGAGAAAACAGAACTGAGGCTCTCTAGGAGGCATTTGAGCGTCATGGAAAAGGATGAGCTTCAGTCTTTCATTAGAGTAATTCACACCTACAGAACCGTTTTTTCTCTGTAGGTCTCCGAAGTTTTTCTAAAAACCGAATTTGAGGAGTGTTTTATTTGTCTTTGTATATTCAGTGCTTCCATCCTCCTGCCCTCTCCTCTCTGGACCTCACAAGGTTTTGGTGCTGTTTCCCCAGGTCATTCCCCTCCTGCAGGATTTCCCTCCTGTGGTACAAGATCACCTGGTGCTGGCCCTGGGGAAGTTCCTGTGTCCTGAGCCTGGTGCTGCCGGCGAGGCCCAGGGCACCCGTGCGGGGAGTCTGTTCCAGATCCTGCTGCAGTGCCAGGAGAATCCCAGCCCCTCCTGGTTCCTCCTGGCTGAAGGACTCAGGGAACACGCCCCCATCCTCAGTGTGCTGGCAGCCTGCTGCCCTGTGAGTCTGGGAGTTATTTGTCTTTAGGGAAATAAGAAATTACAGCTGATGATTGTGCCTCATTCTGTTAAATGGTTGGTCTGCAGTTGCGTTAAAAGCTGTTTTTGTCAGTTTCTGTGGTAGTTGTGCACAGTGTGACCCGTTTCACCAAGTGCTGTATAATGAGGTGATGTATAAAGCCATCCCTTTGGCATTTCCAGGATGCAAACCTTGTTTCCTGCCTCTGTGTTTGGATCATTACCTCTGTGGATGATGCCACCAGGGCTGAGGCAACCACCCACACCCAGAACTGGGCAGAGACTCCCCAGTGGGACCTGCAGGACCTTGCCGTTATCTGGAAAGTCTTCTTGAGGAAGCAAAAAAGTAAAACCCTTCTAAATGGCTTCCAGCTCTTTTTAAAGGTGAGGGAACGTGGTTTCAGTGGTACATTTGAGTGTGTCAAACCTTCTGGGCCTGTAAATCCCCCTCTCTCTTGCTTTGTGCTGAGAATAACCTGGCTATCCACTGAAATTCCCTGTCAATTTGGAAGTTCTTCCAATTGTCACAGATTGGTAGATCCTACATCAACCTTGCCTGCAATTTTAATAAATTAGAACTTCATTGTTCTGCTGCTGAGGAAGACAAATTCTACATTTATTGAATGAAATGATGTATGATTTATTTATTGAGGTACTTTTGGGAATTTATTATAACCTGTTTTTGTGTCTTAAAGGATTCCCCTCTGCTGTACATCCTGGAGATGTATGAACTGTGTATGAACTGTAAAAAGTACAACGAAGCTAAAACTAAACTGGACAAATTTCAGGAAAGCCTCACAAAAGTAAGGAAATTCATTTTCTCTGAGTGTCATTGCTGGGATTTAGCAGTTGGGCTAAGGGGACCAGAGTGTTCACACGCTGCTCCTTGTCTCTGAATGCAGATGTTTTAACAGTTCTTTCCTTTCCATCCCAGTTTTCTGGTTCCCTGGATATGCTGCTAACTAACATTCCCTGTCATTAGTGGTTTTCCTTCCTGGACTTCAGGCTCAGGTGGCTCAGTTTCCTTTCCCTTCATGAGCAGATGCGCTTGGGAAGGATCCAGCAGTGACAGGGACTGTTTGTCTAACAGTTAGTTTTATCTGGCCATTACTGATCTACTCACATCTCTTATCTCCTCCTTGGTTATCAGCAGTAGCTGGTGGTCACCTTGCTATGAAATGTTCCACTTTCAGCTCCAGCACACATCAGTGATGGCTCAGTGCTCCCTTGGCAGTGGCAGGTCATTGTTCCCTAAAGAGGGACAGATCTGGTGCACCTTCCACTCCCGGTGCCATGCCCACCCAAATGCACAACGTACCTGCAAGAAAAGAGAAGCCCTAACCCTTAACCCCCTTTACTGCCACAGCTGAGAGCTGCGGGAGGAGCAGCAGCCGCCGAGCTGCCGGTGCCGTGGTTGGAATCGCAGGCGTTGTTCCTCCTGGAGCTGATGCTGCAGCAGTGCCGGACGGAATACGAGCTGGGAAAGCTCCTACAGCTCTTTTCTGCAGCAGAGAACCTCCTGCTGGATGGTAAGGACAGGATGAATCCCAGGCCCTCTGGCAGGGCTGAATCCTGAGGGAAGTTCAGACTTCCCTGGGGTTCAGACCCAGCTTTCCTGAGCTGTTTCTCCTCTTTAACCCAGGCCCCTACGTGAAGAAACTCTGTGCCCTCAGTGAGGCCCTGAGGGACTCCTCCATATCAATCAGTCGCTCCATTCTGACCTCCTACAGCCTGGAGGCATTCCAGGGGGAGTGCAGGTCCATTCTGGAGCAGCTGCAGGAGAAGGGAATGTTCAGCCTGGCTCGGGAGGTGGCAGCACTGGCTGAGCTGCCTGTGGACAGTGTTGTCACACACGAGGTACAGTGCAGTTAGTGACAGTCACCTCTTCTTCTGTTGCTGCCAGGATTGAGGATGCACATTCAGCCTTCCTGAAACATTAATTTGTCTTTAAATAATTTTTTATTTTAAATGCAAGTGCACCAAACACACTGGCTGTGAGTGCTGAGCTGTGGAGGACAGGGCAACAGTCCTTATTCTCTTACTGTTTTTACTTGTTTGCAATCAGTTTTGTTTGGGGAGAAGAATAGATGGATTTGTCCATCAAAGGGTGGAACAAGACGATCTTCAAGGTCCCTTCCAACCCAAACCAGTTCTGTGACTTGTTGCATACTGGGGCACTTACCTAAATCCAGTGTTTCAGTGCTGGCCATCCTGTGAGTTGGAGTTTTCTTTCTTGGGAAGATAATTGTGATAAACCCCTGTGAATTTTGCAGATTCTGAGAGATCTACATCATTTAAGAGATGCTGGACAGTGGCATCAAGCCCAGACAAGAGCTGAGTTCTGGATAAAGTGCAACGACACCTTCACTAAGCATTCCATCTGCAGCCGAGCCGCAGCAGGATTCTTCCTCGATCAGGCCAACAATGTGTGGGAGTCCTCAGGGCAGGAGAAGACAACCAGCCTTATGGAGAGACAGCTGCTGCTCACCCTGGCTGGGCACTGGCTGGCCAAGGACACCGAGGTGGCCGTGCAGGAGCTGGAGGAGGTGGAGAAGCAGATCTGGCTGTGCCGCATCGCTCAGCGAGTGCTGGCGGCCGAGGGCTCGGGGCAGTGCCCGTGTCCCGGCCCCGCCGGGGTGGGCAGGGACCTGTCCTTTGCCACCCTGGCCCAGCGGTTCTCCTTTGCGAAGCTGCCAGCCCTGAACACGGCCAGGCACTGCAGGCTGGAGGCTCTGGCTCCCGGGGAGCCCCGGCAGGCGCTGGGGGACGCGGAGCGGGCGGCGCTGGGGACGCTGGTGGGGGCCCTGCTGGACGAGGGCAGCGTGCACGAAGCCACCCGGGTGTGCCACTACTTCCAGCTGTGGCACCGGGACGTGTCCCTGGTGCTGCACTGCAGAGCCCTGGCCTCCGGGGAGGCTGGGCTGGAGCAGCTGCAGCCCGAGGTGCGGGCCCTGCTGGCAGCCAGAGCGGGGACTCCTGAGGGCAGCACGGTGGTGAGCAGAACCCCCGGCAGTGAGTAACTCGTGGATTCACCTGGCAGCTCACACCTGCGCTGGCTTTCCTCTCTCACTGCCTTTCCCCAAAACCTCTGCAGAAATGAAGCTCTTCCCGACGCTCTCCTTGGTTCATAAATGCTCTTGTGAAAGGAATTTGAAGGCTTGCAATGCACATTGCCCCTGTGTGCTCCAGGCAGGGTGTTATGTGTACAATTTCCATAGATCCTTTCATTTTTTATAGCTCTCAATTCTGGCCCAGTAAAGCAGCACTGGGCTCCATCCCTGTTCCTGCTTTTAGAAAACACGCTCTACTAATTTTTTTTTTCTGTAGCTGAAGCAAAGAAATGTTTTAATTAATATATTTTTCTGATATCTTTGTGCATTATAAAGAGTTTAGTGTTTCTTGTTTAAACAATAGCAAGGCTAAGGCTGAAAATGTTTATCTGTAAGGTTCTCTGCATGTCTGAAGTCTGAGTAAGTTTCAGCTGAACATCCCTTTCTAATACTGATGTGTAAAGCTGAATAGACACAGAAGAGCATAAATGAATCCTAAGCCTAAGGGTTCAGAAAAGCTGCTGAACCCTTACTCAACCTTATGCTTAGAAATTTTATATCTGAGATATTATTGAGGATATTTGTGTTCTGTTACATTGTTTGTACCCTGAAACAAATGTAACATTTAAAAAAATCACAGGTGTCAAGAGCTCAGCTTTTAAAGACTGAGAAAGTATTATGGAATTGCTGCAGATTTTGGGAGCTTTGCCCAGGTGTGAGGGTGTTGTCTGCCTTTATGAGATAAGAATTGATGTTTTTTTGTTTCCAGCATCCAGCTTGGAGGACTGGACCCCTCTGGGGGCTCCGTGTGGGGAAGATCCGGTGGTGGCGGCGCTGAAGGCTCTGGCAGAGGAATGTGTCCATGGCAGGGGCTACTGCAGGCAGGTCCTGTGCCTCTATGAGCTCTCCCAGGTAACCCCAGGGACCAGGGCTTTGGGCCAGCTCTGCTGGGGGGTGGAGGAGGACAGGATAGAGGGGTGAAGGGTCCTCAGCAGGTGCCCTCAAGGAGCTGCAGAGGGTGAAATTCCCAACCCTTTGGAAAAAGGCCAGAGGCTTCCTGGGCATGAGATGCTGAGATGAGCTCAACTGCCAGCCTGGCCAGCCCCATCTCTGAGCCCACCCAGCCCCAGTTCAGCCTGGGTCTCTCTGCTGGCCTTTTCCACAACCTCCCCAGCACATTTGTTCACCCTGCACTTTTCCTTAGGCCATGTGGGAGCTGCCTCCCTGATCCACAGGGATCTGAGGCACACGGGGATTGCAGCTGCCTGGGGGTTCAGACGAGCTGTGCAGGGACAGCCTTTCCTCCGAGCAGAGGCTCTGTGTCCCCAGGGCTTTGGGCAGTGCTACCGTTTGTGCCCCTCTGCTCCATGACCTCCGGTGCTGCTGTCAGGGGACACAGCCCCTGCCATGGCAGTTGGGCTGTAGTTTTGGAATGTAGCATTAGTTTTTTTTCCTGAACAAAACAGGAAAAATGTTGGTATCATCTTTATCACAGAGGTTCTCAGATTTTCCTACAGAATTTGTTGTGCCTCAAGTATTTGTACTTTAGGTTTGAGCTACTAAGAATTAGTCATAGGGCTGCCTTGTCCCTCTTATCCCATCCATATCCCTCTGAACTGAACCTGGATGTCCACACTTTTGAATTAAGAGTCAATCAATGTAGCTTTCAGTTACATTTTTTGATTGATATGTAATTTTATAAAGTTGTGATATGTCACAGCAGAGTATTTTCAGAGCCTCACCAGCTCCCCTTCCAAATGTGAAAACTAATTTACCTTTTCCACTGAGAGTTTGTGGTGTGTGGAGAAGAGGAAAAGGAGCCTTGTAAGTCAAACTTGTGCAGTAAAACACAATACTTTGTTTGTGAGGAATTGTATTTCTGTAGGTATTTGGAGTGTTGAGGTTTATCTTTGGCTCAGGAAATCATTTCTGAGCAGCTCTGGGATGTGAGGCTGCAAATCCAGAGCCCCTCCCTGCCCGGAGCCCGGGGTTAAGGGAGCGTGCTGTGGGTCAGTGATGCTGTGACTGGGGTTTTGAGTGCTCGTGTGTCCCGCAGGAACTGAGCTGCTCCTTCGGGGAGGTGTCGGCCCGGGACCCGCGGGAGGTGCTCGGGGCCATCCTGAGCCGCCGGGGGCCGGAGCGGGGCCGCAGGGCCCAGGCCTTCATCGCCTGCCAGGGGCTGCCGCCCGTGGCCGTGGCACAGCTGCTGGCCCAGCAGATCACGCAGGAGCTGCTGGCCTCTGCTCAAGGAAAAGGTGAGGAGCAGGCCTCGTTTGTGCTCGGTGGGTTTGGTCTCTGAGGGGGGGATTTGTGTGTCCGAAAGCGGCCCCTGCACTCGCGGTGCCTGAGGGTTCGTTACAGCCGGGAGTGTCTGGGCAGCTCTGCTCTGTGAGCATCGTGTGCCTCATGTAAAATTCTGTACAAATGTTCATTTGGAGTTACTGCTGCATTCAGTGTGGTGTTGCAGTAGTTAGGGTTGTGTTTTTATGGACAAAAATTTAATATTTTCTAAAAAAACGATTTTTAACCGTGATCCTCGCTGCCCCACATCATCCGACTTGGGAAAACTCATGTGCATTTCCCTGTGTAAAGCATAACAAAAGGTTTTCCCCTTTCTTTTTTCCTTTGTGAAATGAGGGACAGCAGTATGGTTGTCCAGCAGGATTTTGTTGGACTGAACTGGCAAAAAAGTTTTTTCTGATTGTTAAATTTAAGCAGTAACACCCAAAGTGTCTTTAGGATTGTAGTCCCAAGTCCTCAGTCAGTCTGGATGACATCAGATTGGTTTGTTTGGGGGTTGTTAATTAATGATAAAAAAAAATAGTAGTTCTCTCCTGCACAATTAGCAGTGGTGATACAATTCTCTCTCTGGCCACAGGACAGAAGCAGCTTGGGAACCCTGCAGTGGAGAGCCAGGCATTCCTGCAGCTTGCCAAGCTGTGCCAGGATCACACTTTGGTTGGGATGAAGTTACTGGATAAAATCTCCTCTGTCCCCTGTGGGGAGCTGTCATGCAGTGAGTAAATGGCAAATCCTGCCTGGTGTAACCTGTGTGTAACTAATGTGGCATCGTGTGGTTTAAACTCACAGCTCAAAGAAGAGAAGCAGTGCTGAGGGAGGGCTCTGCTGCTGATCTCAAATTTGATATTCAATTAGTAGGGCTGAGGATACGCACAGTAGATAAGGGTGTTGCTTAAGGGTTTATTTTCCAAACAAAATTCAGATTTTTTCGTGCCAAGCAAGAGGTGGGAAATGCAGTCAGGGAGTGACCTGAGCTGTCGTGGTGGTTTGTTACAGAAGGGGTATTTTGACTTTGTTCGTATTCATCACAGTTAGAAACTGAATTTTTCAAACCCAAAGGCAAAACTTGTGCCCTTCCTTTTCCAAATGCAGAGCTGGCAGGGAGTGGAGTGATGATGTGTTATACATTTGTCAGCTTTTAGTGGAGGAGGTTGGAAGTTCTGTGTTTTGTGTGTGTTTTGTGTGTGTTTTGTGTTTTCTCTTCTGGAGAGAGGCAATAATTCACTTCCTCAGCCCTTTAACTGAAATACCCAAGTTTTTCTGCTCTTCAGTTACAGAGCTGCTGATCCTGGCCCACAACTGCTTCAGCCTGACGTGTCACATGGAAGGGATCACACGAGTGCTCCAGGCAGCTCGGCTGCTCACCGAGGAGCACCTGGCTCCCAAGGAGGAGTATGGGCTGGTGGTGAGTGTCTGGGGGCAGGGGGGCTGTCCAGGGCTGGCTGTGCCTGTCCAGGTGCTGATTCGCTGCTGGTGAAATGTGGTGGTCTGTGTCACTGGGCTGTTGGGCATCTTTAATTTGTGCCTTGAAGGAACTCTTGGGAGTCTGGGACGTGCTCAGTGGAATGCTGTCAGTGCTGAAAGCTTCGCTGCCTATTTTTATGTGATAAAATGATGCCCTTTCACCTCACTGTGAAAAAGATGCCGTTTTGGTTGGTTTAGGAATACTCCCCATGGCTCCAAGGGAACATGTGCAGCCTGATGTGACTCGTGCCTGGCCCAGCCCTCGGCACTGGGAGGGGATTGTTCCAGTTCCCTGGAGCTCCTCACGTGCCCTGGGTGTCCACAGGTGCGCCTGCTCACAGGCATTGGCAGGTACAATGAGATGACCTACATCTTCGAGCTGCTGCACCAGAAACACTACTTCGAGGTGCTCATGAGGAAGAAACTGGACCCGGTACGTGAGGGACAAACGTGCAGGGAATTGTGTGGCTGCATCATAAACTGGTGTTTACACGGGGTGGAATTATCTGGGCATTTTACTTCCTGAGTGCAGGAACTGAGAGTCAAGTTTCTTAGAAATAAATTAATTCTGGGGTTTATTCTCATTTTAGTTGAACCATTTTTTTCTAATTAGTTCAGGGCTACAACGAGAGCAGCGTTGAAACTTAAACTTGGCATTGTCAGAGTTTTCAGGTCCTGCTTTTCTTTTATTTGCAGTTAAAGTTTCATGGGGGTTTTAAAAATCATAAATATTCATAGCTTTGTTTAAAATAAATAAGTCATAATGAAACATCACATTTTGACATTTGAATGGGAAGAAATGGAAGGTGCTGGATTTTCATACCCAGTTGAGCACAGGTGTGAGGCTGCTGTTGGGTTTTAGGGTGTAATGATCACTTTTTGGAAAATGATGGTTAGGAATAGGTTTAGGGCTAGCGTGGCTTGTGGGTGCGGGATGTGGCCAAAGCCAGGCCCTCAGTGTGCCCTTTGTGCCCAGAGCGGGACGCTGAAGGCGGCGCTGCTGGACTACACCAAGCGCTGCCGGCCCGGGGACAGCGAGAAGCACAACATGATCGCGCTGTGCTTCAGCATGTGCCGGGAGATCGGCCAGAACCACGAGGCTGCTGCCTCCACCCAGCTCAAACTCATCGAGTGCCGGCCCTGGGGTGAGCGGGGGCACAGGGGAAGGACGGGGAGGGGGAGGTCCTTTGTCTGTGTCCTGAAACACCCCGGAGCTGCCACTGCCTCGGGGGAGGCTCCTGCCTGCCCTGGACAGTTCCCCGGGTGTTTCCAAAGGGGTGAGATTTACAGCTCTTGCATGATGTGACATTCCTGACGTACCTCCCTTGGAGCAGGTACAGACACAGCCAGCTTTTCTTCAGCCCATAGGATGTGACACGAGGGGTTTGCAGGGGCTTCTGTGAAGTGCTGGGGTTTGTGTCTGTGTGTGACACCCACGGGGTGAGCTGTGGGGGCACAGGGAGCTCTGCAGCGTGGGCAGCCAGTGCTGTAAGAGCAGCTACATCAGGAGCTGTGCCAAGGGATTTCTGAGTGGATCTGCCAATGGTCAGTGCTGGAATCTGCCACAAATGTGTGGTTGGGGTTTCTTTCGAGTCTTCAATCACTCGACCAGGCTCCAGCGATAGGTTTGGTCCATTAACTGAACAGTCAGTGTGTTTCTTCCTGCTTTTTTAGTACATACATTTTGGTTTAGTCTGTTGGTGCTTTCTGAGACAACACCAGGGACAGAGTTGGCACTGGCAGGGAGTTTTGTAACTTACTTTGTCACCTCTATAAATAATTGGTTATTCCTTCTTTTTTCCTATTTCAGAGGAGTCTCTTCAGGATGTTGCAAATTTAAAGAAGCTGCTGCTGAAAGCTCTGACTCTCTTCATTGATGCAGCAGAAAGTTACTCCAAGGTAGAGTGAGACGGAATGGAATGACTTGTGGGCAGCATTGGGAGCACAGGAGGAGTGGGCTGGGCTGGGAGAACACACAGAGCTGCCCGGGAGGGTGTGCAGGGTCCTGGCCCAGTGCAGAAGGAATCTGTGTCTCTGCAGCCCAGTAGCATGGCTGTATCTGAGTGTGCCCTGCTCAGGCTTTAACCCCTGGGGTTACAGGTGGGTTCCCCACTTTCAGAGCAGGGACCATGAGCTTAATTAGGAAGGATAGAACAAATGAAGTATTTAAACCCAAGTGTAATTATGATGGAAGTATTTGTGGGAATGAAGCTTTGTTTAACACTCTTGGAGTATGATGAATGTGAAGCTGCAGTGCTCTCAGTCACTGCACAGCTCTGAGCTCCTCAGGGCTGCTCTCAGGGCTGTTTCCAAGTTCCCCTGGAAGCTCTCAGGCTGCTCTGTTCCCAGGACTCGTGTGTGCGGCAGGCACTGCGCTGCCGCCGCCTGACGCGGCTCATCACGCTCCAGCTGCACTTCCTGGGCTCAGGGCAGAGCACAAGGATCATCAACCTGGGCAGGCAGGACCTGCCGGGGGCCATCCTGGCCTTGCCCAGGTTCTATCAGGTGAGCTGGGATGTCTCGGGGTCCTGCTGTTGGGCAATGACGTGGTCACAGCAGTGCCTGAGCACTCGGCTCCTTCCCCTGGCCTCCGAGTCCTGTGACTGTTAGCCTGACTTTATCCCCTGGTACACAAGGGATGGAGGGACAGGATGAGGGGGAATGGCTTCCCACTGCCAGAGGGCAGGGATCGACGGGATACTGGGGAGGAATTGTTCCCTGGGAGGGTGGGGAGGCTCTGGCACAGTGTGCCCAGAGAAGCTGTGGCTGTCCCTGGATCCCTGGAAGTGCCCAAGGCCAGGCTGGATGGAGCTTGGAGCACCCTGGGATGGTGGAAGGTGTCCCTGTTAGGGGCTGAGGAAGGTTATTCACAGTGCTTTGCTACCCTGTATTTCACAGCTGCTCTCAAGAACAGCAGCAAGGGATGGGTCCAACAGAAGATCTCCAGTACTGAGTTCTCTGTATGGAATGTGCTGTGCAATCCCCCTTCCCTGTTCCTGCTCCCCTGCAGGCAGCCATCGTGGCTGAGGCCTACGAGTTCCTGCCGGACTGGGCTGAGGTTCTGTTCCAGCAGGTGATCACCAGGGGGGACTTTGTGTACCTGGAGGAGTTCAAGCAGCAGCGGCCACTGCGGCCTGGCCTGTTCGAGGAGGTGGCCAAGAAGTGAGTGAGGGATTCTGGGGGCAAACTGCAGCTTTACCTACACAGGGCCCTTGAGAGGGGCAGGAGCAAAGTGTGAAACTGTTCAGCCTGTTACAGGGTAAGGTCTCATACACAGGGACTTGAGATACAATTCCAGAATCCCAGAATGGTTTGGGTGGGAAGGGATCGTAATGGTCAGCCTGTTCCATCCCCTGCCATGGGCAGGGACACCTTCCACTGTCCCAGGCTGCTCCAAGCTCCGTCCAGCCTGGCCTTGGACACTTCCAGGGATCCAGGGGCAGCCACAGCTTCTCTGGGCACCCTGTGCCAGGGCGTCCCCACCCTCCCAGGGAAGGATTTGTTGGTAGGTTTGGTTCCTGAGCACAGCATGGAAGTAGCTCTGATCCAGCCTTGTTCTTGAGCTGGACAGGAAGGGAGCTCAGGGCTGGGCAAAGCAAATCTTTAAAATGTATCAGAGCAAATAAACAACCACAAGATTCAAATGTAGGTGTTGAGCACAACCTCTTGTTGAAAATGCAGTTTCTGCAGGGCCAGAGCAAGAGTCTCAGGGGCCTGGGAAGCTTTTGTGTCTCAGTTCCATGTGCAATTGTTCCAGGGTCAAACAACAGTCCCCTGCTGATGGTGTCCTGAGGAACCTGAAGCGGTTCCTCACTCACTGTGAGGACATCTACACCTACTACAGGCTGGCCTATGACCACAAGTTCTATGACGTGGTGAACTCACTGCTGAAGGACCCTCAGACCGGCTGCTGCCTCAACGACCTCTTAGCCAACTGAATTCCAGCCCCAGAGCACAGACTGCAGGGTCAGTGCTGATTAACACAGATTTTATCAATGACCTGCTCACAGGGCTCTGCTGCTCTGTAAAAATTACTCCAGAAAACTGGACAGGGTTGTAAGTATTTAAAATGCTGAGACTGTGTTAACCTAAAATTGTGTTCTGTATAATAAATCTTACTGTTTATAAACAATTTGAGTCACCAGCAAATACTGACTGGCCCAGCTGGGGAGTGAAGCAGAGATCCAGCAGCTCTTTAAATTAGGGGCAGGGGGGAGGAAGCACTCAGGAATTGTAACCAAAGAGGCTGAAACAGGTGTACAGAATATCTGGGACAAGGGGGTGGAACAAGCAGAATCAGTGAAGGTTTCAGGTACACAGCAGGATAATGTGTTCTTTGAGTCCAGTCTGATTTCCAAAGTCTTGTACAGCTCTGAACAGCACATTCCTAATTCTGTTGTCTTGGAGTAAAAGAAATAAGTGCAAATGTATTTTTACAGTTATTCAATACAAATTCCTTTCTAGGCCCAAGCCATGGGCACACCCCCAGCACACCTCAGCTCTGCAACTCTCCCTCTTCAGGTATTTTTCCTGTCAGGCCGCAAAAGAACTGCTCCAAGGCCAGCCTGGTGAAGTCCTCAATAGTGATTTTTATTAAATTAGTTGCTTTATAAAACATTGCAGATGTTGTAATTGTTAACATAACAATTTGCCCAACTGTAGGAACTGCTGCAGTTTGCTAAGCAAGTTTGGTTTTTAATGAAAGAAAACGGCCGAGTTGTGAGAGACCCACCACAACCCAGGAGAGCCCCAAGGAAGTTGTGTGGTTTGGTTTTTTTTTAACACTTAACCCCTTCATTAACTGTTAAAGAACACCCAACCCAGACAGCTGCATTAGTAGAAATTTAAATGAATGGAACTAAACTTCATCCTCGAGATACAAGTGGGTTTTGCCTTGCTCTGCCCCACCAGGTGCTGTTCAGGTGTCAGGCTGTGGAGCAGTGGCTGTACCAGGGGACATGCTCCCAGGTGCAGTATTCCACACTGAAGTTAGCAGTTCCCTTCCCAAAATACTGAAATCCTCAAGCTCTAACTCAAGACAAAGCGACTGGAACTCTACGTGCACACCCAGCCCTTGCCGCAAACTGCTCGTGCTCAGCCCTGGCCCTGGAGCAGGGACAGTTAAGGCCATGTCATGGAGCTGTGCTGGTTATAATCCTTCACCTTGTTCCAATTCCTTCCCAATTTAGTGGCTGTTGCTATAAAGTTAAATAGCAACAGTGCCCATTATCAGAATTTTGGGTTTTTAACTGCAATTTACAGACCTGCTCCCTTCTACCCCCGCCCGGAGCTTCCGCCCGGACCTGGCACCTCCAGCCCCCAGCACACAGATACTGCAATTCTGATTGTAGCATTTGGCAGAATTTAAAGGAAAAAAAGTTGTGCTACATGTTTAAGGGATTATGGGCAACAGAAAGACAACAGAAGGGAGATAAATGTCACATGAAGTCTTCAAAGTCTTGTACGTACTCGCCGTCGTAGCCGCCGTAATCAGCCAGGTCATCTTTCATCGTCGCCTTCAGCCCCCCGCCAGGCACAACACCTTTTTTCTTCTTTTTGGCTTTATTCTGTGGCAAGAGGATGAGGATGGTTATTTGGACAGGTCCAGTGCTCTGTCATTACCCGAGCCAGGGTCAGCCCAGGGGCACTGAGCAGTCACAGCCCCCTGTGCTGAACGCAGCCTAGATGATGGTTTCCACCCCACACATTTTCTCTTCCTAGGAAAGCTGTGACAGTTCCAGGTGCCCCCAGCTCCCTGCACCACAGCCCTGCCACCTTTTTCTTTTCATCCTATTTCCCCTGGACTCTCAACAAGTAACTAATAAATGCAGGGGGAACCCCAACCAGGGACTGTGATCCCTGAGGAACAGCCCCAGTCTTACCTTCTCTTGTTTTTGTTTTTCACTGCATAATACTGTCAGAGTATTTGTGATCTTTTTCAAATCATCCACCTCCACTGCATCAGGAAAAAAAAAAGATTCCTTATCAATGTTGTTCTTATAAGGCAGTTAAATAACATCAACAGTCTCTAAAACTAGAAATAAGCATTAGTGTAACTATGGGCAATTACTTGATTTAAATCAGCAAAACACAGAGTGGGTGGTTCTGGTCCTTAAAATCCCAACAAGGATTCCAGCTGGTCCCTTGGAAGCCTGAGTGTTGTAGAAGGTAAAACTTGCAAATAAAGTTAGCGAACACAAGAGTCTTACTGAGGCATTTGAACAGTAAAATATGGAGACAGTAAAATACAGTAAAATGTATCAAAAGGAGCACTGAATTAACAATAAATTATTATGTTTATCAATAAGTGGTGCAAGAGGCTGGGAGTCCCTCCCGTTAGGAGCTCTGGAATCCCTCTTGAGATGGAAGTTCCCAGCTGCCAGCAGGGATGATGGATTGACCCAGCTCTGCCCAGGGTCGAGTTACCCCTCACTGAAGGACAACTGGGTATAGGACAGGGAACCATCCCAGCCAGTTCTCCAGCCACCAGGGCAGTGGGAAAAGGAGTTTAAATTACTTCATATCTGTATAGTTACACGCTGAACTCCAGAACAGTTGATCTGTAGTTCCAGAACTACAGGAACTCAATTTTGTAATAGTTTCCCTCCAAATGAAGTACTCAAGTTATCTGCCTCAGAGAATTTACTCTTATTATTATTGTTGTTTTAGAAATGGCTTCAAGAAAAACATACAGGGTTTAGATCAGCATAAAAATTCACACTTTTAAAATGACTATCTCTAACCAACGTGCAGAAAGAGCAACTCTTGCACGAGGAGAGGATCCTTAGTGGAGCTTGTGGGAATGGAATCGGGTCAGTGCTTCATTTCGTACAAACTACACAGAGCGATCCCCTCTGAACACTGACTATCAGCATGTTTTCCACTTCAGCTCCACCACAGCTCTGGCAGCAGTGTTGGACCTGTCTGGACTTACAGGAAATACAGACGTCCCGAAGTAACGCTTCCAAAAACCCGGCGTAATGTAACGACTTCTCATACTGTGTGATTTTCTCCTTGAGGAGTTTCCCAAATTCCGTGAAGTCATCTTTTGAAGAGGGATTCATGGCATCTATTCCACAAGTGTTATTTACACCTGCAGGGACAGGCATGGGTGTTACAGAGAACATGAGCTGTGAGCCCTGAAAGGGGACCCAGCTCCCACCTCCCTGAGCTCTGCTCCCCCCAAAGGCAGGGCCCATCCCTGGCCTTACAGGAAGGTAGGAAGTTTGCTGCCAAACTCAGTAATTTCATAGAATCCCTGAATGGGCTGGGCTGGAAGGGACCTTAAAGCTCACCCAGTGCCATCCGCTGCCATGAGCTGGGACACCTTCCACTATCCCAGGGTGCTCCAAGCCCCGTCCAGCCTGGCCTTGGACACTTGCAGGGATCCAGGGGCAGCCACAGCTGCTCTGGGCATCCTGTGCCAGGGCCTCACACCCTCACAGGGAACAATTCCTTCCCAGTATCCCATCTAACCCTGCCCTCTGTCAGTGCAAAGCCATTCCCACTTGTTCCATCACTCCATGCCCTTGTCCAAAGTCTCTCTCCAACAATTTTTTGAAGCTGAGTCAAACTCAATAATTTGACCAGCTATTTCTGTTCTCTGGACAACCTGCACCAGGAAGCCCCTTTTCCCTCAAATAAACAATTCCTGCCTCAAGCTCCTGAGTGCAGAACTCAGCTGGTTCTTTGCAGCTGTATCCAGTGCACCCCTCCAAGCACTGTGCTCTGTGACAACTCACTGAGCATAACCTCCCCTGAGCAATGAGCTGAATCATCCACCATAATCAAGGAAACGCTTCCATGTTTGAGGAATGCTGCTGTGCATCAGCATCTTTGCTACTTCTTTGTTCTCAGTGCCACAAGCTCTGTGTGCTGAGAGCCAAACCCTGCTCAGGCTTTGCAGGGTCCCACAGGTCCCAGGGGTTTATTTCCCGTTGCTTTAACTCACCAAAGGTTTCCTTTGCCAACTCCAGGTCCGACTCCTCTTGTAACTTCTTTAGCCGTAGTTTGTCTGCCAACTGTTCTTCTGGTGTGAGCTCCTTCTGTTCCTCAGGTGCCTCTAACTGGAGGGAAAACACACGGGAAGAAGGTGGCACATTAAAGACACGGCACTCCAGAGCCACTGAATCACCCACTTCTGCTTCAAGTCAAGGCACGTGGAAAACCTGGAACCTATTCCCTGGAGTCTCAATAAATTGTTCATTTCACAAGGAATAGGAAGAAACACCAAACTCCCACTCCTGCCTGTTCCATCACATGCTGCACACAAAGGAACTGGGATAACACTGTTCCAATCACTGGTTAAATTATATGGGAATTAAAGCTTCCAGCTCCAGATGGGATCACATACAAGACCTAAGTTTGATTTATCAGACACATCAAGACCTTTTCAGGTCTTGCTCAACGTCCAAAAAACCAAATCAAACCCGTCCTCTGAATTTTCTGTGACCCAGAAGAAATCAGGAGTTACCCTTTTTTTAAGCTCCTCTTGCTTTTTCTTCTGTAGCTTTTCTTTTTCTTTGATTTTTTCTGCTATTTTCTTTTTTTCTGAAACTTTCGGTTCTGTAAAAGGTGGAACAACAAACACAGCTCTCACAGACCTGATGATTTTTTTCCCCCACCCACAACCATAGAAACACTGGAAACCACCGAGCTCAGCTACTGGGACTGAACACAGAGTTAAAGACATTTCTGTTAAACCCAGCCCCAGCCCTGCTCAGGTTTGATCCTCACACACCCCCACAACCAGTGTCTGTTCCAATGCTGATACAGAGCCAGGGGTTACCTTAAAGTCTCACCTTGTTTTACCTCTGTCTCTTTCACCTCCTCCTCTTCTTCCTCATCATCCCAGTTATCCTGCAAAACAGTTAAGATTGTTTTACAGATACCTGTAACCTCTTCCAATGCCCACAAACCCATTGATCTCGTGTCAGAGCGCGGGAGCCACGGGAGCTGTACCTCAAGGGTTTTTGGGGCTGTCCACACTGGTTGGGGCCACTTCTTACCATGAAAAAGGCAGGTTTTGGTCAAATAATCAGCTTGTGTCAATAGTTACAACAGCCAGGTCATGAACAGTCAACCCCCACGTAAACAGGACTTTATTCTCATTTCTGGTATTATGAGACACTGAACATCACCGAGGGGTGGACACAGCACAGCCCTGCTGGAAACCCCTGGTCCAGCTGAAACCACGTTAAACCAGCACAGGCTCTTCTGCTTCACACCACCCCAGGGACCTGCTCCTTCCCAGGGACCCTCTCCTGTGCTGGGAAAAGCATTCCCATGGCTGCAGGGGTTTTCTGGGAGGCTACACCAGAGGCAGTGGTGCAAAGCCCCAGGTCCCACTGGGATGTGCTGATCCAAGCAAGGAGACACCGGAGTCCATCCACCAGCTCACCGCGGTTAATTGGCACTTGCAGGGGACTCGGCTTCCCTTCCACATTCCAGGGAGCTGACTTGAATTTGGAGCAGCATTCTTTTAGCTCACATCTAATTAAGTTTGTTACACCCACTGCTTAAATAGCTCCACTCAGCACTGAGGAGCTGCCTCAGCCCCGGCCCGGCCATGCTGGGAATCAAGAAGCAAACTAGAGAGGAAAGGCAGCCTGGCCATGAGGGATTCATCCATGGCACTAGGGTATCTGGGAGCCTTCACAGAGGGCATGTGGGCAAGGACTCCATGCCATGAGACGTGCTCCAACCCCATCCTGCCAGCCAGGCCTGGTTTATAAGCTCAGGGAATTCCAAGTCCTGCCAGCCCTGCCTGGTTTATAAACTCCAGGGAGCTCTCTTGGAGGAAGAGCCAACTGCCTTAGTGCTGTGTCTTTGCAGTGATACAGTAATTCCAAGAGAACATCTTTATTCCACAATATTTCAACACTGTTTCTGCATCCTTAACTACAACAGGGCTCCTGAAACATCTTCCCCAGCAGTCGAAGCTGGGAAGTGACAGGGACTGGGCACTGGCTCCCAGCTACAGCAGAGCACTGGGATGGGAGCAGCCACTGCCCTGCTCTCACTCTGCCAGCACTGAGTCAATAGATGAAAATTCCTTGGCAGGAGGCCTGACTTCTGGGAAACGTGTGCTGGGGAACACTGAGAGGAGTTTTGTTACCAAAGGTGCTAATTTTAAACCCGGGAAGTTGACGTTTCCCAAATTAACAGTTACTGCAAGTTCATTACTAAAAAACCTTCCAAAATACAGATCTACAGATACAAAGCACATTCCAAAATGTGAAATGCTTTAAGAAAGCTATGGTCAGAAAACACTTTGTGCTGCTACTTTAGACCACGTCATTTCCCTCATGTGGGGATTTCCCCATGGTGGGCCCTTACACTGAGGGACCCAGAGCCTGAGCAGGAGCCTTTGGGAATTCAGCAGGAAGAGCAAATCAAAGGAAAATAAACCAAAACAAAACACCTTTCTTTGGTGGATCCCCTCTAGATACAGCTTTGGCACTAAATCCATAATCCCTTGGAAATAGTTAAGCAGCCGCATCCTTACTATGTGTAAGATGTAAAATGTCTTCCCGCTGCCAGAGGGCAGGGTGAGATGGGATACTGGGAAGGAATTGTTCCCTGTGAGGGTGGGGAGGCCCTGGCACAGGGTGCCCAGAGAAGCTGTGGCTGCCCCTGGATCCCTGGGAGTGTCCAAGGCCAGGCTGGATGGGGCTTGGAGCACCCTGGGATAGTGGAGGGTGACCCTGCCCATGGCAGGGGTGGCACTGGATGAGTTTTAAGGTCCCTTCCAGCCCACACCATTCCAGGATTCTGTGATTCCATGTGGGGAATATTTGTGCCTTTTTTAAGCAGAGAATCCTCAGGTGCCTCCAAGAGCCCCTCCAGCCCAGTTCTCCTGAACACATTCTATCCAGCAGGAAAGCTTCCTACTTTCTAATGAAGGAGGAAAAGCAAATGCCACAGACAGTCTGAGCTACAGGTGTCTGTACACACCTGTCAATCACACAGGTGTCAATCACAAACCCCTGTGGCAATCACAGAGGTGCCAATCGCACACACCTGCGTCACTCCCACCCCGTGCAGTTCTGCGCTGTCCACGCTCATTCCCAGTGCCTGGAGCTGCTGTTCACACACCTGTCCTCGTCCTGCTGCTCTAATGTGACACCTGGCACGCTCTGGGCTGTGGCTATTACTGAATTTAAGAAGGAAAATTGCCAGCTTGTAACTCACAGAAATTTGGTAACTTTGGGGTTTTTTTAAAGAGATGATAAACTACTTTTTCCGTACTGTTTATGAGAAGAACTCCACCTGAGCCCCAAGAATAACTGCTGGTGTTTTTCAGAGATTCTGGTAACAGTGTCCTCAAAACCAACTCCGAGTCCTCACCCAGTGTTACAATGTCCCAGGGCTGGAGTGGAAACAAAAAGGTCTTTTTTAGTTCGTTATTCTACTTAGAGAATCCCGGGATGGTTTGGGTTGGAAGGGACCTCACACATTCCCCAGTTCCACCCTCTGTCACAGGCAGGGACACCTTCCACTAGACCAGGTTGCTCCAAGTCCCGTCCAACCTGGCCTTGAAACCTATCTGGCTTGTTCCTTGTGCATTCCCTGGCATCCCTTTGCATTATCCATATGAACATGGAGCAAATGGAGGTTTCTGAGGCACCACCACCCCGCCAAAGGCAGCTGGAGCCGAGCAGGAGCAAACACCCTTTAAGGGAGCTCTGCCTTCAGAAGCACCAGAAATTATCATCCACACGTTTTAATCCCACTCCCGTGCAGACACCACGCTGAAACACGGCAAAATCCCGCCTCGTGGTGTGCGAAGAAGCAGGAAGATCAAGTGGAAAAGACGTGCTGGTAGAGCACAGAAGTTTCTGGTCAGCAGCAGAAGCACGATCACAGCACGGCCGTCATTAAACCCGTCCTGACGCCTCACCCAGCGCATCCCACTCACAGCTACGGGCCCGAAAGGCTGCAGAGAGCGAGGGGAAAGCGCCCAAAAGCCTGGGAAGCAGCTGGAAAGCAGCAGGTGTATCCCCTAGAGAGCAGGAGGTGCCACTTCAAGAGCGTCTGTCTGACCCTTCCTCCCCGGCAAGTCCCAAGGCAGCGACACCGGCTCCGGGCAGGGACCGGCTCGGGTTCTCTTGGCATTTGGACTCGTCACCGTGACCGACGCGGAGTCGCTGCCGCGCGGGCGGAGACGCCGGGATCCGCCCGGGCCAGGAGCCCCCGGCGCCCCTGGGGGGTCCGGCCCGGCCCCGCTGCCTCCTGAGGCCCGAGCCCGGCCCGGAGCCGCGTAAACCCGCCCGGCCCG
>VZTE01003320.1:3306340-3331393 GCA_013397775.1 Eulacestoma nigropectus | reverse complement strand
AAAAAAAAAAATTGTGTTTTTCTATTTACCTGGTAAATGACATCTTGAAAAAGAACTGGAAAAGTGAGTGCAGCATCTTCTAATTCGTTTAGACTACAGTGCACTAATGTTTCATCCTAGGGAAAAAATTATATAAAAGAAAGAAAAGAGTATGAAAAAACAATGTTGAAAAGAGAAGTAGTTTTCTGCATTTTATGTTCATTTCAAGGCAGGTTTATTTAGAATGGAAAATGTACTTTGTGCAAGTGCTGTCAAGATTGAAGAAAATTCTTAGGATGAATTAAACATTTCATTATTATTGTAATTTTTTTTAATTTTCACTAAAATTGTGTGCTGGGGGTGTAATTATAAGGAGATATTTTAATTTTGTAGGCTCTCCTCTCATTCAGTTCCAGCCTGTATCCTTCAGTGTGAATAATCCACCCATTCCTATGATCACACGAGGACGGCCCAACTGATGCTGCTCATAAAATCACAACATCATTTACAGGGTCTGAAACAACTTTTGAAACACAGACACTGAAACAAATCACCATAAAGAAAAATATATTTTGTAAGAGTATTTCAAAAAGTGGATTTGTGCCCTTTAAGAATAAGAATGTTCTAAAAAGTAAAAGTTTAATTTTTCATCAGTCTTGATGCAAGACACTCGTGACTGCATTTTCCTCTTTATTCCATCTCATTTTTCCCAGACTGGATTTAGGGAAGATTTATGGGGACAGACAACTCTCTGTTTGAAATGTTAAAACTGTAATGCTTTTTTTTTTAAGCAGGATGCAAGTATTTGACAAATACACATTCAATTCCTACCACAATTAATTATTTTTCAACTATTTTTAACTAAAATTATGCAACATTCAACAGTCTTTTTGTTTAAAGCAAACATAACTGATTTCCACACATAAGGGAAATGCTCCATCCCCCTGCTTTGGTTTGTGTTTATAAAGATATTTACCAAGTCTAGAACTAATGAGAACTCTGGTGTGCTTCTGGTTTTCAGTGGGAGGGCTGGTTTCCTGTTCAGCTGTTCTTCTGTTAGTGGGGGGACATGTTTGATGAAATAGTATCTGAAAAGAATACAGATTTTCTGTAAAAATGTACATTATTGAACTGCAATGTTGTAGCACAACTTAATATTTGAAATATTTAAGGCTGCACAAGAATTAAGTATTTTAAATTCAAATAAACCCCACATGAGCATATACTTTTTTTTTTTTTAAGCTAAGAGCTTTTGGAGTTCATTATCATAGTATGAAAATGATCCAATTTAAACAGAAGTATCTTAATTCAATACTCCAAATGATTAATATACTATTTCCAGTACAAACACTGGCACTTACGGATCAAAGACTTCCCAGTCCTCTTCATACGTGGCTTCTGCATGAGCTGATGAGTAGCCACTGTCTGGAGATACTGGTGCTGAAATTCAATGAAAATGACCAAAACAAAAAATAAAACAAAAAACCACAAGAGCTGGTCTTATTAGTGCAGTTCTTTAAAGTGACAATTTGCACTTGAGACACAAGGGAGAATCAAGTGACAAACTCTCCCTCCAGCCCCACCTCCCCTGCAAGGGGCTCCCCTGGGCTGGACCCAGAGCAGCCCCTCTGCTCAGAGGTCACATTTACCCCCTACTAAAAAGCTGCTCATCTACCAGAGCTTGGAGGGTCTGGGGAGGGTTTAAGCTACGGATTTGATGCCACCCATGCACAAAGAAGCTCAATTTTATGGCTACAGTTTTTGTCAAGAAAAGATGTTGTCTTTTGAAGAAAATACAGAAAATGAATGTAGGATCTGTGTGTTTCTCATTTACCATGTGGTTCTAATACAAGATATCAAAATGTAGCCAATTTCTCCTTGGAGATCATCAAGTTCAGAGTGTGCAAGTTCAATGTTAATAATAAGGCCTTTCTTCTGGAATCTCTGCTTCCATAGGAAGAAGTTTTATGAGGCCACCTGAGTTACACCAGGAATGGATAAGTCCTGCCAAAACTGTGTCTTTGGTGCATAAACCAGATTTGTCGATCAACCATAAAAATCAGTATTAACACTGTTTGTACACCCCAAGGGAAGGTGAAATGGGAGTCCCTGCCAAGCACAGGTGCTGGATTGCCTGGAGCACCCTTCCCTGTCCCCCATGGCACAGGCAGCCTGTCCCTTACCCAAGGGAAGGTGAAATGGGAGTCCCTGCCAAGCACAGGTGCTGGATTGCCTGGAGCACCCTCTCTGCCCCGTGGCACAGGCCCGTCCCCTGTCCCTTACCCGTGAGCGGGGGCAGGTCGCGGTCCCCCGGCTCCTCGGTGTCCCCCAGGCCGTTGTTGACAGCCCTGACCTGCACGGCCTGGCCGGGGAAGGCGGCGCCGTTGGTGGAGGTGGCCGTGCTCGTTGTGATCTCGTCCACCTGCTCCATGTCCAGCTGCTTCACGATTTCCTCAGCTTCCACAGCCTGGCCCGGAGAGTCGGAGCCTGATGTTCCTGAGGGACATTTCCAAACACTCCTTACCTTTAGGCTGAGTTCCCTATCACAATGCTCACACTCATTAACCACACACACACAAAGTCTCAGAATAATTAAAGGTATCTGCACTGATTCATGCCACAAAAACAAGAACCAAACTGAAGACCATGACAAATGACTTCAAAACATGTTTGGGACAAGGAACGTAATCCTTTTTTTTTTCCTTCTCCTTATTTTTTTTTTACTGAAAGGTGCACCACTAATACACCTATGAAAGAAATGTTCTAATGCTTGTAAGCTTATGGCTTCTTTCATTAACGATAAACCCATCTAAGAAATAAGGAGCCTTTTACCTGGCAGCAGTAACTTGGTTTGTAAACCAGAATGAAAAGTGTATTGCCACTCAAAGCACTCAAATCTATCACTCTCAGCTTTAAGACTATTGGCTTTTTGAATAACACCCACCATTTTTATTTGCTGGTGAAAAAAAATTGAAAACAGGAGAAAATATGGTTCCCAGTAATGTTGTTCGTGGGGGACTGCCTGTGGTAGGGTTATCTTCCAATTTTCCATTTTGCTTTACGTGTTGGTTCGTCATTTCATAACTTCCAGCTTCTGGAAAAGAAAAAATATGAGTTTTAACACCACCCAGCTGGGTTTCAGTTGCATCTGTACCTTTACGGTCAGCATTTGCACTCTAGGAGTGAACTCTTGTTCATGGCTCAGCTGGGTCCATGAGAGTCAGCAACTTTCTACCAGCATAAACCCAGAATGTCCATTCTCAACACCCTCTGAAGCTTCTCTCCAGATGAGGTAGCATTCCTTGTTCACATAAATAGCAGAGGTGTAAATACTTGCAGTGACTTCGTGGGAGGCAGCCCCGGAGCTGCCGTGCCCTGGCAGAGCTCGGCGCTTTCAGTGCCAGGACTCCACTAGAGGGAGGCACGAGAAAGGGTCAGAATTGCCTGGCTGTGCCTCCCAGCTGCTCCAGAGTCCATCATTTGTTACTCTCCACACACTCACACAGAGGCACAAACACAACTCGGAAGGGAAAGAATTGTCAGTTTCTTATCCCAGATAACAAAGGACAGAATTAAATAAATATCCATGTTACAGATCTGGCACATAACAAGAGTTATCTCTAAATGTTAGGTACAGGTATGTACATCCCACAACTCGAATCCCCATCTCATGGCTGAGGGCCAAGGCAGTTCTGAGACTGAGATGAAGGAGAATTACTTCCTTCACAGCACCCAGGCTCTGAGATGTCCGTCCATATGGGAGAGTGTGAATGGATTTTGTGCACATGAGCTGAGATCCTCCCTGTCAGCTGAGCCTGATGGAGCTGCTTGAGGACTTCATACAGCTCTGGTTCATGAGGTGTGCCAGCTGCAGCTCCAAGCCCTCACTAACAGGGAATATTTAACGAAGGACTTTTATCCCTGTAACAGTGACAGGAGCTCAGGGTGCTCTGTGTGCACACGAGATACCACAGAGTCACAAGATGGCTTGGGCTGGGTGGGAAGGGACCTTAAAGCCCATCCAGTGCCAGCCGCTGCCATGGGCAGGGACACCTTCCACTGTCCCAAAGTGCTCCAAGCCCTGTCCAACCTGGCCTTGGACACTTTCCAGGGATCCAGGGGCAGCCAGAGCTTCTCTGGGAACCTGTGCCAGGGCCTCGTCACCCTCACAGTTTCCTTAGAAAGAAGTTTAAAACCCAGGTTTTTAATGTCGGATTTGGAACCACAGGTGATGTTTTAAGTATCACTGACAATTTTTTCATGTCATTAATAAAGATATTCAAGAGGAGAATCTTCACAGGGAATGGGGAATCTCCATCCTTAGAGAGATACAAAACTTGCCTGGACAAGGACACCTGGTAACTTCCACAAAGGTCAAGAGTTGGGAGGTCACATTTCACATGTATTTTTGAGAAAACTGGAGAAGAGCTAAATCAAATTATTATGGGAGTTTTAGAATAATAATTAAAAACAAAAAAAAGTTAAATTAGTTCCAAAGTAGCTGCTGCCAATCCAAACTCAGATACACTGGATGTGTCTGGGGTGTGATGGAAGTGTTGCTCACACCCCTGGAAATCCTATTTTGCTATGATTAGCTCAGCCCTGCTCTCACTGAAGTCAGCCAGAACCCCCAATAACCTCCCCCACTGCAGAACAGCCCTGGATCAGTGCACAGCTGGGAGATTACAGAATTCCCACTGCACTGCAATGCACAATGTGAGGATTTACTGACCTCCATTCATCTGACTTTTCCGCCGCACTCGTGAGAGCTGTTTGTTGGGCTTCTCTCCTGTCTGAGGTGTGGATGTGATCAAGTTGTTATCGATATCCCGGTCAATCCGACTCCTTTTGGTGGGATTTTCTCTTTCTTCCTTAAAACAGAAAAGAGGGAAAAAAGAAACATACTGAACAGTGCCTCTTTTTCCATGGAACAGACCAGAGAATGTTATGTCCTGAAGAAAGTTCACCAAAGGTCCCTTTACTGCTCCACTTCCAGATGCAGAACATGCAACGTGTCTGGCCAGCTGGGCTTTTATATGACTTTAAACTAAATCAACATATGGGGAATAAAAACTGTACATGGAGCTGCTGTAGTAGAAAAATTGTCTTTACAGACAATCTATAAATATTTCAGTGCTGCAGAGGCTGGGAAATGCAGGGACAAAACAACTAAAATTACCTGAAATTTGATTTCTTTGCCTGTTAAATACACAGGAGGAGAACTGCCTAACAATATCCAATGTGACAATCCGTATCAGTACAGGGCAAAACTGAGCTGTGAAAAATCCAAGGATTCTCCTTACCTGGAAGTAAGCGACTGCTCTTCCCTGCAGCACTCACGGGAATGAGACAGAACCAAACAATCTTGCACATTTTCTGTGCATGGCTCTATGTGCAGGCACACATTTCTGACAGGTTTCTGTCTCTTTTTCCCCAAAACACCCACTACAACTCAATAAAATGTAAATCTGAAATCTAAAGCATGATCATCAAGAGTACTCTGAACTGTGTCAGACAAGGCAAAATCAACCCAACTAAATAACAAATAACAAGGCCACAGACAGTATCAAAGTTAATTAAAATTTTAATTTTAGAATTACAATATTACCTTGCTGGAGCAGCAGTTTCACATCTTCAAAAAGAATAGGGAAAAATAGTTTGCATGCTCCAAAAAAACAGTAAATAGAAAATTTACTAAATCTAGAAAAATTAATCTAAAGCCCCTGCTGTAACAGCAGCTAAAAGAAATACCAACATGGGGAGGTACTGAGAGTCACAGCAGAAGACAGGAGAACAACACTGATCCCACAAACCTTCTGCTTGACCAACAACCTTGGTGACAACAACCTAATTACTAACACCTAGAATTAGTAATATTGTATATACCATAATCCATATATTGAGAGGAAACAGATAAAACTGATCAAAAGTAAGGAAAAGCGTTTCTAGGTTATTTTGGAGAAAACAACCAAAGAAATTCATTAACTTGGAAAAGTTATCCCTTGGCCTTCACGAATGAGGTGAGCTCTCATTCTGTCCTATGGAGAACGAGTGTAGAAACATTACAAAAATTCCAGTGAAATCAGGAAAACTTGATGGGATCAGAGGCAAGAAAACACCACTCCCTCTGATCCTGCAGAAGAGGATCCAGCTCGGCAGGAAGCTCACACTGCTGTGCTCATGGTGTCTCAGGGAAGGGAATTCAGGTGAAACGGGATGAAAAGTTACTGGGCTGCTTGGTTTATCCATGGAAAATGTTACTGCAGAGACGTAGAACTGAATATACCCATTGTATGTATTTACAGAACCATCTGCTGGAATTCTATCACTCTCCTCTCACCTGTGACATCACACCTGTGCCACTGCACGTGGCAATGCCACAGGAACATGAACATTTATCTGTTTTGGGTGTTTCCAGAGGCCAGGGATGTGCTAAGGACTGGCCTGAACTGAGACTGGGAATAACAACAGACATTTGAAGTCATGACCAGATAAATGACTTGTGACTATGATGGAAATTGTCCAGCCACACGTTATGGGGACATCGGCTGCCATAAATCCACAGAACCCCAGAGGTGACTGAGACTCTCCCTCTCCACGGCCAAACTCTGGGGTATCCAGAGAGTGGTGCTGTTCCCACGGCAGCCTCAGGATGAGCTGGGAAAGTCAGCAGGCTCTGGAAGCCGGCCCAGCAGAGTCACTGGCATGCCATGTTCAGGCACTAGAACCACGCCAAGGCCTGCTACAGGCATGGGAGAGGATGGGGAAGGGAACAGCACAAAAATAAGGACATTTCATGTCAACAAACCTGACAAGAAAAAACAGAATGGAAAGTAAACCCAGGATTTGGGAGAGAAAGAGAAGACGGGAAGGAAGGAAGTTCACAAAACCTTAAAGAGACATGGAAAAGGAAAACCAGACATATTTTCCTTATCTAAAAATTCCAATGAAAAATTTTTGCTTAGATATGAGTGTTCTGGTCCAGAGGTTTTGCAACCAAAATGTTGCACTCCTGAGATCCAAGACAGATACTGATTTTAAAATAGATCAATTATCACAGTTTAATGAAAAACAAACTGGAAGCAGATTTAGCCATTAATTTTTGCTGAGATACTTCTTTGTTAGTACTTCACTGCTTCTAGGACAGGTTGTTTTGGTTTAACATGTCATGAAATACTCAATTTCACTGTATTTTTAACAATTCAAGAATATAGTGTTACATTATTTAAATTATTTGAACTTCAGCTTGTTACAAAGTTATTGTTTCAACACTTAGTTCAAACCCGAGAAAATACTTCTAAATTTATATCAGATTTTTATTTATTATGTAGCTTATCTGGGATACATTGTAAATTAGTTATGACTTCTTGGCTAATCTTCTTTCAAATCTGCAGTTACATAACACCAGTATCTGAATCGCTGGGATGGAATGATGTGGGGATTTTAACTGGTCTCCATCTAGAGAAAAAATGCCAGTTTTTGAAGCAATTGCAAGGTTACATTGAGCCTATCAAAGTTTTTTATATATATATTTATATGTGTGCATGTATGTATGCATGTGTATTTTTCACCCTCAAATGTCCATTGCAGCACATGCAACAGGTGTTCACATGGGCAGATCAGAAAAGCTCAGCCTTCTGGCTGGACCAAGATGTGAGATTTTGTGGTTTTCCCCGACAAGATATGGATGTGATGCTCCAAGCAGGGCAGTGCTCACTGCAGGAATCACTGAGCAGCTGCATCAATTCCATGGCACTTGGATTTGTGAGGTTTGACCTTCATTGATTAAATGACTCCTAAACAATTCTGAATAAAATTGCCAGAAATAGTCAACAAATTTATGCTTACAGACTGGCCTTTCTATATTGCTAATACTGCTAATTCCTTGAATCTGGATTCAAGGAATTATTAAAATAGAAATTAATAATGTACTGAATTTATTTGACATTTTCACAAAGAAACACCAGGTAATAAATCCTGTGATTTATTGGACTGTTAAAAACGCCTACAATTGACTCCTGAAGGTTTCAAAGTCTGCTTTACCTGACACAACTCACAGGCACTTGTTGCCTTCCAATTCTTCATGTTTTGCTTCCACCACATGTTTAATTCTTAACAGAACTGGTTTTCAATCAAATTTGAAGTGATTATGACCCACTTAAAAGCAAAGCAGGGACCTGCAGCTGGCATACCTTGGGTGTGCTTCCTTTAATAAACTTTTTGATTGAAGACAAGAGTCCCGTCTCATTTTTGGGTGGTTTTCCCCCGCCGCCAGGTAAGGGCTCCTCCACCTCAGAGTGTTTCCGCTTGGCCCGCAGCGCCCGCTGCGTGTGGAGCTGGTTGGACTGCTGGGAAGCTTTCCGTGTCCTCAGCCTCATCTTCATGGGTACCACATGGAAAGCTATAAAAGGAAAAACCAGGAATACTCACTCATTGAGGAAACATATTAAGCTACAGCTCCTGAATCCAAGGAATTACATAACGCTGGTGGTGCTGCGCCGAGAGCTCCCCTCTCAATGCACGGCTTCACTTACAGCACAGAGGAGCTATTTCAGTCAGAGCACCACACTGCCAGAGGAACCAATGGATATAATCCGGCCATGCATACAGCACTCAGCACATCAGTGAGGCTGGCATAACCCTCCAATCCGAGCAGCAGGGAGGAAAAACTTACCTGCTCAGAATGACAGAACTATCTAGGGTGGAAAGGACCTCTTGGATCATCGAGTCCAATCTATGAACAACCGCACTTTGTCAGCCACAAGGGTGTCAACTACCTTGATGAAAGGATTGATTGTAGGGTGCCTGTTGTCTCCAGCCCCAAATGACTGGACTCTGTAACCCAGGAAGTCCTTTCCTCTCTGTGTTCCTCAAAATACTTCCATTGCAAATCTCCACATTAAATTTGAGATGAGGCATAAATCTCAATTTTTGTCAAGTGCTCACAGAAGGAATCATGAGCCTGTGCACTCAGTGTGGGTGAGGACAGAGAAGCTCTGCACAGAACTCAAACTGAGCTTCAATACAGCTGAGTTTGGGAATCACATTAGACCTTGGGAACGCTCATGCAAGGGCAGTATTTATTAAAGCAGAGTAAAAAGCCATTCCAGGGAATGCATCCCATTTATTTCCAGCCTCCAAGTGGGCTGCTGGTATTGTCACTGCCTCAATGTCACTGTTCTCCGGGCTGGGGACGTGCCTTCTGCAGCTGCCCAGAGCTGGGCTGGTTTGAAGGAGATTCCTTCCTTGTGCTTAAAATCATTCTTATGATGAATCAGGAGCAGAAAAATGAAGTAGCAAGGAATTCATCTGAGGTGTAATGCACAGAAATACTGCAAAGAAAGTAATTTGCCTTTCTTAGCTGAAATCATGACAAAAAGCAGTTTTTTAAAGAAAATTGTATGCTTATCACGACAGGAATCAGTGCCTGCCTTTCTGGAGTCCATTTAGTGTAGATCTGATCGCTGCATAGACAGAATAAATATAGCATTTAACATATAAGTTGCCTTTCTGGAGTCCATTTAGTGTGGATCTGATTGCTGCAGAGACAGAACAAACAATCTGCAACATTTAACATATAAGTAATGTCACAACAGGTATGTTGTTCAGGAAAAGGCAACGGTGGCACTGGGATGAGTCACAGACAGGGAAATACTGATGATATTTTTGAAAACCAGTCCAAAACCTGTTACACAGCTGTGTTTGTTCCCAGGTAAATCTCAATCTCACACAAAGGTGTTGCAGCTAACGAGGAATAACCCAAGTACTAACACTGCTGTCAGACTTAGCAAGAAAAGTACTTCGTGGGTATTGCCAAGGGTGAAACATGATGTTACACAGAATTACTACATGGAATATTCACTGTAACTGCCAGCCAACACAGGGGTCATTTTCCACAGGTCCATGCTCAGCATTTTTCATCAGTGGTCAATACAGCAACATGAGGCAGTTCAGTCCAACCATCCCCAGCTCTGCAAGACCACCACTCACCCATGTCCCCAGCTGCCACATCCACATGGCTGTTAAATCTCTCCAGCGACAGGGTCTCCAACACTGCCCTGGGCAGCTGTGCCATGGCTGGACAGCCCTTTCCATGAAGACATTTTCCTTGATATCCAACCTAAGCCTCCCTTAAACAGCCTGAGGCTGTTCAGTCTTGTCCTGTCCCCTGTTCCCTGGGAGCAGAGGCCGACCTCACCCTGGCTGCCCCCTCCTGTCAGGGAGTTGTGCAGAACCAGAAGGTCCCCCCTGAGCCTCCTTTTCTCCAGGCTGAGCTTCCCCAGCTCTCTCAGCTGCTCCTCACAGGATTTATGTTTCGGATCCTTCCCCAGCTCTGTTGCCCTTGTCTGGACACACTCCAACACCTCAATGTGCTTTCTCCTGCTCCCTCCTCATTTCTTTCCTACAGTCACTTCAGATCTTGTCTCCTCCTCAGAGACCTGACCAGCTCACTGAACTTACAGGGAAAATGCCTTCATTTTTACACCATTAAATCAGTTTATAAGGGGAACCAGTGGGCATCCGAGCACTGCAACAGAGCATCAGCGAGTGACACAGCTGGACATAGCACAGCCCGTGGAGATGGTGGATTCTGGACAGCTGGATAGGACAGAGTCCAAGGATGGCAGGAAGGCAGCAGGGAGTCCTGGGAGGCTCCGTGCCCAGAGCACTCACCGTGGTGAAGCAGTGGGCTCAGGGCGAGCCCGACGCCCTGCAGCGAGATGGGCAGCGTGTGTGTGTGGGGGTGTGCGGGGCCAGGTTCCAGCCATGGCACACGGAACAGGCACATCCCGCTGACTTCTGTGACCTCTGGGATCTGCCAGTGATGTCATGGAACCACTGAGCTTGGACAAGACCATTGAGATCTCTTGGTCCAACCATTCCCCAGCACTGCAAGGCCACCATAGCCCCTGTCCTCAGGTGCCACATTCACACAGCTGTTAAATCCCTCCAGGCATGGGGACTCCACCACCAGCCTGGGCAGCTGTGTTAGGGCTGGAGAACTTCTCAGTAAAGAAATCTTCCTTAACATCCAACCTGACCCTCCCCTGGTACAACTTGAGGCCGTTCCCTCTCCTCCTGTCCCTGTTCCCTGGGAGCAGAGCCCGACCCCCCTGGCTGCCCCCTCCTGTCAGGGAGTTGTGCAGAGCCAGAAGGTCCCCCTGAGCCTCCTTTTTTCCAGGCTGAGCCCCTTTCCCAGCTCCCTCAGCTGCTCCGGGGGGTCCAGTCCCTTCCCCAGCTGCGTTCCCTTCCCTGGACACGCTCCAGCCCCTCCACATCTTTCTTGTTGGGAGGGGCCCCCAGCTGCCCCCAGCACTGGAGGTGCCCCCAGCAGTGCCACCTCAGGGGACAGGCACTGCCCTGGGCCTGTGCCCACACTGCTGTATTGGCCACACTAAACAAACGTGTGCAAAAAGGAATTAAAGAAAACTGTGAAACGGGGAAAGGAGACTGACACTAACAAAATTCCAAAGTGGGAATGAAAGTATTACTTCAAATTTGCTATAGTATAAGTTGCCTGATTTTTCTAGAACTGAAACAAATATCAGTCAGACAAAAGGTAAACCAATTTAATATTTGTCAATGGTGAGTACATATTTATTCAGCAGAGAAACACTCAGCTACAGCCCTGCCAGGAACTCCTTTGGCTCACTGCACATCCTGGGTATCAAGCCCGGGGTTATAAATATCTCTAATGGACTTAGCAACAGGTACCTACAATCCTCTCAGAGACAGGAGTTTGCTTTCCTAGTACTGGATCCCGTCAGCGGGGGAGTTTTTATTGAATTATAGTTGTGGTTCTTTCCTGGACCAGGCTACAAAACTTAACACAGTCAAAATAATCAAGTCTAAACATGTAGGAGAATTTCCTTCCTCAAACCTGCAGGATTTGGATTTCCCCAGCACGTGCCCTCCCTGACAGGCCCGACGGCACAGTCGGGTGACCAAGGACCTGAGCCCGGGCTGTCACTGCCACTTCACTGTGCCAGGGAGTTTTGCTAAGGGAAATCAACTCCCCAAAACTCTTCTCTCTTCAATTACTTCTACACTTATAATAAACCCAGAAAGAGTGTGGGAAAAAAAAAAGGAGAAACCTTGTTCTTCAAGAGAGAATTACATGGCAAAGAAGGACTAAAAGGAATATCCAGTCAATAATTTGTGGGACAGGAAAATAAAATGTAGGAGCTCTTAAAAAGCAGCAGCTGAAGGAGCTATGGCTGCAATAAATTCCATTTTCCTGAGTCCACACACACCAAGTGTCAGGCTCCCTACCTTGTGAATACTGTTGTTATTCCATGGCACAGGTACACTGCACTTACAGGAAAGAAATTCCTTTGAATGACTCATATTTCAAACTGAGAGCACACCTCCATGGAATCTGCAGTTAGGGATGGTTTATTTCCCACCACATAAGACACTGCTGTTTTCTCTACTTTTCCCCAAACTATTAAAAGGAAAATTAGGCAAGGCACATTTAATTACAGGGTTTAGGGCTTTCTGATACGGGAAAAGGTTGAAGATGGTAAAGGAACAATGGTGAAGAACAATAGGAAGAGATAAGTGACAAGAGAATTTAAAATTATAGTGTTGAACAATTTCTCCATTCAGTTTGGCACTCAGGAGTAACACTGAACTGCCACCGCAGAAATCAATCTATCCCAAGCCTCCACATCACAGCAGCTCCAGAGGATTCACACAACGTGAACATGTCTGGAGTGTGACTTTGATGACAGCAACACAAGAGGTGAAAAACTTCGATTTATTTATCTGGGGTTTTCCTTGAAACATTTTTTACACAAAGCCAAGAAAGTAAATTGCTTTTTAACATTTTTAAAATTTTGAGCAAGAGCATCAATGCATGGTGTAAACAGAGATGGAGACGTGACCAACTGCACAAAGCTGTGACCTGTCCCCAGATTTAACAGCTGTGACAACTGAGGGGTTTGAAATTGAGAGAGTGGCAGGTTCAGTGTCCCACTCCCAACCAGCCCAGCTGACACACACCTCCCTGCTGAGAAGATGTGTGTGTTTCCTTCAGTCATTGCTGGATTACTGGGCAGATCCACAGAGAGAGGAACCAAGACTAGATATTTTGTTCAGTTTCTTTTCAAACAAGTAATACCAGAGGTGTTTCGTCAGCATATTTTGTGGCTTCGATGTGACCCAGATTTCAGGGTGAGGAAACATCCCAAGGAGGAAATATGCTCCCAGAGCTGGCTGGGATCCATTCACACGGTGCTCGGGATGCTTTCAGGAAACACAGATCCCATGCTGGTGTCCAGACACCCCTGAGCCACCACAGGGAAGGGACACGTTGGCAGGGCTGTGGGGACAGAGAAGTGTGGGCCAAACAGCAACCGTGGTGTATCCACCAAAGCCAAGGGGAAGGACTGGCAGGTAAAGCCCTTCACCCGGACAGGTCCCAAAGAACTTCATACACCTCAAGGAAGTACTTTTTGTTAGTTCCAAGATGTTGAGACTCTTCCCCCTCAACAACTCTTGGCCTTTTTTAACCAACTTCTTCTCCTTCCCTAGATAATTACAGCCATTTCATGTCACTCCAGCAGATGTATTTCATATTTTCCAATGTACTGCACTACTTGTCACTCTTCTCCAATCTTTAGGTGTGTTTTTCTGCCACTGCAGAACTGAGAGAGCAATTAAACCAAGAAACCCTGACTCAAAGGAGTCTGGAAGTGATGCTAGTCTGGGGTAGGCAAAAGCAAAATAAAAAGACACTGATTTATTAAAATAGCAAATCACCCAATATGTACTATTCAAATGTTGGTGCTGGGTTATGAAATCTGGATAAATGTATAAAGCAACCACAAGTTCCATCAAAACAACAGTAAGGAATTACAACTATCAAAGGCGCCTCTAAATTCCCCCTATTTCACTGAAAGCCCCTTTTCTGCTCCTCCCCATCTTCCAGGGCACTACATCATTTCCATCTGAAACAGAATCCTGCTTGAAATTCTTGGTCTTCAGCTGTCTTGTTCAAACCCTGATCCCTCAGGACATCTACCTTGTGCTCACTTCTACTCTCCTGAAGTTTGAGCATCTTCCCTAAAACACACGTCCTTAGAAGGATTTTGCCAAAGAAGGACGGCACCTTTTTATAATTGGCCTCAACAGAAAATAAATCTTTTGTTCCTTTATTTTTCTGCTCTAGCCATCATATTTCTGTTTTGCCATTGCTTTGCTAGTGAGGCTTTGTTTTGATTATACCAAATGCATTTGGAACTGAAAGTTTATTCCCTCCCAGCCAAAATATTTTTCTCTTTGCACTGAGGGTGCATGCTGGTAATTAATTCAGGCTTTCCAGTTTGTGTCATACTAAGCAAAGAGGAAACATGGAGAGCTGGGGTAACCATGGGACAGCAAACCTCAGAGCAGAACCCCAAAACCTGCTGCAGAAAGAAAACCTTATTTACAATCTCTGGTATTGCCCAAGATGACAATTTCACATGAGTCACCTTCAGATCTTGTGGGGCTCCTGAGAGCTGAGAGGTTGGGAAAGGAAAGTTTGCAGTGCTCAAATTTTAGACGAGCAGTAACAGATTCCACAGAACCAGCACTGTTCCTGTTGGGATTCTGGGAGGGACCAGCTGTCCTCAGGCTCTCTGGACATTTAATACATACTGCCAGGCACACAGGGAGCCTATTTATGGAAGTCAAGTCCCTCTTGTTACAACCCATGGCATAGACAGGTTGCAAACACTTCCTGAACAGACCTTCCGCGATGTTGTCTGACTACAAAACAATCCTAAGGAGTTACTTGTTCTAATTGGTCAGCTCACCCATATTAGTTATCTTTTTAATTAAAAACAAAACAAAACAAAACCAAAACAACAACAACAACAAAAAAACCAAAAACAAAACAAAACAAAAAAAACCAACAACAAACCAGAAACAAGCAGATTAATAAGCCCAAGTACGTCTGTGTTGGACTATGGAAGCCATGGAGTAACTCCTGTGTTTGTGAGGAGAATCTAGGCATTTCTGCAAAGTCTACACAGCAACACAGCTGCCTTTTGCTTAACTTCACCAGAAAACCTAATCCTGCTCCACTTCACCTGAATCCTCCCAGGGGATCACAGGCACAATCATGAATCCCACAGGACCACGCCAGGTTGCTATCTTTTAAAGGGATAGATAAGGGTTCTGGCTGCTCCTTTGGCCTTAAAAATAGCAGACTATTTTTATTGCAGGATAAAGACTCTTCAAATGATAATATGATTCTTATTGCCCAGGAAAACACTTTCCTTGGTACACTGTATTCTTTCAGAACCTTTCACAAGAGTTTAAACTCTGCTCTCCCCTTTGCACGGGGCTGCTTTCATGCTCTCCTTGCACCTGGCTTCCCTGATTTAAAATAAAAAATCAATCGTGCTGTTAAAAATGGGGAAAATGCCAGCATAGTCAGGATTTGTATTACTCGGTGTCCAGACAAAGTTTAAACTAATAATTTTCCCTTATGAATACATGCTGAATTAATCCTGACTCTTTCATAGCCCATCCTGGCTTCCTTCCTGCATGGAAAACGTCATTCTTACAAAATCGCAAATCTGAGATAAATTTGTGCATGTACCTCAGTTAAAACTGACACGAAAATAAGTTCTAAAGGTTTAACAGCTGTACTGATTTGTGAGTGACATTATATTTTTACATATAACCTTAAAACATAATATTGAGACATGATGAACTTGAAACTTACCCAGTCTCAAATATTTGCCTGAAATGAGTTTCAGGGACCTGTCTAATTCCATCACAATGAAGCTATTTCATACATTTTATTTTCATTCTCCTTTTTTTCCCCTCTTTTATTTTGGGTGAAAAATCCACAAGAGAAAAAAAAAAAAAACCAAACAACAAACCTTGTTGCCTACTCAGTGGAAAGTTATAGGAAGTTTCTGGTCAATATTCCAATAATACGAAGTATAATAAGCACAAGCTACCAATGACAACAGAAATTTTGTAGGGTAAAACTGGCCTGCATCCACACTGTCATGTTTCCAGTTAATTTCACCCTGAATTTCACTTATTTCTTTCACAAGATCATCACCTCCAGGTTGGTCTAATGTATCTCTGTCACTTTGAAACGTGCAACATGTAATGAAGTAACAACTTTCTGGCTGTAAAGTGGCAGATTTGGCTCTGCAAACAGCCAGGGGATTGATCTGCTGAGTGAGGAGATGGTGTTTGGCCCATGCCTTACTTCGGGAAGTTTCTGTCTGAGGGACTTTTTGAGTTGGAGAAAAGGGAGGTTGTGCACCTGTATCACGGATTCATGTGCTGCAGCAGGAAATCTGCATGGGTGAGTGCCCTGATCGCCACACACAACCCAAAAATCTGTACCGAGGGATCCTCAACCAGAGAAATCAGCAAGAACAAGAAGCACTGGTATCCCCTGTGAGCTTACACGGTCGTTGGATTTGTTTCTAGTCATTCTCCAGTATTAGGAGTGAGCCTGGCCTCTCCATCAGAAATCCTTATGATGAAGAAAGCACCAAGCTGCATTCCAAAGCAACACAAGTCTTGACAGTGGTTAATTTATCACATTACAAAGCAGCTACATTAGAATTTGGGAAAAATTTCCAGATACTGAGGAGGCCTGAGTTAACTTAAATAACAAATTTAATGCAAGTTACCTTAAATACCAAAGAAATACTTGAAAGAAGTTAGCTGCCACCTTTGTGCCATGTGGTACATGACAGAGCATCCATCACTTCTCACTAGCAGCGCTGAAGAAACGACTTAGCAAAATTGTGGGAGAGTACAAATGTTTTAATGGAAGTGAAAGGAATGCTTTCTAATTCCCATTCCTCCTTTCCCTACATCACTTCCAGCCCCCACAGCCCTGCAGCTCCTGAGGCAGCTCTGGCACTCCACTGACCCTCCAGCGAGACATGTCCTCAGGCTGGAGTGTTACCACACGGGAACAAGTGGTGGAACAAAAACATGGAACTCCTGGCAGGGGAAAGGACAGTTACAGCAGCGAACCAGCATGGCCCGGGGTTAGAGCTCTGTGCCACGACCATCCACGGATAATTCCATAAGCCAGGCCCCCGGCTGTCGGCTCACTGGCACGGCCATGGTGGGATCAGCAGTGGGATCAGCAGTGGGATCAGCAGTGCAGCATTCTCTGGGATGGTGCTCAGGAACAGCTCCAAGCAATCCATGGGAGAGGGCCGTTCCCTACAGGCAGCACGGAGGGGGTCACCCTGCTTCCAAGGAACCCAGTCCAGCCGGGAGGGTGCATCCTGTGTCATGCTGCTGGCTCTCCAGGCCAAGGAACACATCCCAGCCCGTTCCCTGGACAGAGGCACTATAGCAGCCAGGAGACTGTTCCACGCTGCTGTGGAGCCACAGCTCCAGCTCCAGCACAACCACTAGTCTGGGAGTTGTGTTCATGTGATCAGGTCCCAGATTTGCCTTTTATTTTCTGGCAAAGTATTTTAACGAAGAAATCTGGTCACAAATTTTTAAAGCAATGGTATTTTCTGTCATGGGTTTCATTTGCTCACTGCACTCTTTGATGGGCTCTGTCCTTCAGCATAGAAACATTGACCAGCTTTTCCTAGAGAAAATAAGGCTTATCCAATTGCAACTGTGTGTCTGTCAGTCCTCCCTGGCAAATGCAGAACCCATGGACCAGCATCAACCCAGTGTTACAGAGGAACAGAAATTTCAAATATACTCAGTTCCTACAAGGTTTCTGAAAATTCAAACCTTTGTAGGTAAGACAGACCCTTCAAATATCCCACATAAGCAAAAGATGGCCACAGCGCAGTCCTTACCCCTTATCCAGTCTGGCTACACACAGGCACATTCCACCTTGCCTAGCCCACCTCTGGAATATTTAAAAACTGGCACATTAAAGTAGGAAAAAAATTCCTTGCTTCATCCTTTTGGTATCATGTATGCTGTAAAACAGAAATCAGGTTTTTTTAATTCTCTTTGAACACAGAGGATAAGCAAAGCCCACCCACCTGAGCTTAAACAACCATCTACTGCCAAGCCTAGTGCAGGAGCAGGGGAGGAGTGTCCGTGCAGCTGAGCAACACATGGAAAACCCTCATTCTGACATGCAGAAAACTGCACAGATTCTCAGTGCTTTGCCTCCATCCCGTGGATGCTGACTGGGGGCTTTGAACCCTCTTTTACAGCCTTTTCACTCTGGTTTGTCCTTTCTATCGCTGCCGTGGCTCCTCCCTCCTCTACCAAGGGGTTTAACACACCCTTCACAAGCAGTGAGGCATCCTCTGCCTTCTCCTGCAGCCAGTGGGCTTGGACAGAGACCTGTCCCCACTGTGAAGTTTGGGTCTGGTGTGGAAAAACCTCCTCTGCCCCACTCACTCCCAGTGCTCTGCTTTAAGTGGGGCCCACTGCAGGATGGGCCCAGCCTGAGGTAAAACCCAGAAACACAAAGAACATCCCGCGAGTGTCACCACCAGACTCATCCCGAGGTCTGGTCCTCGCACCATGTACCCGACAATGCCCCGAGGGAGCCACAGAACAGCAGGGATTTATCGGCACAGTTACTTCAGTGCAAAACCAAAACCAAACTATCAAGCAAACAAACAAGCCTTTACCCCTGTAATTCTGACAAATACGAGCCATCTGCAGGCACCGAACCTCCCGAATTCTCAGCAAACGGCACAGGAGCAGCTCCTCACACTCCTCTAACCTCAGAGCCCCCAGCTACCAGAGAACAGTAAATCCATCGAGTGGAGAAAGAGCAGAGCAATCCTCTTGAAACGACGTTTTCGTTTTGAAAGCACACACCATCAATGACAAATGTTTATTTTCTAATCTTAACCTACTTTATGGTTTGGGTCCCTATTATGTTAATTGACCTAGGACATTTTTATAGTAACTATTAATCTTTGAGATGGAACATTATCAAACCTTTTCAGGTATATAATAAACCAATCTACTATCAAAAGAGAATTATCTTCAAATAAGTCCAACAGGGTAATTACACCTAACAATTAAGTCTGACACTTCTTCACCTGAACCTGGATCTCTGCAGCCCATTTTTCCAACTGAGCTCTCAAAGACCTTTCTCTTAAAAGTACCAATGAGCTTCCTAGTCCCTAAGCAACACAAAAGTAAAGGACTCTAAACCCAGCAATTACAGTTGTTTAGGAATATTATTTTAGCTACAATGAAGTCCTCAAAAGTTTCTTCCAAATCTATATTTTTAAGAACATAAAAGCATCAAGATTACACTAACTTTATTTTCTTCTGTAATCTTTATCACTTCTGGTCTGATAAGCAAAATAAACAAGCTTTTCCAATTATATTTAAATTGATTTAACTACAACTGCTTGGTCTTGACACGAGCTCAAGGTGCCAGACAAACTGAGGAAGGTAATTCAATCAAATATACTGTAGTTAAATCCCACATTCACAATGCCTGCAAGCACCTTGAACATTCTTGTAGATATTCCTGCTATTTACTAAATACTTCCTTTACTTTTTGTATACTGTTTTCCCCCTCTAAAAACAAACCTTAAAACTTCAGTTCACACTCTCCTTTGCTTTGGCAAGCACCAACACAGAACTGTTGCCCACAGAGCTAATAAGGAGCTTTCTCCTACTCTCTGTTTTTCTTTCTGAACTCCTGACCATTGTCCATCATCTCCCAGTTGCTACCACAGACTCGGGGCTGGGGCACATCCCACCAGCCCACACTGCCAGGACAAGGAGCTCAGCCCTCACCTGTAGGATTTCCCTCCCAGGTGATGGATTGGAATTGGGTGACTGGGCATCACCCACCAGCCCAGAGCACTGGTCCATATAAAAGGAAGCCTCCTGCACCTAAATGAGCTCCCCTAGGATGGTAAAATGAGAGAAGCTTCCAGGAAAGGAAGGGAAGACAAGCATCTCAGGTGGTGTTACATCCTCTGGAAGGGGTACTGGAGAATGAAGCAAGCACAAAGGACAGGTCCTAGCTATCACCTGGAGCCAGCCCTGTCCTTCCTGGAATAGTACATACTCCAAACACAGCAGTTACTGGATGTAAACCAGAGAAGGGCAAGCCTGGAGGGAACTACAACGGGTGAAGCAAAATCCCAGCGCAAGGTAAGAAACACACACACCTGTGTTGGGCTCTGCTCCAGCACTGCAGCCCCTCTGTGCTGAGCAGAGGACACAGAGCACCCCTGAAGGTCTGCCTAGACTAAGGAAACCTGTGCTAGGCTGGGTCTAAACCGGCAGCTTTCGCAGGGCAATACTATCTGTTGGAGAAGGGAAGGGAAGGGGGAATGCTGGTTTTCCCCAGTCAGACAGCCAGGCTGAGAGGCTCCCAGAGGGCACGTGCAGCCAAGGAACCCCTGCGTGGGGTTCCCCACTAACCAGGCTGGTGCTGTGGGGCCTGGGAAGCCCTTGCGGTATAGCCTCAGCCTTGGATTGAATTACCTCCCTTCCTCTAATTAGCACCTCCTAAAGTACAGGGTGAATCAAAGCAATCGTGGGTTAGAATGGCCTAGGGTAAACTGAGTTACGATTTAGACTGAATTGGTGCAGCACAGGCCAAACTGCTCAGAACAACTGCTCTGATTTGATCAGAGTTCCTGTTACTTTATTAACTTAAATTAGCTATTCCCAAACACAGCCTAAATAAGGAAAGGATCCTTCTCTTCCATCTGAGGCTTTGAGGATGCTAATGCACCCTGCAGCATCACCTTCCTGGCCCTATTCTGCTGCTAACAACACTCTTGTTTATACGTATAAGATAATTAATTTACAGGTAAGTTCTAAACCAAATGCTTTAGAGTCCTAGATTCTTTTCTCCTACTTGGAATATTGGCAATGATTAGTAGGATGTATTTTTTGTAATTGTGCTCCTTTAAGTAAGTATCCATAGCTTATTTTCCAGAAGCTGTGGAGTTAACAGCTCCTTTTAGTTAAACTTATTTTCATGACAGTATTATACTTAAAATTATACTGCTACACTAAATACTATGAACACAGAACTAGAGGTGTTTCATGCATCCTAACTAGACTCCTCACTCACCAAAAAGGAATTCTGAATTCAGACTGGTTAGGACTGTTAGGTATTAACTTCTACTTCTATCATCTCTTTTCTGTGTAACTCCAGCAGAAGCATCACTTGATAGGCAGTGGATCCTCGCTGGATCTAATGCAGCAGACAGGCACTTACTAAATGCTGGCTTTAGGGTTATTTTTAGCAGGATGCACAGAAATCTGACTGATGGGGCTGGACCCTCTGAAAACGTCCCCCGTGGGGAGCTGTATTTTGAATGTCTCAATACAGCAGAGATCAATGTGCTGCTGAGTTAGTCCCGTCCACCAGCAGCTGCACACTTCCTTCCCCTGGGCTTGAACACAGATCCTGGGATTACCATAAACACTGACCCATCAGATAGGGAAACTGAGGCAACAAAGGCTGTATCTCCTCAGATCCCACATGGAACAGCGTTGGCAGAGGTGGAAGTGCACTGCAGGCTGATGCTCAACTCCCTGTTTTCTTACAGCAGATTCTCCTGACAAGGGTTTTCCTTGGATCACAGGATATGATGAGAGACCTTATCATTTAAGAAGTTAAGAGGACCCTAATCAAAGTAATTACTGAAACTGATCTGATTGGTAAGTAATCTATTTAGAAAAAGTTAGGACTGCCAACTGGGAAGCTCCGACCCAACCCCTGAGCGGATTGCTTTAGATGTGGATGACTTGCCACTTAATTTTTCAAGTGCTATTGAAAATGTCTTCATCTGTGAATGTCAAATATTTATTTTTCTAAAACACTAAATAATGGCCATCTAGGCATTTCAACATGTAAACAACATGTTAGATAGGCTTTCAAGCACTTGGGTGTACGTGAGTTTCTCTCAAGCAATCGGAAGTGCTGCACCTCACTGCAGCTACCATGGCACTCCAGGGAATTCCCCCAGGATAGAGCTCTCAGTAGGGCTGGCACTGTCACATCCTGCCTGGGAGAGCTCCTCTTAAACCAGCTGCTGAGAGCTTGTTCTTCCCTCCCAGGATCCCAGCAATGATTCCATTTGAACTGTCTGCCCCCTGAAAATCACAACCCATCATGAATTTGATTAATCAACTCTGCACTTGTGGTGTGTATTTGCATTTTCTGCAGGTTTAGTTGGGATGTACAAACATCAAATCACAGAATCATAGAATGGTTTGGGTTGGGAGGGACTTTAAAGCTGATCCTGTTCCACTCCCTGCCAGGGCAGGGACACCTTCCACTATCCCAGGCTGCTCCAAGCGCCATCCAACCTGGCCTTGGACATTCAGGGATCCAGGGGCAGTCACAGCTTCTCTGGGCACCCTGTGCCAGAGTCTCTCCACCCTCACAGGGAACAATTCCTTCCTAATATCCCATCTATCCCTGCCCCCTGGCAGTGGGAAGCCATTCCCCCTTGTCCTGTCACTTCAGACCCTTGTAAAGGGTCTCTCTCCATCTTTCTTGTCAGCTCCTTCAGGTCCTGGAAGGCCACGGTTAGATCACCCTGAAGCTTCTCTTCTCCAGGCTGAACAAACCAATTCTCCCAGGATTCCCCCACAGCAGAGCTGCTCCATCCCTCTCATCCTTGGTGGTCTCCTCTGGACTCACTCCAACAGGTCCATGTTCCCCCTGTGCTGGGAACGCCAGAGCTGGAAGCAGCACCCCAGGAACTTTTCATATACAACAGACAAAAAACAATCTCCTATTTAAAATATACAAGAGATGGTGCCAGTGATTTAGGGGCCAGCAAATGAAGGAATTTCCTTCAGACTTAGTCCTTTACTTTCTGGGCTAAGAGGAGTAAGAATCATCACATGTGATCTACTCTCAGCGATGAATGAGAAAGGCACTTGTGGAGAGGAATACTCCCGAGGAAGTATGGAATAAGGATGCAGTCCCAAAGGGAGTGAGTGTGGGAAGGGATAGCCTTTAAATCTGGGATAATCTTAGCAGTCCTACATTGACATTACCAAAGTCCAAAACCCATCATACATCGGAACTGGCTTCCCTAGGGAGACCAGGCTGGAAACACATGGATGGGGCAGAACTTGTGCAGGGTTTGGACAGGGAACAGCTGCACACCCATAACCCGGAAAAGGCAGTTTTAGGGTTATACAACTTCATATTCAGCTGTGATCCTGAAATTATCATGATGATGCTCTGGAATCCCAAGTAACTGTCTCAAAAGGGCAAGAAGCCTCAAGCTCCTCTCAGAGCACACATATGCCTAGAAACACACAGGAATTCTATGTTTCTATCAAATTCCAATCTTACTTCATCCATCCTGCTTTTACAGGCTCCCAGAGTGGTTGAGGTAGGAAGGGAACTCTGGAGTTTCTCTTGTCCAACCCCCCTGCTCAAGCGTTTCTTGCAACTTCTTGCCAAAATAGTTCAGCCTGACTTTCAAAATGGTTTTTACAAAAATGTGCAAGTGCTCCAAGTTATTCTTCCACTTACACCTGTGGAAAAGTTTCTTCCAGAGGAATGAAATATGCACATGTCAAAAGAGCATATGTGATTCCTAAAGTCTTCTGCAAACATGATTTCTGTTGGTGTCAACCTCGCAGCATTACAAGAGATCAAAGAAAAGCCAATGCAGTATGGAAAAACTTGGGAAGGCGAAGACTCAGTTTCCTTTTGAATTCAGATAACTTCTTCTGTTTTTTTAACTGCTTAATGCTACTGAGCCTCTGACAGTGTCACATCCTTGTGCTGGGGAATCACCACCCTGGAAGGGAATTAACAACACTTGTGGTGCAAGGCTGGGGATGGGAAAACCACCTTTCAATTATGAAATGCACGTACAGCCCCAGCATACGTGGAATGTTTACATCCTTAGAAAAATGATCCAACTGTCCCATTCAATCTCCAGGGTGGACTGACAGGGGAATTTTTCTTTAATAAAGAACTTTGATTAAACAGGAATGTCAGCTTTAATGCATGCTGCACTGACTGGAACAGGATCAAGTCTTAACTAAGTTCCACACGATGTTTTCAGGAGAAAAGAGGAGAATGTTTCATGGAATTTAAGTTGGGATTTGGCTTGCATCCTAGAACATATATCTTGTTATGAAAACTGCTGAAACACTTTTAAGTGGGCAAGCCATAAGTGTCCTTGGAGCTATCCTGTCAACTGGAAGTCACACAGGCAGAACCTCCTAAAGTAGAAAAGCCTCAAATTGGGAGGGGGGGTGAGGGAGGGGCAAGTAATCTTGGAATCCTATCTGTTATCCGGAATGGCTCGCTTGTGCCTACAGCATGAAGTAGTTACAACTTGTTTTCTGTTATTGTCACAGATCCAGGACGTTACTCTGGCTAAATCATAATCTCTTCCTGCCTCAGTTCATCCATGTGCAAACCTGGCTCGCTAACTCTTACCTTAATGTGTCATGGGGCTTAATTAATAACACTTAGGTCTTTTAAGTCCTCTACAAACATTAACTACTTCTTGTAACAACTCTCCAAGGTATTATTATCCCCATTTTACTCATGGAGAAACGGCAAAAGAGGTTGTCACTTGCCCAAGGCAACAGAGTAATAGTTATACTTAAGAGATCCTCTTCACGGACTACTCTAACAGTGGAAACATATCAAGAAAAGCAAAGACAATAATGACAAACTCGAAATTACTTTTTAAAGTGCACCATAAGCACCTGGAAGACGATGGAAAATCCTTCCCAGAAACAATAGGCTTGGGACCAGAAAAAGCATCACAACTATCATCACAGAGAACGAAGTACCCTGGACAGACCTAGCATAGAGCTCACCCAAACAGCCACACAGAAACAGCCAAACCTGTCCTCTCGAGCGCTCTTAAGTACCATAAAATTGAGCAACAGGCTTGTACAGTGCTCTCCAGTAACACCGAGCGAGCAGATAATCAATGTGGTATGCAGCAAGCTAATTCCTTCCGCCGCGTTCCCAGCAGGGACCGGGAATGCCAATAACGGCCCTGGACGGCGGGGGTCCTGCACGGTGCCGGTGGGTCCAGCGCGGCCGCCGCCCCCGCCGGTGACAGCGACAAAGTTGGTGTCCCCTGCGGCGCTGACATCCCTCGAGCAGCCGCCGGGAGCCCT
>VZTE01003320.1:3249614-3305064 GCA_013397775.1 Eulacestoma nigropectus | reverse complement strand
CCCATTCCCAAAGCGTAGGGCAGTGCTGGCTTGTGGTTTTGGTTGCTGTTATAAGTCGCCTGTGGACTCTAGTGTGAAGTTTTATTTCCGCTTTCTGTTTTTTTTTCTAGGCAGCCTCTTTGTGTGTGAAATGCTGAGGATGCTGCATGCTTTACTATTTGAAGGGCTTAATGAAGCAGCTTGGCCATCTTTTGCAGTATAGGAGGATGTAGGGAGGTTTACATTTCTCATTTCAATGCTACTGAACTTGGATATCTTAATTTTTCTCTTGATGATCACTTTTACCCACCAGTCCTTTTAGTAGAAATCTTCAGTTCCCAGGTTCACCTGTGTTATGACAGAATAACATCTCAAGGTATTGCCCAGAATGGAAGGTTTTTACAGGAGTATCTGGCATCCTCTAATTTAGCAGTAAAGAAGCCTACACGGGTGTTGTGTTTCCTGGTACCTGTTAACTCCCTGCTTAGCTTTTGAACGTGGATCAGATTATAGAAGTCCCAGCTCTCTAGTCACCTAAAATATTTATTGGCTTGTTAAAGACAAGCACATCTGCTGCTGTGAAGATTTGTTTTAGAATTCTGTCACAGGACTCTACTAGTCTGTCTTTAGCAGAAGACACTATAAAGCTAATTTTACCATAGAAAAGAGGTCATAGGAACACAGTGGAAACAGTGCAGTCCTCGTTCAGAACAGATAACCATATTCCTTTAAAGCATTCAGGTATTTCTTGTGAATATTTTGTGAATGATCAGCTGTGAAAAAGGTTAGTTTGGGCATGTTAAAGCCTCATTAAAATGGTTTGGCAGTCCCTTAGGAGGAACTTGCATGGCAGGATAACTGTGTGATGTCTCACACTGTGAGCCCAAAAGGACATTCACTGATACTTAGAAAGTGGGAGTTTTGGGAAATGGTGGGTGGAAATACTCTCTCAAGCCATGTAATTAAAATGAAACAAGCTGCCACAGGAGATGATCCAGCAAGATTCAAGGCAAGCAGGTATTTGTGTGAGCACCAGCATGGCCAAAAACACTCTTGAGAAGAGATTAAATGTGTGACTCAGGGTTCAAACTGATCTTTATGGCAATGAGAACTGGCCTTTTCTGTGTTACAGGGTATCAAAATTTGTTTCACAGTGCCTTGTGCTCTCTTCAAGTTCCGTGGTGCTGAATTAGGGAGAGAGGGCTGGACTGGCAGGACAGGCAATATGGAAAATCATCTTGCTGCCGGTGTTGCTGTGCAGGGAGAAGTTCAAAGGTCCCCTGCTGTACCCTGCTCCCCACGGAGCACGTCCCTGTACCTGAGCACAGCTTCAGCTCCGTGTGTGAAGTGTAAAAACCCTGTCCCGGCACATGGAGCCTTCGGAGCTTGGAATGTGCGTTTGGGCCAAAGAAAAGGCTGAGTTGCCAGCAGTGGGCTTCCCCCTGCCAGAGGATTTGGGCTCCAGTCACACAGACATTCGAGGAGCACGTTTGCTTCACTTCACAGAGAAACTGAAGGGGAAATGTGCAGTTGTCAGACCATTGCCCATTCCTGTAGTGGGATCCTGACTGCTCCTTGAAGGCCATTCCTCATGCTTTAGGATTTCCTCTCAACTCTTTCCCCTGAGCCTTGCAGAGCCCTTAGCTCTGTGTTTATACATCATGTAAACCGAAGTGCTCCAGACCGAGTTCCCTGCTTGTGCAGAGCTGATGTGGGGTGCGTTCACAGTGTCTTGGGCAGCTGTTTGCAGCATCTGCAGCTCAGGGCTGGGTGGGGTTTATTCCAGCTTCAGTTTAACTTCAGCATCTGGCACTTCTCAGCAATTTCAGGAGTCTTCTTTGGGTTTATATCTTACTGTTGCCCATTTCCAGTGTTTGCTGTTTCTTTTGCCTTTCTGAAGGGAATCACTTCTGTTGGATAGGTGACCAGAGTTAAAAGAGAAGCAGCTCCCAGGCTGTGCTGCTCCTCCATCCCTGGCATCTGGGAGCCAATCTGTCTGTCCAGGAGCACTCCAGACTCGCTGTTCTCACTGCAGACACTCTAGCTGACAGCAACAGGGATTCATCTGCTCCCAATCCCCACATAAACACATGGGAATGAACCTTGTGTTTGATCTGGTACAGTGCAGCACTGGAGACTGGCATGAGACATTCCTCCAGGGATGGAAATGTACAGCCACGAGTAGTTAAACCCAGTTTTGGGAAGCTGAACTGTAGATTATCCATACCAGTAATCCCAGTGTGGCTACACAGGGTTTCATATAGGTTGAGGAATTGGAGTATTATGGTTTCTATATTGACATAAAGAAATTCAGGCATAAATACCATTAATCTGTTTCTGGCTGTCTTGAAAATTCCACTGCATTCTCATAAATAGGGAGGGATGGCCCCGGTTGGTTTTGTGGGTTTGTTTTCCTGTTTTATTTAAATTACAGAAATCTGGTCTCCTCAGTCCTGGAGCCAACTGAAACAGCAGGACTCTGCTCCTCCTTATAAAGTGGCCAATCTCACATTTTCTAGTTCATCACAGCAAGACTTTTGATCCTATCAAATATTTTGGTCAGTATCCTCAAGGAAGGGTCCCAGGTTACTTCAGCTGGAAGTTCCATACTTGGGTTCCAGGTTACTGAAAGCTCCGTGTATCTCCTGGAGTAGGGATTGCAGTTGACAGATTATGGCATTGTGGAAATTCTCCTTAAGAGGGATAAAGGAGAAAGTTTTCAGCTAGATAATTTCTTCAGAGATGTGTGTGCACAGGGAAATGGGTCCTGCTGAGAGCTCACGACCTCCAAAACTGCCACATGAACCAGCATTGTGCAATCCAGCTTTCTCTGGTCTGCAAACTGTAAACAGGGGCAGTAAATAGATTTATAGAGAAGAAAACCTTTTGTGCTTTCTGTATGTTCTGCTGCAGAACCCTCACTCACAAGCTCTTCTGTCCTGCAGGCTTTGGATTTCCCACTGTTGCTGGGTTTGCATATATGAAAATGTAAAATGATAACATTTAATAAAATCCACAGACCATTATCTCATATCTGTTTGTTTCTTGTCACTTCAAAGTATCATAAGCTCTTCATGGCTATTAGAATGCTGAAAAATGTAGGGGTTTGTTTCATCCAGAACCTTTTGGCAAGATCTTGCCCATAAGTTTGGTTTTCCTCATTTTGAAATTAAAATGGGTTCATCAGTGATTCTTTGTTTTTGTGGGATCCATGTGACTTTGGGAAAGCTTTGGCAGAGCCTGTTTGCTGAAAACCTCCAAAATTGGGCAGCTAGGACTGGCTGGATTAGCTGGAGTTGTTTCTCTGGCTGTTGGGTGGAGGTGCCTGCATTTCTCACACTGCCTGAACTCATCCCTCAGCTTTGGCAGCTGAATCTCGGCTCCCTGCTCCTTGTTTTAAATGCACTGCCACAAGGATACAACGGGATTTATAACTGGAGCCTCAGACCCAGGACTGGGTGCACTGCTGGAGCTACCTGGGCATGTTGGTTAAAATCTGGGCTGGGCCGTGGTGGGAAGAGGCTTTGTTGGATTTCTCCTGCAGACCCTGGAATGTGAGAGCCAGTTTGATTCCCAGTCTCGCTGGGTGCTGAGGGAAGCAGCTGCTCGAGATCTGTCAGCGTTGTCTGTGCTGCCATTGCCATGGAAACAGGAATCGGCTCCACACAAACGGCACACGGATGTCGAACAGCATTTTCAAAACAAACCCGAGCTGGTTTGTCATTCTCGGTGCTCAGAGCCCGAGTGCTGCCGCACAGCCTGGCTGCAGGGACAGCTGTGGGCCCATGAATCCGCATCTCCTCATCATTTTTGTGGCCTCCTAGACCCTCACCAGTAGCCCCTTGTCTTTCCTGAGCTGTGGAGCCCAAAACTGAACACAATATTCCAGTTGTGGCCTCACTAGGGTGAAGCAGAGTAATCACTCTGATGGAAAGAGGAAAAAAAGAGAAAACATGGAATGCAAAGAAAAAGAAAAGGCAAAGGAGGAACATGGAGCAACCCACCTTTAGCACAGGAGCACAAGAGGGATGGTCCTGTTGATGGGCAGGGAAGGAAAAAGCAGCTGAAGCTGTGAGTACAGAATGGTTTAATCTCAAAATTTCAGAAGTAGGTCTTTAATTTAGGGGTCTCCCCAAGCTGTGCCTTGTGATGCTGCACTACTTTGAAGAACATGGGGTTCAGCTGGAACCAGGACACAGCACTGAGCTGGAGTTCCACTTTTTAAATGCAGAAACTGGGGGGAATTTTTTTTTGCCATTGACACTTGAAGTAGTAATAAATTGTCTTAAAACCCCATAACATAATTGTACAAGCATTGAACTTTATTTAAGAGCTTCACTGAGCTGGCAAGGAGCAAACCTGACCCATTACTTCAGCCCAGCACCTGAGCGCAGGGATGAGTTCAATCACCCTCATCAGGGCCTACAACCTGTGTCCACAAGAGCCCTTGGGGGAGCAGGGGGGACAATCCCCTTCATTCTCACCACTGAGGAACAATGGAATCATCATCAGTTCTGGAAGTGCTCGAACACAGAATACAGAAAAGGGTCTGACTTACAGATCTGATGGAGAAAACCAAAACGTGGGATGTGGTGGGTGCTCAGGTCAAGGGATCAAACTGGAAATTAACTGGAGTGGCTGGACCTGGGATAGACACTCTGGGACAGCACACCAGCACCTACAGCGTGTTTAGCTGGGTAAGGGCTGGTCCTTCCATCAAGAGGCTGACACAGCTGCTGGAGACGTGTCTCTCACTGACACACTCTCTTTAACATGAAGATTTCCTACAAGCTGCAAATTATTTGTATCACCTTTTAAATCAAGCTATTAGTTGCACAACTTTTTTGGGATGTATCAAATTTTTCAAGTCCTACTATAGATTTCCAGCTCTAGCTACGGGATGTGGTCACTGTACAGGAGTTCAATGGGATGTGGTGCTGGGTTGCAGTGAGGAAGGAGCAGTTATTGAACCATTCAGTTCCCAGTCCCTCTGACGTTCCATTCTCATCTGCTGTACAAACCCCAGCACTCGGGAGTAGCAGTTCTGCCACACAGGTGGGACTGTAGAAAAGGAGTCCTTGACTGTACATGGCTTCCACAGTGGCTTTGTTACATCACGTACAAACTGTACAAGTTCTCCAGGTTCCAAGTGTTCTAAATGGCAGAAACAGTTCAGCCTGTGTTTATAGACGGGGTTTAAGTGTAGATATTATTTCAGGTAAGGACCAGGCTGAGTAACCAGCTCCATGTAACAGCAAAGATGTGGGTTTAATACAACCTGCAATAGTACAAATATGTACATATGTACAGAGCGGGTCCTCTTCACCTGCTGCTGAGCACACTCGGCACTTGATCCTCAGCTTCCTTGGAAGTAGGAAACACTGGAGTAAAACAGGTTCAGTTTTGCAGCACCTCAAGTTCCTGGGTTGAGCTCTCTGTGACCAGGGCCTACAGGACCCCATCGCTGAGGCGGGACTTGCTGTAGTCCCCCAGGTCATTCTGCAGGTCTCGCTCCTCATCATCTGCAATTACAGATTGTAATTAAATTACAATCAAAATTCTTGGATCAGATCTGATGTGGTATCACCGAAAAAATATCAAAGTACCGTTTTCGAGGACATGTTGCTATAGGGCACAGCACCGAGCTAGCCGGGGCTGGTGACAGGATGGAATCAGCAGGGACAGGATGTGTGGCTGTGCTTCCAGCCTGGCTGTCAGTGCTCCAGAGGGGAATCTCTGGCTGCCTGGCAACCCCACCTCACAGACTACCTGACTTCAGACACTGCAGCACAGTCACACCAGCTGCTGGGCTTTGAGACTGCCTATCAAGATTTCAAACTCCCCCACTAAAACTCAACTCCTGCAGACAGTCCCATTCCCAGAGTTGACACTGTAAGGCTTCACAGAGGCTGGGAACCTCAGGGACTAGCACTGGGACCCCTTCCAGACCAAGGGCCTCCTTCTCTCAAAAAGTGAAAAAACCCTAGAACTTCCATTTGTTCCAATGAATAAGCTTCTCCTGCACCTCAGTGCTAATCCTTTATATCAGGAAAGACTCTTGTTCGCAAGCAAAGGAAATCCAAGTTGAGTTCACCCATCTTCCACCAGCTGCCGAGCTGCCTGGAGCTCTCCACACCTTCACACCCACCACCCAGCACCCTGGGAGCCAGGCAGGGACCTGAGGGGCTGCTCCAGCAGCAAAAGGCTGGAGTTCACCTGCATGACACAGGTTCATTCCATAAGAAAGTGCCACCATAGCACCTGGACACCCTGCAGTTAGTAACAAACATTTTATAAGCTGCCACCTTCAAACACCCCCTTGCGCTTCTGCAGGTGCCTGAGGGAAGGAACCAGGCTGGGTGCTGCCCTGCCACATGGAACATCCCATAAATTGGGTGCTTTCCCTGGATAATTTCAATCTAAGCCTGCACATTCCTAGAGGCAACAGAAACCATGTGGAATTCAGTGGCTTTGTGGCACATGCCACAGGCTCTGTTCAGCCTGATGCAGATCTGGGTGATGTTTTCCTGACAGTTTTTATAGACAGAAATTCTCTTTCCTTTTTTTCCCTCCCTAAACAATTACAACCACCCTCCCTCCAACCCCCCAGTTCTGCCCTCTCCCGCCCTGCAGACAAATGAGTATAAAGCCTGAAGCAGCCACTTTTTCTGGAATACTGGCCCTGGAAGCACCACTGGCCACACTCAAATCACAGCTCAAGCCAACACAAGAAGTTATTAAGGAAAAACAGAACAAAGCTTGGGAAATGTGGTTTGAGGTAGTAACACACTCTGCTCAGACCATCCCTCAGGAAGAAGCTTCCAGAAGTCACCCTTAACCTTTACTACCAGCTCTTAATCCAGTCTGTCTATACAGAGACACAGAGGGGTTCATCAGGAAAAGGCTCTTCCCCAAGTCCAAATTCCAGGCCACCAGAGCAGGGATCTTGCAGGGACCCCACCTGGATGGGAAATGGTTTTATGGGGTCACTGTCAGTCAGAGTTCTGTTTTTTCAAACACCACTCACATTGCAAGTTACACAAGCCCAATCTCTGGGGTTTAACATTTTTTCCACCACTTAGAGCTGTATCATGCCCACCCTTTCCCAAGTGGCATTGGGAATGATGCCCATGTCACTGTAACTGTTCATGGCACAGCTGCTGCCTGAGCCATCAGCTCCCCTATGAAGGCGCCCACAGCCAGGTACTCATGCTGATGGAGGAGCACAGAGCTCCAAGGGGCAACAAGAGCTGTGTGGGATGGGGACAGGGACAGGGTGCTGCATCCCTCCACCACATGGCAGCCACCTGACAGGGGCAGCCAGGTGGGAGTCTGGCTCTGCTCCCAGGGAACAAGGGACAGGACAAGAGGAAACGGCCTCAAGCTGTGCCGGGGGGGGGGTCAGGTTGGATACGGGGAACATTTCTTCACAGAAAGGGTTGTCCCGAGCACACAGGCTGCGCCAGGCAGATGGCACCAGCCAGCACAGACTCAACCCCAGTTACAACTTCCAGAGCTGCATCCTGAAGCCCAGGTAAGGAACTACTGCAGCGAGGAGCTGGGCAGGATCCACTGCTGACTGAGGGGAGTGGGACTGAACTATGAAACCTCCACCCACAGGACTGCCAGGGCTTGCAGGGCTCAGGGACACACAGGACACCCTGCACTCCCTGCCCACGACAGCCCAGCACCATCAGGAGCATGGCTCCCATGGCCCCAGCATGGACAGAAACACTGTCAATCACAGAATCCCAGGATGGTTTGGGTGGGAAGGGATCTTAAAGCCCGTATCATTCCATTCCCTGCCATGGGATGCGACTCTTGCTACTGGACCAGGCTGCTCTGCATCCCCCTGTGCCTTTGTGCAGCTGCCAGCCTGGATGAGCAGCTGCCAGCCCAGGGACCACCTGCCAGAGGGCCAGGCATGACACACAAAACCCCTGTGAGTTCTGAGCACAAGGGGCACAGAACAGGCTGCAGCTGAACAGCAGGCACTGCAGTTCATTAGTAAGTTAATTAATTGCTACAGGTTCTGGTCCATCCTATTCTTTCACTTGTGTGTGAGTTTCAAACTCCCAGCCCAGCCTAGCCCGCTGACACTGCACTTAGCTGCATGCTCACACAATCAGCTGCTTTTTACCGGCTTTGCCCATTCATTTTGCTTAGATGCCAATCAAATACGGTGCCTGAAAAACCTCCAGCTAAAAACTTATTAACTTATATAACTTATATTATGAGGGTCAAAATCAGGGGGGCTCTAGGATTTTTGTCCCATTTCCTATTTTTTTCCCTTCTTTATTTTACACTTTCATTTAACTGAAAATACTCTCTATGCTTACACAACATTCCCTCTCTACAGACATGCAGGCCTGTCACAAATATCCCCAAACAGCTGGATGGAGAAGGCAGACAAGGCAGGCAGAGGCAAGCGAGGGAGGCGATGCAGGAGCTGCATGCAGGACAGGGAATGGCCATGCACACACAGGTGTTAGGCAACACTGGATCAGGAACTCTGAGATGGGTTAGCAGGAACACCACAAGCCTGTTGAATCTGTGTATAATGCACAAAAGTTACACCTGGAATCACTACCTGAGGCCTCACTGCACACCAGCTCCAGGCAGGTGTGACAAGAGCAGGAGTCAAACCACTACATTCCTCTCTTTGACAATTTAGGAATGTCACGGCCCAAAGCCCTCCCAGCCAGGGGCCAGAGCTGGGGTTTGGGTAAAACCATGTCTGGAATTTAGAGTCTTGCTTTTCCTAGCAGGAACCATACACAACTGCAGTAAGGTGCCAAAAGCCTCTCACTCAAGACTGTTGCATCGTTGCTGTCCCACAGAGAGTGAGATCAAATTTCAAGCCTGTTTGTTCTGTCTGAGCAATTTGTCATCAGCTAAACCAGTGAGGCTTTACACAAATTCAACAAGTAACTCAGCATGGATTTATCACAGTGGGATGGAGGTAAGGCCCAAGCTCACCTTGGACGTCTTCTTCTCCACCATCACCATCCTCTTCCTCATTGTAAGCCAGCTCGGCCTGTTTGTCTGCCTCATACTCACCCACGTTCCCATCATCCCCATTATAATCTGCCAGTTTAGAACCCTGCTGCGGGTCCACAGGGGATTCATTCTCATCAAAGAACCGGCCTGTGGAGTAGGAAAGGAGTGAGTCAGCAGCAGAGAGTAAAGAAACAGGGAGATCCTACAGGAGAGCAGATCGCAGCTGGAGGCAGTCGGGGTCTGTGGTAGCTCCAGCTGGAGAGAAAGGGGGGAGAAGGGAGAGGGCTTGGGCAGGGGTTGAACAAGGCTCACGGAGCACCTCTGTGCAGGAAGGATGTCCTCTGTCACCCAGCACTCGACCTTGTGACACCTGACTGTCCCACACTCCTCTCTCCACCGGCAAGGGCTGGAGTGAGCACCTGAACAGCTCCAGTTTGGATTGCCCACAAGGCACCAACACAAGATTTCTCAAAAAGCACAAGAGCACTCACTCAGTGGAAGGGTTAGTATCCACTTTTTCTGAGGCCTGGCATTTTGCACACTCCAGAGTGATCCAATGCTGCCCTGGTGTCTGGCACTGCCTGCAAGGGGTGCCCTGCTGGCACGGGAGGGAGCCCAGCACAGTCCTGCCCTCAGCTTGGAAACTCATCCAGTTGGCTTTACACTCTGCTTTCCTATTAAGCTTTAACAGTTTTCAAAATGTCCCAAATCCAGTATTTTCATCTCCTAAGACAAAACTAAGAATGGTTTCAGATCCTGAAACAATGCACAAGAAAAATGGGAATTAGCTGGATATATGGAATGAGCAGACAATCACCCAGGCACACGGTGAGAGATTACTGGTATGATGTCAGCTCAGACCTGGTGTTTAATGGGATACAGGGAGACCTCTTCCAGCCCAGTCCTTGAGGGAAGCAGCTCTGAGTCTGCAGAGGTCACTGGCCTGGAAGCTTGTGTATAAATAAAAGAACTAGGATTAAAGTGTGATACAATCCTTACACACTGGGCACCAAGGCTACTGGGGCAGGTGGTAAGTGATTCCCAGCGCAAGCAACTAATGGAGAAGTAAACCTGGAGAATGATTTCAACATTAGGATTAAAAATGGACAGATGTAAAAGTGAAATTATTTCCTAAAACAATGTGTATATAAAAACCAGGACAGAAGCAGTACCATGGTGCTTCTCTGTATGGGGGAAAAAGCAGCAGAATCACACCTAGTGCAGCTCAAATGTACAGGAACACCAGTTTCAGGTATTTTCATAAAACAAGCAAGAAAAAAAACCCATGATCTGTTTAGAAATACGAAGTTCCATACATTATTCATTGCCTGTTCATGTCTAATTGAGTGATCCTGGCTATTACTGTTGGTATTTTTGATACTGCATTATATACAAAACCCAGATGGGACAGTGGGATTTGCTCATGTTAAACCCAAAGTGCGCCATGGAAGACGATGGCATGTACCCAACTTCCAGCAAAAACAGCCTGTAGATAGCCAGAGATACTGTGACAAACAAGCACTGAATGAATTCAAGTTGACAGAAGGAAAGGGTAAAGTGTGATGAAGAGATCCCAGGAAATGCAGCAGGCCTACACAGGCTACAGACTGAGCTCAGGGAGAACACAGTCTGGTGAGCCCATCCTGTCTCAGCCTCAGCCAGGGCAGAGACACCTGCCACTATCCCAGGCTGCTCCAAGCCCCGTCCAGCCTGGCCTTGGACACTTCAGGGATCCAGGGGCAGCCACAGCTGCTCTGGGCACCCTGTGCCAGGGCCTCACCACCCTTACAGGGAACAACTCCTTCCCAATATCCAATCTAACCCTGCCCTCTGGCAGTGGGAAGCAATTCCCTGTGTCCTGTCACTCCAGGCCCTTGTCCCAAGCCCCTCTCCAGCTCTCTTGGAACTCCTTTAGGGACTCTAAGGTCTCCCCAGACTCTTGTCTCCTCCAGGCTGAACAGTCCCACTCTGAACCCTCTGCTTCAAAGCCCTCAGTTGCCAACACCCAGCCAGGCACTTGCCCATGGTGGGAACTGCAGAGCTGGGCCAGAACTGAGCTCCTCCGTACCAGGGGTGAGTTTGTCACCAATGGACCTTTCTGAACAGCCACTGACCATCAGGACAGAAACCTTATACAAACCTGGATCAGCTATTTCCTTTCGTGATAAAGTCTCTCCCTCATTGCACCATCAAAACGTACAATCGCAAATATTCCAAATATGAAGAAGCAAAGAGAAGAGAATAACCGGGGACAATTCCTGACTCTCAGGTACCCCCTCACAGCCTACAATGAAGACATTTCCTTTCCAGCTCCTGCCTACACAACTACGCCCCCATCATTTAATCTGTGACCAGGGAAGAGAGACAATCCATTAACAAATCCAACAACTGAACCATTAAAAAACCCAACAATTGAAATGAGAAGCTTTCTCACTCCAGAAGTTTCTTCCAGAAGTTCCTCTGATAAAATAACGAGCCTTGCACACCTCAGGGTACACAGAGTGGAAGCCAGGCCTGCCCAGGTTCCGTTACAATTTGTAATACACTAGCCCCTGCTCCATCACAAAGTTCCACGAGTGATATTAAAACAACCAAAGTTTTCTCAGTTTTGGCTGAATTTTTACAATATTGTCCAAAAAATGAATTGAAGTAATAAAGTGAGTAACTCAGCACCTACATGTATCAAAGTTCTGACTTAACCAATTTAACTGTGCAGTAATTTCCAAAAGCATCTTAAATTCCAATAAGGAAATAATTTTTTTAAATAACTGAATATACATGTGAAAAATAACACATTAAAGTATATCTTTTACCCAGGAACACATTATATGCATTGTTAGGCTCCCTCTCCAAAGGTACATATTTTCCAGACAGGCACTTACACAGATAAAAAATGAAGGGATTCTTTTAATATATTGAAGTGTGTGACATTGGCCAACTTACTTTGCTTAATCTTCTGCAAGTCGCTAACTCGGCTCTTTGGGATTTTTATCTGGTCTGGCTCAATTTTGTGGTCTTTCTGGGTTTCCACGTTTTCCTCAAAATTCAAGTGCTGGAGAGGATTTGGAGGGATCTGCTTGGCAATGTCGGCGTTTCCATCACTGTCACTGGGCAAACCTACAACGTTAAAATGTGAAGTTATACTCAGAATTTTAGCAGGACAGGATTGGAACAAGCCACCTGCAGTGCAGGTATAACCTGATATTTCTCTGACATTAAAGTGACTTGATCCACAAGCACAGTTTATTTTCTATGGGTTTGTCTCTTTTCTAACTGCAATTCTTCCAAACCCTTTCACTGCAGGACTTTAAGTTCTCACATCCTAAACCTTCCCCATGCCAGCCTCAAGTGAGCTGTTCCCAGAGACAGGAGGACACTGAGCAGGCAACAGGAACATTGGTTTATCTGACTGTGGCTACCAAGAGATCAGAAACCAACCCCTGAGGGGGTGGTGCAGCCCTAATTAGTACCCTAAGGAGCAACACTCATTTCAATTACTCTGTCCACTGGAGGAATCTCAAAGCACTTATCTTTGAAACCTCTAACTCAAATTTAGCTGCAATTGGTCAAAAGGCTCAGAAATTATTGGTGTGGAGGGTACAAGAAGAGATCATAAAACAGCAGCCCAAGTGCCTCAGCCAGGTAAGAACACAACCTTGGATCCTGCAGAAATTTATCCTTGGTTTTCTTCTTGTAACCAAAATATTGCCTTGTCACCTGCTAACAGGAATTTTACCTGGTGCCAGGTTTGGAGCATGGGGCTGCTCAGTTGGAAGATTCATAACAGACTGATGACCTTCACTTTTAGGAGCTGAAATAAGTGGCTTCTTTAAAGCTAAAACGAAACACAGGGATAAAAGCATTAACATGAAACAAACACACTATTTACCAGGTCTTGCTCTAACAATCTTGTAAATTTCTACTTTTTTATAGTTTCCATAATGAAAGTATAAAAGACAAGATTTCAGGAGGGGCATTATCCATAACATTCCATTTGGAGAATTCAAACCTCTAAGGCACAGTAGAAATGGTATGATTTTACACTCCACTTGAATTTTATTACCACAGAGAGGTTTTAGAAGTCTGCGCTCACTATGAACCACATGGTGTTCACACACAACATCTACACCACCAAGACCCAAAAATGAAAGAATGAAGAGTATTTCTCCTAACCAGTGGGAGTATCTTCAGCTTTAGCAGGGTCATTATCTTCTATTTCAGGCATGCCTGCATCTCCTCCTGGTTTGATTTTCTCTGCAAGACAAGAAAAGGATATTCTGCCTTACTAACCCTTCAGTCTGAACAGTGAATTTCCCCCGTGTGGAAGGCTCTAACTTAGAACAATCACTGCAGCTAATCAAGTTATCTGAGCCAAACAATTCCTTCTTCTACTTCAGAGAAGTGCACAGTCTGGAGGCTGGCAAAGGATGCAACATAACTGGCCCATTCTCTATCAGAAATGCCCAAAAAAGGAAATACCTTTGCCATTTGCAACACGTTCTGAAGGGTCCTCATTCTTCACTGTGTCTTTATCTTCCACCTCTGCAACAGTCTCAGGTATTGCCTGGTCACCATTACTGGGACTGACTGCAGTGTCTTTACTGGACTGAATTTTTTGTGCGGCCTGTTAGAACAAATAAGGAGACAACATTAAACATTTCCCTGGAAATTACAAAAGAAACACCCTCAAGTTCAAGATTACTTTGGATAAACAAAATTGCATTTATGAATTCAATGATCACCAAAACAAAGAGCAGAGCCCTCTATGCCCAAAGCTGGACCCTAGGGGTCTGGAATCACAACTGGACAGAAAATGTTCAATACAGCACAGCTGCAGGACATTTCTACTGCCACACAGAGGTGTTAAGTACAACACAAACAGGTTAAGGTAACATCAGCCTTAAGCCTCAGGTCAGAGCCTTGAAACAATTCTAGACTGTATGAGAAGATGTGACAATCTTGCTGTCAGTCTGCCCTATTATTTGAGATGTTTATAGATGTAGTAAAGAAACAAAATTTTAAGCATCTGTTTGCAGGAAAGAGGCCCAAATTCTACTGGAAGCTTGTTTCATGTAATCACACCCTTGATACCATTCCAATGCCATCACAATTTGCATCACATTAGCACCTCGAGGCCTCAGCAGAGCTCATGCTCCCTCTGCAATAACCTGTGTAAGGCTGTGAGAACACAGATCCCACCCTGGAGAGCTGAACAGCAATATCCATGTTATAGGCAAGAACTGAAATCCTCAGCAATGACATCATGGAGGAAGGCTGGAGCAGAGCAAAGAATTTGGCCTCAGCTTGGAGCTCAGTCCACCGGGTGAGACAACAGGCACATTTCTTACCCTAACACCCACTTAAGGGCTGCTCAGGGGGATACTGAACACAAAGTTAGGGAAGAAATGTCCCAGGCCTCCACATCTCTGAGGCAAACAGCAGGCTTTGGGCTCTTCTCATTCAACACACACTTTTCTGGTATTACCTTTTGTTCCCGTGCAATTTGGTCCATTAATTTCTTGATGCTCTCTTCATGCTGCAGTCTCATTTCCTTGATCTGCTGCCCACACTGCAGGCTTGAGGAGAAACATACCATTAGTTACACTTCATTAGTTGGATCTGCTCTCCCACAAATAAAATAAGGGAAAAAATACGAAATGGCACAAAAAGCCAAACCTGAGATGTAACTAGAATAGTCTGTCCAAAAAGCCTGGTCCTGGCATGTATATGGAGTGGGAATGGACTGAATACAAGAAAGAAAGCAGAATTGGGAAAAATAGGCACAGAGCAGAAAAAATAGTAAAATAAAGAGAATGGCCTTGAATATACTTCCTCCAGAAGCTGGAATGCAACCAAAAGGTCAAGCTCCACAGTTAATCTGTCTACAAATATTAATTCCACTGGGAAGGCAACGTGTCTCCCCTGGCTGTCAACAGAGAAGGTGCACAACTGCCACTATCAGTTACTGCTCCCAACTCAAATAACACGATCTGAATACACAGATAGGTGTCCCAACTTCCCCAACAAGCCATGGCATCAGCCCAATCACCAAAACTCCCATGTCCCACAAATGCTCAACATAGCACAGAAACACTCTATGCGTGTAAAAGTTTCAAACATTTTCTCAAGTGTTAAGTCTTCCTCACTTCTCAAAGCTGCAGGAGTATTTCTTCTCCCTGTTTCTCTATCATCAACTTAAAAGGTTGAAGTCAACTTAAAATTTCAATCTACACAAGGTGCTTTCAGCTTCAGTTGAAACAAATGAAATTACACTGCTAGAAAGGCAGCAATTAACAACGCTGGTGACACAGGACTGTGTCCTTTAAACTTCCATGTGTCAGTGAACTAAATCTCCATGTTATAAAAAATACATTGACTTAAAATGCAGAACAATTCCACTAAGCCAAGATTTTCCTTAGCTCCTATCTCATGTTGGGAGAAGGACTACAACATCACAAAGAACTTGAAAGTCAAACAGTCAGCTCAGGTGCATCGTCAAGTGAGCACACTCGTGTTTGAGGATTAGCAGACGTGAGATTAATTAGCGCTTTTTAGTAAATACAGGTCTCCATCACACACACCAACCTGCAGTTACTAACACTCCTGAGGACGTACCTGTCATATTCCAGCCTCCTTGTCAGGTATGTGTTGTTCTTCTTGTACTCGTGCAGCTGATCTTCCTGGCGGATGAATTCCTGCCGTAACTCTGCCAGTTGTTCTAGGCGAAAAAGCAAAAATCAACATGAATACAGAAAAATAACAAAAAATGCCCCATGGGAGATACAATTTCCAATACTGCTAAAGAAGTAAGAAATTGCTCAAGTTTCATGCCTAGACACAATTTAAAGATTCTTAAAGTAATCTGAAGAAGATGCCACTTTACTCATGTATGCCAGGTGGCAGCATGAATTAGAGACAAATTCTTCTGATACTAAGCCAATCCCCCTAAATGTTTCTGTACCTTTGCATTCAGAAGCCTTGCACAATGCTATTTCACTTATCTGTTGGAAATCTCCATAGTTTCCTGAAAGATTCTGTCACTCTGAGTAACACGGAAGCGCTGCCAGGTTACTTCAGGCAGGATGCTCAAACACTGTTTGTCTGCAGTAAGTGTACAAAAGGAGGCACCTTCCTGCTATCCATAAAGCCAACACAGATTTCCTGTCTTCACAGCAGCTCTAGAAGTTCTCCCTGTTCCTCAGGCTACAAATAATGAAGCTCCCTACTATTTTAAGCTGCAGCTACATGGATACAGGCAGAAACCATGTGTGTTATGTGCAGGCATGTTCACAGCTGAGCACATTCCAGCTCACTCTGAAGTACTCTGAATACAGCAACACCACAGGCATGATGTTTCCTGATGTTTCCTGTTTCAGAGATGTTTCCTGGACCTTTTCTAACCCAGCATAACCATCACAGTGTCTCTGATCAAACTCTACTAAACTGTGTATTTGGCCATGAAAATGATTCTACTGTCTTGTAACTCAGCAGTGCTAGAACACATGTTCTTTCTGCAGCAAAGTGAGTGAGAGCCACCTCTGCACTTACCCACACCAGGTAACAAATACAACGAGATTTCACATTATGAGATGATCCAGCGTCACCAGATCCTTTATTTAAACTGCACTCTGCAGCACCTGGGCAGTTAAAATGCACAACTTCAGCCTGCCAAATGAGTTTGGCCATGAATCCCTCACCTTTTAGCCGATGTATGTCTGCCATCTGATACGAGATGTTATTCTGCAGCTTCATCTGGAAGGAAGAAAAGGTTGGATAAATACAGGTGACCAGCAGGTTGGGGAGGGTTTGAGCTGTGAAGACTCAGGTGTGTCTGTTTGCTTTGTAAAGCCAACGTATGGACAGGATTATCGAAGTGACGTGCACAAAGTTCCTGTAAATCTAAGAAATGTGTATTTAGTGATCTGTAAGTGACATCACCAAACTAAACACTGTGTTCAGGCTTTGCTAACAATGGCTTAAATTTTAATTCCAGAACATATTGATATCAAAAAAGTAGATTGTCTGGACTAAAATAAACATGCTGCATCACGATACTGCAAGAAGGACTGTAAACAACCAATGTCAAAGCACAGGTGGATAAAAATAAACACAGCATCCACAGCAAAACCAATTGTTACCTAAGGTATATGATATAATAGAATAGTTATATTTAAATAAGTCTTTTATGTGTTGCTATCTAACATCCTAACACACATTTTGTTTTGAGAGGGAATCTCACACCAGTAAACTTCTACAACAGCTTTTGGCATTTTTAGTAAGGAAAGAAATAGTTACAATAAGTAAGAAATGCACGTACACAAAGTCCTGAAGTAAAGATGCTTTGTTTTGTAATTACATGAAGACAAAACCCAGCAGGAACGAAGAGAAAGATTCATGTGTGGAATATTCTGAGAAAAGGGGTAAAAATCCTCACACCTGCCCTCAGGCACCTCAGGTGCTGAGGCTGTTTTTCTTGCCGTTTCATGGTGATACAAAGGGTAACTGCAGGAAGGTACTGAGCAAGGCTGTCACGCGTGGGTGACAAGGTCAGCATCACCTCTGGGAACAGCACACTGCAGTGCCAGCACAGCCACTCGGCCAGGACACGCTGGGACATCCACGGGGACACACCTGGTCACAGGGGCTGTTTCAGTTCCCCTCCCCAGTCCCTGAAGTGTCTGCATCAGTCACCTGCATTTCCTGTCAAAAAAATCCCAAAACACATCTGCCCTGCCTTTAGTACTTCCTCCCCCTACCTGTGCCTTCCCTTTTATCAAATTATTCATTCTTTAAATATATTTCCCATTGTGTTTTTGTTGTTACAAGAGGCACTCTGACCAGGCTGATCCATTTGTCCCATGTGGGTATGATCAGGCTTTCCTGACTTGGGACTCCAGCCATGCAGGAACTGCAGAGATGGTGCTTTTCTGCAGCACACACTGTACATGGAGCACGCATCTGACAGCTCCCGGCACACAACAGAGGTTCCTCGGGCAGCAGAGTTTTTGTGCCAGCCTGCAGGATCCTGGCTATCCCTAGCAGCAGGGCACTGCAGGATCCTGGCTCAGCCCTGGAGCAGGGCACACGGGAGTGCAGGAAAATTCTGACCCATGCCCAAAACAAAAGCCAAGAGGGTTCTAGGGCCTGGAGAGGCACCACCACAGCTCCCACCTATGACAGGACATGGCGCTGCTTCACACGGCTTTTCCCAAAAAAAAAGAAAGCAGGAAGAACTGGAAAATTAGAGACAGAGCAGAAAAAACAGTAAAATAAACAAAATGGCCTTGAACATATTTCCGCCAAACCCTGGAACATAACTGAAAAGTCCAGCTCCATAGTTAATCTGTCAGCATTTATTAATTCCACCAGGAATGTGATCTTTAGGTAACCTGAGCCCTCTGACCACAGTGTTCTGAAATAGGGACAAAATTACTCCCCACAGGGACACTCAAGGAGCCGCCTGGCACGTCAGAGCCATGTATGCCTTGTGCTCTGCCCACCGAGGCATTCAAGGCCCCCTCACAGGATGCACAAAGCAACACCCCATCAGTGACGGCCTAGGTAGGACTTGCAGAGCTTCATTTCAAAAGCACAACTGGCCCTGCAGTGGGGACACACAGGGAAGCAGAAGACACAAGTCACCACAAAACCTCTCCATCCACTGGGCACTCTCCATGCCAGCTTCCCCTCCAATGACCCAGGACAAGGGAGCAGATACAATGATTTGTTGTGTTAATGAACAAGTATCTCCCCCTATTTTGCAAAACCACAGGCAATAATCACATTTTCCTGTCTTCCACTCTAATGCAGTTGTTTCCCAGAAACCAATAAATCTACGAACAAAGGAGATCCTGGAAAGTAGTGGGTTCCATTTTCAGACCCTCCTCTATGAGAATTCTTCACACACAAACCCTTCCCACTGGCTCCTGCTCATCCCATAACCATGTGCCTGGCTGGGGGAGGGCTGCTGTCTGTGAGCAGGAGCTGCATGGGAACGTGCAGCACTTTTATCACACAATCTTTCCTTTTGGTGATTTTGAGTTTCAGAGAGAAGTAACAGAATTTATATCCAAACCAGCTCAGCTGACAGCAAATGTCCCTCATCTGAAGGATAGAAAGGGAAGAAGCTTTTTTATGATTCATGGGATCTGTTCCACCTATGCATGCAAAATCCACACTCCATGAGCCATGGCGCAGGTCCAGTTCTTCCTAGGCCATGTCCTCCTCTGGTCTAGACCTGTTTGTATTGCTGAGCTCTCAGGGGCTCCTCAGGGCCTTTCCAAGCACTTGGGATGGAGAAAATACACTCTCTGTAGCCCAATGAGCCCTGCACAGGAAAAAAACCCACCAGAAATCCTGTGCATGGACATGTGGCAACCCTCCAGCACCGTCTGAGTTGTGAGTCTTGCCATGTAACAACTCCATATTGCTGCTGTCAAGTTGCAGCTTTGCAAACTGGTGAGTTACCAAGTTTTGGCAACAAAGAACAGACGCAGCTACTCCCAGAGATGTCTGACTAAACAGCTTCATCCCAAGCACTTCTGGGCAGCAGGTAAGGGCAGGGCTGTGTTCCACACCTGGCATGGCCAGCAGCAGGCATGGAATGAGAGGTGCTCCCTGCACGCTGGGCACCTGCCACCTGAAACCTCTCCACCACGGATTCCTGCCAGTCACGCATTTTATCACGCTTATTGCAAACGGATGTGCAAAGCTATGAAAAACCCCAAAAACTAATGGCAAGCTGCAAAAACCCCATGGAATACTCAGGAAGCTGATGCTACCTGTGTATGCAGCACCTGCCCAAATTCCAGGGTAGGCATTACCCCTGCTTGTCTCTCACAGGTAGCTCCAAAAGAGAACTCGTTTGTTCCAAGGTCCAACAACCCTCAGGAGCTCAGCACAAGAGAGGAGAACTCCCAAGAATTCATGCTTTTGCTGTTCCTTTCTAAACACGAGACACTGGGTCACACTCCCATATTTGCTCCCAAGAGCAAACACCACCCTAGTGCAGTGTGACAGGCTCCTTCTACAAACAGAGGACAGAGGGGAGAGCCAAGGGTTTGGCCTTGACTCCAGAGATCCCTGAGCCAAGAGGAAGACGCTGCAGAAACTGGAGTTGCCTCAGCACTGGGAAAGGCACTTGATTTATGTGACCACAAGGCAAAGAACCTCAGCTGAGGACAAAGGAGCACAAAGCAGAACTGACACTGAGAACCACCAGAGTAGAATCTTCAAAGGAGTTTTCCTTAAAATGAGCCTGAATTTGTTGTGATCACTTGATACCAACGTTGGGGTTTTATTTCAGCTCCTGCATTTCTCAAATGGACTAAGATAAGGTAATGAGCAGTTTGGTCAGATGGACTTGTCAAATTCTATTTTGAGAGGAAAAAAAATTATCATTCAAGGCTTTTTGGTCAGACACTTTATATCTACTACTGTTTCCTTGTGACAGACTTTCATTCTCTAAAACAAAGCTTTATTCTCTACTCTCAGAGAAGCAATAGTCACTTAAGTAAAGTCATTTAAAGGCCTTTAGGAAAAAAAAATAAACATTGTTGCCACTGAGAAAAGACAGTGGCTTACATGGGAGGAAAAAAGGCCAGCTACTGTTTTTTGATAAAATCCTGCTATTCTGGCCTCTTAGGGCACTCTGAACATTTTGAACACAAGAGAGAGGATGTTCAAAAGCTACAAGCTCACACGGCCTTAACTGGCAGCTTCTAGAACAAAGAAGGAAGATACACGGCACACACTGCAGGCAATTAACACTAAATTTAATTTGGGAGGTTTACTAGGCACGTTTCTCTTGCTACCCTCCTGCTCTGCCCTGTGCAGTGTCACACTCAAGAGCATCCAAAGCCCAGGCAGATCTCTGGGAACACCACAGTGGTGGTCAGGCAGGGGCAGCCAGCAGCACCTGTTTGTACCCCGTGTATCCGAGCAGGGCCCTGGCTCCAGTAACCAGTGCTGCACACCCCAGCTTAGACCTACACCTTCTCCCCCAGTGTCCTACAGGAACACATCACAGATTTCCAAAAAAATACAAATTTCTTGCATTAAAAGCACACCTTGCCATGCAGCCCAGTAACTGATCACAGAATCCCTGAGGCTGGAAAAGCCCTCCCAGACCGCTGAGTCCAACTTGTGCCCAGTTCCCACCTTATCACCAGCCCAGAGCACTGAGTGCCACGTCCAGGCCTTCCTTGGACACCTCCAGGGGTGGGGACTCCACCAGCTCCCTGGGCAGTTCCAGTGTCTGACCACTCCTTCCAGGAAGAAATCCTTCATGAATTGTGCCTGATAGCTTACCTGAATCCTGCCAGGGGAGTTTTACACCCACAGGCAGTTACACTAACACACCAGACAAGCTGACTGCCCTTTTGCAGACAGAAGGAGAAGTATCTTGGCTAAACCCCAACTGCTTTAGAACCACTGAATCACTGAGGCTGGGAAACACCTTTAAGATCATGAAGTCCATGTCATATCAAATTGGACATTTTATTGCAATCTAAGGAAAAATAAAAATTAAAAATGTTTGCTGAACACACAAAGGGCTTAATTTCAGTGGTTCAGTAGGAAACTTTAATACAAACTTAATCAGTTTGAGGGAGTCTAACTCTGGAATGGGACACGTACATATTTAGCTTTTTCTGTGACAACTAAATGCATTTTCTGAGGCTACTCATCCAATGTGTGATAAGAAAGGGCCAGAAAAACAAACCTAGCCAGCAACTACCCTGGAGAGTGTGACATTTCCATAAATCCCACTGTGAGAACAGTGTTCAATGAGCAGAGTAATGACCTGCATGCAAATACACCCCACACGCTCCCTGAGCAGGACTTGTGTGCTGAGCCCCGTGAACTTCCCAGTTCAGGACGGTTATGAAAGCAGAACAGTGAAAGCTGAGGCATTCACTCATCTTCCACAACAAAAGAAATCCCCAGGCCACCCCCACCGAAAGGGCTAGCTGAATTTTCTATGAGCTTGGCTTCTCCAAGCCAAGGAAAATGACACGTTAGTCAGCAGCAGGGTTGGTTGTTTTTTTTGTGGTTTTTTTTTTTCCCCAAGTACACGCTGGCAGCATAAAAATCAAAGTGTGCTGTACCAGGCATTCCAAGAGGCAAGCTCAAGGTGCTACTGAACACCACACCAGTTTCATTTCCCTTAAAACTGTAGTTTTACGGCTGTGTCTGGTTTCTTGAATGATCACAAAAGATCAAATATTCTCAGCAGAGACAGAAAGCTAAAAAACAATAAGTAAATTTGAAACAGACGTCTGGAAACGAGCGATCTCTCGGGATTTTCATTGTTCACACACACACACACACTGGACATCTTCAGCTCTTTCTGGGGACGTTTTCAGAAAACAGAGTGCGCTGCAGCTGTCCCAGCAGCACCAAACCTGCGCCTCGGGGCCTTGATTCACTCCCGGGCTGCAGAGGCTGCGGGGACACCTTGGGCAGGCGAGGACTAACAGTGCCCCGAGCTGAGCCGCCCCGCAGGGACAGGGACCCCCCGCCGCCCCCTCCCCTTACCTTGCCATCCTCGCACCTCTTCACCTGGCCGTCCCTGGCCTGCAGCTGGCTGCTCAGGTGGCTGTAGTCCGCCTCCTTCTGCTCCAGCTGCTTCCTGTGCGAGTCCACCTTGCCCAGGAGGTCCGAGTTCCGCCGCTCCAGGCGGCCCCGCGCCACCTCGGTGCGCTGGGCCTGGCTCTGCAGCTCGGCCAGCTCCTCCCGCAGCAGGGCCTGGCGGGACGCCGCGTTCCAGCAGTGGAAGGCGAGCACGGCGATCACCGCCAGCAGCGCCACGAGCACCAGCGAGGGCAGGCGGCCGCCCCGGCGGTTCGCCCCGAACCCCACCATGGGGGAGGCCGAGGGCGGGGGCTTCAGGGACAGCGGAGAAGGCGCTCAAGGGGGCCCTGAGGGTGCGGGAGGATGTGAGGGGAAGGGGGTATCCTGAGGGGAGAAGAGGGAATGAGCCCTCCCGTGGGGGGGGGTAAGGTGGGGGAGCTGCAGGAAGGGAAGAGGCCCTGAAGGCGGCGGGCTAGGGGAGCTGGGAGAGAACGGCAGGAGGGAAGAGCCCGAGGGGAGCAGGCGGCGGCCAGCACGGCTCTGCCGGTGCCGGTCCCAGCCAAGCCGAGCCGCCGGGCCGTGAGGGACCGAGCGACCGGCCGAGCCGCCACCGCGGCGCCCCGCCCGCAGCCCGCCCCTCTCGCGAGAGGAGCCGGCGGAGCTCTCGCGAGAGCCTCGTCCTGCGTGCTCTGAGGGGGCTTGTGCCGAGGGGGTTGCTCGGGCCGGAGCGGAGCGTAACAGAGTCACGCTAAAGGGCATTAAAAACCACCTAGTGTCACCGTCTGCCATGCGCAGGGAAACTTTTCACATTCACAGCCCCGTCCAACCTGGCCTTGGACACTTCCAGGGATCCAGGGGCAGCCGCAGCTGCTCTGGGCAACCTGTGCTAGCGCCTCCCCACCCTCACAGGGGAGAATTCCTTCCCAATATCCTATCTATCCCTGCCCTCTGGCAGTGGGAAGCCATTCCTTGTGTCCTGTTCCTCCCTGGGGAACAGTCCTTGTCCCAAGTCCCTCTCCAGCTCTCCTGGAGCCTCCTTAGGCGCTGGAAGGGGCTCTGAGGTCTCTCTGGAGCCTTCTCTTCTCCAGGTGAACACCCCCAGCTCTCCCAGCCTGGCTCCAGAGCAGAGCGCACTGGGGCAGGAACGTCATGGGCTTCTCAGCCTCACACCTGAGAGATGTTTCCTGAGGGAACAAAGTGTGTCCTCGGAGTGAAGTGAGGGGGTGAATCATTCGTTTTATAAGAAACCCTCAGATAACGCATTTATTCCTGGGCAGATTCCCTCACACCGTGTTAATGTCGCTGTGCCTCTGGTTCTCACAGGGGGAAATGGGACACACAGCTGGGCTGAAACCTGGAACCAGTTCCAGCCGTGGCTGCAGCCACTCCCTCGGTGTGAGGGGAGAGAGAGATCCCAGCAGTCAGGCTTTGGTGTGAGGGGAGACAGATCACAGCAAATTCGGGTGCGCGGGTGTTCACCCACACAGAGACTTTGGGCTTGGCTTTACTCCCTACGATGGGATTTAGTAACAGTTCTGCTGCACTGCTGTGGCCAAGCACCTCGGGCAGCAGAGGTTCACGGTGAGCTCCTGGGTACAACCCCAGTACCTCCCGCTGCAAATGGTGTGGGGAGAATGTGGGAGAAACAGAAGGGGATCAGTTTTCCTCCTAAAAGAAGAAGGACAATATTTAAGAAATAAAGTAAAAAATACCTTCCTGAGACACAGCATACATTGTGCAGAATGTCAGCTGTGACAACGGTGTCACAGCTTTCTCCTTCCAACCAGATTTCCATGCATTACATACCAATATTTGCACTTTGGCTATTTAATTGCTGCTACACTGATGGGCCATTAATTTGCCAACCTGCTCTCTGCAGATGGCAGTGCAGATTCACATTCCAAATCTAGCGTTGCAAATTTTTCTTCCTTGTGAAGCTGGATAGTTCTAGGGTTTAAGTCTGCCCTGTTCAGCTTGTTCCTTCTGGCTGCACTTACTCTGTGCCAACCTGACCACTGTGAGCCGGGAAATGTTTGTCTAAATAATGGAAATACAATATAAACGTGACAGATTTGAGCTCAGAACTATACCTGGGTTTATTTTATTTAATTTATACCTGGGTTTCACACACTTTGTTGTTGTACTAACCTGTAAGAGTTAGCTCAAAAATCTTTCCACGTAGTGCTCAGTGGTGTTTCCCCCTCTCCTATTTCAGCTGTTCCTGTTGGAATTTGTTTGATTTCCCAGCTCCCCAGAGTTCAGGGTCAGCACTGGCCCCTGCACATTTTTTTGTGGTTTCCTTTGCATATCTGGGAACTGACGCAATACCAGGGAGTTTTCTTTTTCCAATTAATTTGCCATTTAATTTCATCTGTGTTCCGTGCCCCATGATCCTGTCCTAGTCTGTTCTTTTCCCGGTTGGAAAGGTATTCCTCCTCTCTCTCCCTGGCTGTAATCTTACATTGTGTGTTGGAATAATGTATCCCATGGCATGCTCAGCTCAGCCTCTGACAAGATCTTGGCTGATCCTTGGCTTCTCTGCCCATGGTCTGGTGTGAATGGGGAATCACTCCCTGGAGCACTCACGTTGTTTCATCTTGAAACACAGAGCAAGCACGAGAACGAAGCCTTAATCCCTGTACCTATCATGGAGAAAGTGAAGGATCCAAAGAAGAAAATCTATTTGGTGTTGCATCAAAACCTTCCAGGTCTTTCTATGCGTCTTTTCCATTTGTCTGCCATTAACCAGATTAATATACACAAAGGTTATTTAACAATAGAATAGTAAAAAAACAGCAAACTCTTATACCCAGTTATATAATCAAGAAGTAACACAGCTGGCCTTTATGGACTTTTTTTTCCTACATCACAGAAAAGAAAAAGTGATGTAATTAAATGACTTTTCTCTTAGCATTACCAGGATGTCATAAAAATGTACAGAGGTTTGATAATATAAAATTACAGTGGTTCTGGAAGGTGTTAACATTTTCCAAGGAAGAATGGTCAGGACTGGTGGTGCTGCAGAGGCTCTCAGCAGCAGCAGCATGAGAGCCCTTATCAGGGGAGAAAACATGCAAAGGAACCTCAAAAACTGCTGGTTCAACCCTTGTACTGTTACAGGGCATCCTCCTGGCTTGGTTTTGCTGATGAAATCCATCATTTACATTTGATTATCTTCTTCCCTTCAGACATTCCACTTTGCAAAAGAATTGCTGATTATTTACTTCCCTTTTTTTTTTTTCCTGCTGTGAAGTTGGAAAGTTTAGGAGCCCCACATGAGGTATTTTTAAAACCAGTGTTGTATTGTTACTGCCATGGCACTTCTATCAGTTAAAGCAATAAAAATCTGAGTTGTTGTTCCAGCCAAGTATTTTGATCCCTTCAGAATCCAGAGCCGGTTTTTAAATGAAAGATAAATTTAGCCATATTTATTTTTTGTGCATAATTTAACTCAAAGATAAGAAGACAGTCTGATTTAATAATCTATTCAGCATTACAGAAAATTGGTGATTTTAAAAGCCTCTGATTAAAGATTCTAGGATCTTGTTTCCTTCCACTGTAGCAGAATAAACCTTTTTTTTTTTTTTAATGTATTACAAGTTTGGATTTTTTTACAAATATTCAGAACACAGAACTCAAATTATCCCAGACTTTTAGCATATCCTTAAAAACTGATTAACATACTCCATCTGTTGGTATGCTAAGCAATGTCCAAATGAGCAGCATTTCCATGGAGATTTGTAAAACTACAGTTAAAGTAAGAAAACAGCTCTAGCAGGGGGATGGCGTTGGAGGGGTGTTTTATTGGAATGTGATTGTTGCAGCTGGTGGGTGAGGTTGATGCTTAAAGCACTGTTGTCCTGCAAAGTGTCCAGGACCTCCTCACCTCAGAGCTGTGTCTGTGAACACTTTGGGTGCTCATTTGCAGGAAGAACAGTAAAAATAGTTCATTTCCATTTCAGCACATTCAAAGAGTACCCACGAGTGGCCCTCTTTCATCTCTTTCCCATCTCTAATAAAGTGTAACTTGGGCTGCAGAAGCCGATTAAGGCCCATTGACTTGCAAGGAAAATGTTTGCTCTATCTCTGAAGGGTGAAGATGGCACTTGAGCAGCTGGAGAAGGAGTTGAATGGAATCAGAACTGGGGTTTAGAGCTGAAATGGGGTTGTGTTTATTTATGGGCACCTGAGATTTGGGAATCTTTCTGAGAATAAGTGCTTTGGAGTGAGGTATCAGAATCAATCTCTTAGAACATGTTGCTTTATGAAAACAAACCCAGGAACATCTGGGATTGGCTCACCGAATGCCAGCCCAAAGAGCAGACCTGTATCCAGGGAATTGTGATTGGCTTGAAGCTGCATCCCAGGCCGGCAGCAGGGAGCACATCTGTTCCTGTGAAGCAGCTGGGGAGGCTCAGTGCACTCTGGTATTTTGGAAAAAGGTGCTTTGTCTCAATAGTATTCCGCGGAAGACGGTTTGTTTTCATTTTTAGTAGCAGCTCCAAGAGGCTGGTGGAATTCCTGTAACAGCAAATGACATTTCCAGCAAGGATAAAGCCACAGCTGCTGGCAGGAGCTCCCATAGGTTATTGTGGATAATCACTGAAAAGGCAAAGCATTGATTTTGGAGTGATTTTTGCAGTGAAGTGTCTGTGAGGGAATGAAGAGTGAATGGTGCACTGGGAATGGTTTTGTGCTGAGCTTCAGAGAGGAGCTGACAGCTTAGGGCTCAGGGAGCTCCTGGGGATGCAAACCAGGCTGGGCATGACCAGAGCAGCTGTGGGCGGATCAAAATGCCCCTTTTCCCTCGAGCAGGAGTGGTTGCAGGAAGGGGAAAGCATTGCTGTGGATTTCCCTGGGAAAAGATGAGCTTCAGAGGAGCAGAGCTGCAGCCAGGTCCTCGGAGCAGCTGTTGAAGAAGGTCTGGGGAACAAGAAGTGGGGCAAAAAGAAAAATATCCTTGGAGATGAGGTAGCTGTGGCCTCAGAGTGGGTACAGGAAGCTTGTGGTTATTCCTGGCTCCTAGAAGGAAAGGTTATGTATGCTGGGAAGGAGCTCAGCCAGAGTGCAGACAAGTATTTTAACACGGGGAGTTGTGGTTCTGTTGTCTCATGTTGTGGTTTCACAAAACATCCACCTCAATTACTGTTTCTTTGTTGCTGGGGAGCACAAGCAGAGGAGGAAAATAATAATTTAAATTTAACTCTGCTAAATATACATGAGATTTCCTGGGACAAAGAAAAGACTTCTGTAGCTTGAGGGGGTGTTGCTGTGCCAGATTTCAGAGGCTCTACTACAGCCAATAACATTCTTGGAACAGCTTAGTTGGAAGCATTTTTATAACATTTTTTTAGGCAACACAAATACAGCCATTGCCTCTAGGAGTGTATGGAATTGCTCTGGAAGTCACACCAAGTATATCCGTGTGGTGCTGATTGTTACTGTGTTTATTTTGGGGAATTAGAGAGAGTCCAGGATGATACAATTCGCAGACCATGCCCTTGAAATTTAAAGAAAATGTTTTAAAATATATGTCTAGCCTCACTTTCCTGGATGATTATGGTCATAGGATACACATTCAGATATTCCAAGGGCAGGTACTCTGTGTTTTCATGCTCCCCAGGACAATGAAGCCCTTCCTCAGCTCTTGTTGCTGGAACTGCCTTGTAATAAAGACTCCAGCTGCTGCCAAATTATGCCAGTTGCAGCAGATCTAAGTTAACTACATTTCATGGGTCAAAAAGGTAGTAGACAATTCTCCAATAAACATGTCTTATTAAAAAAATCTGTCTGGTGCATGCTATTATATTGAGGCACTTTCTGATAAATGGGAATTAGTTAAACGAAACATCTTTTTAAAAACCTTAATTTGATAATGTGAGTGCTGCTAAAATAATTGATTTCCAAACTGGTAGGGATGGTGGCGGTTTTATATTTGTTTCTGCCTATTCTAAATTTGATAACAGCTTGAGACCAAGATTTTAAGGCATTTAAGCATCCCAAGCTCCATTAGGGAATTTTCTGCTTCATGCACCAAAAGCCTCAACAGTTTTGCCATAATGTATAAAGGTTCATGTAAAGCGTCACAGGACAAAATCTCACCTTGTCCTGGTTGTGCTCTGGATTCACAGCTGGGAACTGATGTTTTTGTTTTAATAATTAGATATCCCCAAACTCACATTAAAGTAACAAGTCAAAGCTCATCATGCTGAGGGACTCTGCTCCTTGGGGGTGAAACGTTTCCACAAGGAGGGGGTGGATATTTCGGAAGTCAGAGATCAGGCCAGTGGGACTATCTGGGAAATGCACTTCACCCAGTCAGCCTTTCCTCTTAGGAGCGGTGCTCCATTGCTGAGTCCTCAGGAAGCCTGCAGGAGTCGAGAATATTCTGTATTTTACAACCTAAACCTCTTGTTGTCAAGCTCGAGCGAGGTTTGCCTGGCCCCCTCCCCACATTCCTGTCTTCAGGGGCTCTGTGCTGTACCCAGGGCAGTTTGACCAGGAGTTTTGAGAGGATTTTTCAATCTGGTTGCTGAGCACTGCTCTGACCTGCACCGGCTGCTTCCCGCAGAGGTGATTCAGGAGTTGGATTCGATGATCCTTGGGGTTCCTTCCACTTCAGGATATCCTGTGGTTCCATGATCTGAGGCCAGGGTGCCCCGTGCTGTGCCCCAGCCGGGCATCCCAGCACTAGATGGTGCCAGGCACTGCCGTGCCATGCATGAGGAATGGCAGATCCAATTGCACAGGCACTGGAGCAAGGCAGAGCCATAAAACTCCGCTGCAAACAATGTTCATCAATTATGGCATAAGTACTGGGCTACGATAAAATCAGCAATTAAGGCCAAATGCTTATTAAGGATTGAGAGATTCAATGAGAGCTCACTGGGCCGTGAGGAGCAGTGCTGGAGCCCAGCTGATTCTTCTGCTTTTCCCAGCTTACACACAAATGGCTGCTGCTGTTTACCACTCACTCCAGGAGACAATTGGGAATGGCAATTCTGAGGGAAGAGCTCTAAAAGGCTGAGTAATTTGTTGCAAGCAGGTGATGATGATTTCTGTACGTGAGTGCAGGAATCCACTGTCTCAATAGCCCAATTCCTTGTGCTGTGTGTGCCCCCTGATTAGGTCACGGTTATGATTCCTGGCCTAGGAGTTTTTGTGGGTTTTTTTTTCCTTGTAGTCTAAGAAAGCCACAAATTGAGCATCAGAGATTGTTGATGTGTGTGTCAAACCCTGACATGACCTTGGAACGTGCTTTTGTATTCCCAAGTATATTTTAAGAGCTCTTTCCTTTGTCCTGAAGAAAAAAAAAAAGAAAACAAATTGTTATTGCAACACCTGGATTGAAAAGCACTTTTTATCATACTTGGGAGTCTCCTGTGTTTGTTTCTGCCTTCAGAGTAGAACCCCAGGATTTGACTGATAAACTCCTGATCACAATTTGGGCAGATTTCCTTTACTGCTCTAGAGGAACTGGCATTTCAGTATAGGAAAAGCAGCAGATCGAGCTGAGGATTAGCAGAGCTCTCTGTGTGCATTGTGCATTAGCATAGTTTCAATTATATATAAAGTGCACATTTCTAATTTAATTGAGGTGTCAGTGAAACACCAGCCATTGAACAGAGGATATTTACGGGCTCTCCAGCACGGAGCTGAACCCAACCCCGCTCCCATTATGCTCATCACATAAATAGGAATCATCTTCCCTGGAACTTCTCTGAGAACCTTCCAGAGAATGCTGAGAGCTCAGACAGCCTGTCCAGGGCACAGGAGGGACAAAAGGAGACATCCTGGGCAGTCTCCCAGTTCAGTGCTGTGTGTGGGTCAGGGGACACCGTTTCCAGAAGCCAAAACACCTGGACATGCTGGGCCCTCTCTTAGCAGGACAGTGTACCAGCTGTGTATTTTAGTGTGGACTAGGTGAATTCCCAAGTCCCTTCCAGGTCTGTTAGCCATGAATCACCGCAGCAAAATCCTGGGCTCCGATCTGAAAGGAAATGGAAGCAGACGTTGTGTAGATGCTCCCGCAAAGGCAAAAGGAATATCGAGCCAGGTTAAGGAAAAGCTGACATAGGGCAGAAATGGGATATGTTTTCAAGAGCAAATGGTTCCATTAAGTCCAGGGAAGCGCTTGTGTCCTTGGAAGGCAGAGCTGGCCTGAAGTACTATGTCCATCCAGGGCACTCAAAAACTGAACAGCCTTTGATGTGCTAAATTAGGTTACAAATCATTTAAATAATGCTTCCAGAGAAAATTCGTGTTTCCTTGTTCCTCTGACTGTGGTTCTTCCCTTTCTTGCCTTTGCTTCTTGTCCTCTGCCACACACCCGCTACAGAATTTTTGTTGTTCTCTAAGTGCCAAATTGCTTCCCTCCCATCACCAGATTTTTTTTAATGTTCAGTCTAATTAAGGCCTTGGAGCCAAGATGTGCAGAACAAGGGGGTCAATTGTGCTCCCACTTCCATGGTGCAAGCCCAGAGTAACTCTGCGGAATGCTGCAGTAAATTTCCATGAGCCTCGGCAGAGCTGCTCTGGCCGGGCAGCTCAGGAGGAGCTGACTCAAACCTCCCAGAGCGTCAGGAGGGCACCAAAGACAATCCATTACCACAGGGAGCTGTTACACTGCATGGGAATGAGAAAGGAAATACCTGGGAGGCAGCCAGGCTGCCTTATCCCAGGGTGTCCTTGGGAGCCCTGCTATCATGTGGGACTCTGGGAGAGGGACATGGAGGGTGGGTGGGCATAGGGAACATCCTCAGTGGCCATAGCTGCTTTCCCTCTCGGGAGATCACAGTGTCACAGAATCCCAGGATCACTGAGGTTGGAAAAGACCTCCAAGACCATTGAGTCCAACCTGTGACCAATCCCAACCTTGTCAACCAGACTACAGTGATGGAGCTTTTCACAGCATTTGGTTTCCTTTTCTGTCTTCTAAATGCTTTTTCCACGGGATAGCGGTTGGCATCAAGAGCATTCCTGTGGGAACAGAGAGATCAGGAAGGGGAGTCATTGTCAGGGCTGCTTCAGTGATGAGCCTAATTTAGTGGGATGGCTGCGACCCAGGCTGGAAGTTGAGTAGGGAAGTGATGCAAGTTGGAGAAGAGAAGAGAGGTCACGTAAATAACATCATCCAGTGTGTTTGCTGTGAGCAAGCAGAATGTGAGTCGAGCAGAAGTCTGTCTCTGTCAGGGACTCCTGCCGATCCATTTTTCTGTGGATCAGCTGCACGTAAAGTTAATCTGCTTATGCAGCAGCTGAGAGACTGAGATGCCCTCAATGCCCTCATCTCATCCCTGCATCCAGCCAGAGTCTCCAAATCCCAGGGGAGCAAAAATTCCATCTGCATTTGGTGTGACCACCCCTCATGCCTCTCCTTTCCTCTCCCCCTCTGCAAGGCATTGGGTGGGACAGGACTGAGCAGGAGTGAAGTCACCTCTGAGGACACATCTCGTGGAAGGTGTCCCTGTCCATGGCAGGGGGTGGAACAAGATGAGCTTTAAGGTCCCTTCCCACCCAAACCATTCCATGATTCCATGATTCTGTGGGCTGAGGTGGAAGCTTGTGGGCTTAGAGCCTCAATGCCACTTCAGATTGTCCATATCTCTGTTGTAGGTGTGCAAGGGAATCACATGTATGTGTGTCCTCCAAAACCTTGGGTTGGCCTCCATCGATGGCTCGTTGTCCTTGCCAGCAGAGACCATGTCAGCCAGACTGTCCCAGGCAGTTTGGTCTGACCAGTGTCATTGTGCAGCCACAGGAGCTCAAATGCCACAAGAAGGAAAAGAAGAAAACCTTTATTGTGTCCTAATTTAAAATCAGCCAAAGTATGTAGGTTGGAAGATTCAGTTCATGTTTGTAAACATTAGTGGGAAATGTGTATCTTAATCTGCATCTTATTTTATTTATTTCATTTAGAGTATCATTCATAATACCTCGTCCTTTATTTTACAATAACATTTATAGTCACACTGCAAGGGCCAACCAGAATTAATCCATGATGCTTCTCTCTGGTCCATTTCTAGATAGAAACCGAGGGAGATAATTTACATTCAGTACAGGTGTTCTTTACCACCCTTGGACCCATATTCCTTATAACCTGGCCTGATGGGTCAGCACAATCCCTTTCCTCTTGTATGTAGTGCTGCCTCCAGGCCCACCTACTCCACGATCCAAGGGCTGGTGGATTCCAGGGAGCTCATCCATGTCTGTACTCCTGTAATTTCCTGTAACAAACAGTGCAAGGTCATTGCTATGGGGATGTTTATGCTGGGCTCCTGGGGATGCTGCTCCCTGCTCCTGCAGAGCTCTGCAGCATCGAGCTGCACGTTGGGCACGTTCCAGTTTGGAACACCCGTGTGGGCAACGCAGCCCATGGTCAGGACACTCCTTTTGTGCTGCATCGCTGCAGAACAGGGAAACCATTGAGGGCATGCTGTGTTTCCATGGGGAAGAGTTTGGGATGGGAAAGGGCTGGGCCTCCCTGAACACCTGCATGTGCATCCTTGGCTTCCCTGTTTTAGCTGGATTTCTGAGGTCCCAGTCACATGCACCCCTTTATTTAGCTTTACTTAGTTTTGCTCTCTGGAGGAGACCACAGCCAGTGCACTCTGAAAGTGCTTCTTCCTGATTGCTTTCCCTTTCCAGCTGCATTTTAGCAGGACAGCAGGTCAGCCAGCGAGATCTCTTGGACTTTGAAGTGTGTCCTAAGAGCATCATTTTTCTAAGTCCCTTCATCCTCACAGAGATTTCTCTCCCTGCTTAGCACCACACACAGCAACAATCTCATTCTCATCACCTGAGCGCCTTCAACAGATTCTCAGTCTCAACAAGTTAATTAGATTAAAGTGTTTAAAAAAATCACTTTCACAGTGAGACATGAGCAGAAAGCAAGATGCTTCTCCTCATCTAAGAGAGCAAGAGCCATGTATTATATCAGTTAATTGGTTCAACTAAAACTTGGATAATTCAGTTACTCCAGAGTGAGTGACTTAATAACAAACCCTTCAGTTCACAGCAACCCAGTGCTCATGGTGTGTGAAGACGTGCAGCAGAGCTGTGTGCAGGCAGGGCTGTGCAGGGTCCTGTGAGTAGCTCCAGGTGTCTTCAGCCAAAACAGCCACCAAGGGCATGATCCTGCCTGGATAAAGGGAGGAGCAAACAGCAGGCACCCAGAGAAGAGTAATTATTCCTGGGGACCTCTTCACAAAGGTCATCCTCAGATGGTTTTAGTGCAGCCTCTTAAGCCTGTGCCTCAAGACTGTCTCTGTTACAGTGATCTACATTTTTAGCCCAGTTTTCCCCAGGATGAAGAGTTGCAGTCACACCATCTGGCTGCCTGCATGGCTCCCTCCCAGAGCCTTTGTGCCTCCTGTGCGCCTGTGGCAGAGTGTGCAGGGCTGGAAAACTGGGATCTGAAACCCCAGAAAGGGGTGACGGTTGTCGGACAGGCACAGGGCAATTGTTCTCCCGAGCTGGAGGGTGAGGGAGCACTGGGGACCCGTCAGGAGGTGTGTGTAGGGACAGGACACAGCTGCTTTGGAATCAGGTGTCTTTGGTTCTGCTGTTCACAGAATTGCTGTTCTGTCTCTGCAGAGACACTCTAAGCTGTTGACTTGGAGATATTTTTGCATGTAGGTAGGACTGTCCCTGTAAAGTACCTGTCCTTCAGTCCCTTCTGAGCTTGGATCCTGCCTCCCAGTTTCTCTACAACCCCCTGTACTGGGACCTGCTGTGCTCTGAGCCCCGGTCAGGCCATGGACACTTCTCATTCTGGAGAACCACAGCTTGATATTGGCTGTGCCCTGCACCCCTCAGTCACTCCAGTCACCCCACGATCACTCCAGTCACCGCACAGTCACCCCATGGTCACCCCATGGCCCCCATGTGCCCTCTCAGTTGGACCTTACCCCGCCAGGTGAAGGGCAGTGTGAATCCCTTTCTGCTGACAAGTACCTTTTAAAATTAATTTCTTTCCGAGGCTGGATTGAGTTGCAGGGAGCCCTTAGGCACAGGTTCTGGTAGCTCTGACCTTGCCATGTTTGCTGACAATGAGCTCCCAGGGTGTCTCAGCACCCCGGGCTCGCGAGGAGCTGGGTTCTCTGCGGGTGAATCACTGCTGACACAGATGTACTTTCCTCACCCCTACAAGGTTTCTGTTCTGCCCACTGCACTGTGTTAACTTTCAGTGTCTTTGTGTCGCGTTTGATCTTGAGGCCTCTCTTTAATTTGGGACAGATAATCAAATTATCTGTGGAAATTCTGAGGTTCAGTGACCAATCTTTCAATCTAATTTGTATTTGTGCATGATTTCAAAGCAAAGGTCAATTGTTCCACAGTATTTGGGAGGACTGTTTATTCAGACATACAAAAAGATTCATTTTTAGCATTAGGCAATCAACTTCTTGTTTATTAATTTTCTATGGAGAAAAAATAAGACAATCACACACACACACAGAGGCACACACACCACCTTGCATCAACCCAAAATCCAGCATCTACAAGACTGGAAAATGCTTTGACATGTACTATTAGGTGGGTTTTACCAGATTGCTTTTGCTATAGTTTAATATTTTTCAAAAATTAACACTACTAAAGTTTGCTTTCAAAAATATTTACCCCAAAGACAGTGGGGAAAAGGCTCCTAAGTGGTATTGAACATATGAGATTATGCAGGAAAATGTGATTTCTCAATGGGGAATTTTACATCCATTCAGTTGCAGACACAGTGCAGTTGTGTTCATCCCACAAGTGAATCCTCACCTTCAGTATCTACCCATGGGACAGCTAAAGCTTAATAATTAATACAAACATTAGTGAGGATTGAAATTAGATGATCTTTAAGGTCCCTTCCAACCCAAACCATTCCAGGTTCATTCTACACCTGACCATGACCTGCAGGGATCGAAGGAATTAGGTTTTTTTGACTTCTTGGCTGTTTTGTCCTGGTTCAGAGGAAGATGAAGGGGGCCCTTGGAGAGGGTTCTGTCCCTGCACCCCGTTGCCCCTGGAGAGGGTCAGCGTGCAGAGAAGCTGAACATATTCCTTGGCTGGGGCTCGGCTGCGTGCCTGGATTGCCGGGCAGCAGGAACATCAGTGCTGTCTGAGCCATGGCTCCGAGCCACAGCCCTGTTTCCTTCCAGCAGTATTGAAGTGCTTCCCTCTGTCTAGACTATTTCATGTCTTTTTCAGTGCCTTTTTTATGGCCAGAGTTTTATGGCAGCAGCCTGGGAGCATAATTCCCTTGCCCTGGAGAAACAGCCGTCAAGACAAGAGAAGTGTTGGGGTTGTTTGTGCTCTCATGCAGGGTTGTGCCCACACAGAGCAACTCCTGCCTTTCTCATGGCATCTGGTCTCAGGCACAGTTGATGTAAATATCTTTAAAGCTAGTGAAAATATATTTATATCCAGCTGCTAATGAATCTACTGGAAGTACATGCACTCATTTTCCTCCTACAGCTCATGGAACACAGAGTCAGAAGTGTTAAGTTCTTTGTTTGGTAGAGGACAAGCTAGAAACTGCTGGTTCAAAAAGATTAGGCACAGTCATTAAAGCATAATTGCTATTAATAGTTGTCTTCCTAATCAGGCTTATCTCTCTATTGCTCCTTACCTCAGATGATTTTTCCTTCTTTGTGTTTTTCTGGGAATGTGTTGTTATGGATGAAAAAAGGCAAACCATGGCCACAAACCTGTGGGTAAACGTGTGTAATTCAGTGAGCCCAGCACACAGTGGTGGGTTCCCGGCGGAGTGGGTCCGTCCCCGGATGGGGTGGATCTGTTTTCCTCACCTGCCTCCCCGTGCAGCCAGGCAGCAGCTCCCGGTGCTCTTTCATTCAATTCCAACCCACTTTTAGACAGTGCAGTGAGGTGGGTGCCTCTCACCTCGGGGCTGTGTGGTGTCCCTGAGGTGCTGGCAGGAGGTGGCTGCTCTGACCAGAGCGTTCCCACGGCAGGAGCCAGAGCAAGGGCTGGTCGTGCCCGAGGCCACTCGTTTCTTCTACAAGCAGGGTCCTGGGGAGGAGAGCTGGAGATCTGCACATTCCAGCCCTTGATACAGCCTTTGTGGAGACTTGAGAGTCCAGCCCAATCCAGTGTCATGCCAGCTGCGTTCCTCTGAAGGTGTGTGTTGGCACAGGGGCAGGGCTGGGAGTACTCCGTCAGTCCTTTCTCTGCATCACTGTGTGCAAAGACAACACATTTTCCTCCTGTCTTGGTTTTATCTTTCCTGCACAATCTCTATTGCACTCCTCTGTACTTCCTCACTTTCTGCCGTTCCCATTTCTACTTGCTTCTTCCTTTCCCTTTTTTCTTTTCCGATATTCATATTGCCCCTGAGTGCAGCCGTGCAGCTACAGGACAAATCCCCAAACAATCTGCCAGCCCTTTGAAGAAGGGTTGTGTTCTTCTATGTCAGCTTAATTACTGTGTCCCACTGAGGATGCCAAGGCCTTCTGGGAGGGGAGAGCAGAGGCAGCTCTGAGCATTGGATTCAGGCTGGGACTGTGCCCGGGGCACTGCAGGGCTCCCATGGGACACTGCCTGTCACCTGCCCTCTTGTCACCCTGTCTGTGCCTCCAGCATCTTACTGTGTTGTGTTTATTACGAGTTGGTTCTTACAGACCTGTCCCTCAAGTGCTGAGCTCCTCACCTGTGATCTGGAAAAGTGCTGAGCAGACTGCTCAGAAATAAGCATCTCATTTAGTCACTGAGCTGGGTCAGAACTGGCCATGCCTTGTGGGAACAGGCCTGCACTGCACCACACAGAGGGTAAATCGAATTACAGAGTCCCTGGGGACAAATCCTGCTGACTGCCCTGCTGGCTTCTCTCCCTGAACCTGTAGATTCTGCTTTTCCCACACCCCAGGTCCTGCTTCTGCCTGTCTTACTGGTCACCACCAATATCGACAAACTGAACTGCTCAGAGCATGAGCTTTGCAAGAAAATCCATATTTTTCATGTCTGAACACCTTTCCTGTCTAAACACTGTGATTTCTTGGAAACAGCATAAAGCTGTTGTTAAGGGCCTGATCCTGTTAGCAGCTGAGCTCATTTCATTCCCACTGACTTCCTTGGCAAGTGAATATATTCATTTCTGTTCATATAAAATATAGTAAATATAAAATAACATACAAAAATTATTATACAAAATGAATCTATCCATTTATATGAATTATTATACATATAATATATGAATAAATATTCATATATTCATCTGACTTTCACAGTCTGGCAGCACCCGTCTGCCCTTCTTATGAGGACTTGTTTAAGCGATGGAGAGAGGCAGTGGAAGGGATATACAGGATTTGGGCCTGGCTTATCTTATTCCCCATCCCAGTTAGGCTAAGCCAGAGCATCACCTGCTCCCTCTGGAATCAGAGCCCTTCTGGTGCCTCAGGGGGAAACCTGCAGCTCTGGTGACACTGAGCTGGAATCTCAGTTGTTTTTTAAGGACGGTGTTTTGGGGTGGCCTGTAGATGCTGTATGCATCAACCCAGCGTGCTTCTGGAGCAGACAGGGTCACATCAGCGCCGTGCTTTTTACAGAAGTAGCTCCCAGATGTAACCATTGTGTCACAGCATATTTATGAAATTTGCCAGAATTGCAGGATGTGTAGGGTTTGTGTGCGTGAGGGTAAATCTGTGCTCCAACCTCCTCTCTGACCTGCAGATGAGGTTTGTCCCAGCCTCTTGGGCTGTGTGTCCTTGCCTAGTTTGGGATCACAATAAACAGCCCTGGGCGGTGATAAGGCAATGCCAGGGCTTGAACTCCAGGCTGGAGTTTTCCTCTGCTGGCCAAGATGGGCATGGAAGCAGAGTCAAGGCATTTGAAGCCTCTCAACACACAAAGAAGGGTTTAGCAGCCAGCATCTCCTCAGGCAGCCAGTTAAAATTCCACAGAAACGGAGAGTTCCTGGTGGGCTTCAGCAAGGTCCATCCAAGAACGGGAGGAGCAGCACCACCTCCAGAGTTGGGTTTGCCACGGGAGCTGCCCTGTGCTGCACCATCCAATGCCCAGGGAAGTTCAGCTCTGCCCAGCCCAGCTTCTGTCACCCCAGAAACCCCTGGGAGATCAGGGGTCACACATCACCTGGGAAGTCACCTATCCAAACACAGCACTACTGTAAAAGCACATCAGTTTGCTTCTTCTGAGTTTTCCAATGTCCAGTGAAAAATGAGAGCAGAATTACTTCCCTTCTTGCATCTATTTGACTTTTTTTCATGGCTTTTAATGCTCTTAAATGGCGTCAGAAAAATCCAGGCATGAGTGAAAGCAGGACTGGTAAATGCTTTTACTCCTTCAGCTGATGGGCACCAACCATCTCCCATTGCCTAATTGTAATATTATAATTAATGGTTTGATGCATCTGTAGAAGTGGGGAGAAATAATCCTAACCCTTGGCAAAGAGCTTTCTTTGAAAAACAAAAGGCCACACGAGAAAGAGGGCATCTCAGGTTTGTTCCTGGTCATGCATGTTTCCAGCCATCGAATCAAATGGTGAGTGATGAGCAGTGACACATCGGAGTTCAGTTCCATCCCATGTCAGAGGAGGCAGCCTTTGAGGGGGTTTTAGTCACAAAACTGGAGTAAGAAAGGTTTTTCTCCTTGTGGGAGTAAATAAACCATCTCTCAGAGTCTTGGGAAGCGGTTTCCAGTGGGGGTCCCTGGAGCCCTCTCACAGGTCACTAGATGGGTTTCCACCTCATCAGCTCTCACCCCAGCGTGCACGGGGACAGGCAAAGGCCAGAGCTGGTGGGGACAATGTGCTGGGAGCTGTGCCACCAGCCAGGGCTACCTGGCAGGGCACGGCCAGAGCAGAACGGCTCACGTGGCTCCGAGGCTCTGGCTGCTCACGTTCTGCCTCACAGGTTGCGTTAGACAGCAAAGATGAGGCTGTGCCACTCCAAACCCCAGGAGATGCTGGTCTCCATGTCTTGCCTTGCTTTGGAAGGAACAGATGTAACCTATTTGTTGGATGTCTGAAGGGCATTAGGAAAAGGTCAGTGGTTAGAATACTGATGACGTGCTTCGAAAGTGCCTTAAAATAGCACAGTTCATTAAACTCTGAGGAGCAGAATGTTCAGAGTTAAGGGGGGAATTGCCTTTATAATCCCCTTTGTGGCCAGTTTTGTGTGGAGGAATTTAAAACAGTTTGATATAGTTTTGCATAGGGTTTTTTTTGGCCTTGTTATAAAATATTCATACTGCAGTTAAGAGATCTGAATCAGGACTTGCAGTCTGCTCCTGTGACTGACATATATCCCCATGCCCTGCCTATATTCCTGTTTTTTCCAATACACAGGCAATGGTGGAGCAAACACCATCAGTGACAAGCATGTTCCCTGTCGTTGGGAAGCCATCCTTGGTAAGAACAGATTGCCTTCAACAATTTGTCTTCAACAATTTATCTTCAACAGATTGTCCTCAGCCTCCTGAAGGAGGAGTGGATTTGCTTCTCCAGCTCCAGATTGGAAACTCTGCCCCTGAGCCATGAAAGCAATGGCAGAAAACAGCTCCCTGTGTTCTTCTAGAAATAGAAGAGGGTTATAGACTAAGCCAATCAAACGAACGAGACAGTGGTTTAGTGAGAGTGGCCCAGGGAAGCAGCCAAGGGACTGTCCCTCAGGAATGCTCTCTGTGGGGCACCCATCCCCTGCTGCCAGAGCAGGCAGGAGCCCCTGCTCAGCTGGTGTGGGCATCCAAAGGATGAAGGCAAAAGAACTCATGCAGTCTCCTCCAGCACAATCAACATAGGCAACAAATCCGTGGCAAACCATTTCCTTTGGCCACGCTGGAGATCTGGTGCTCCAGGCACCTGCCTGCCCCAAAGGGAACCCTGAGCAGCACCATGGCAGGCACTGCAGGAGGTTTCATCCTCCTGTCCCTGAAACACCCAGGAGTGAGATGGAAACTCCCTCACCTGGCAGTGTCTGGATGTCAGAACTGTCACTAATTCTTCCTGGAGGCTGCCACAAATTGCTTTGCTGCAGGAGGAGCTGGCCAGTGGTCACGATGAGGGTCCGAGGAGGCAGGAGGCTGCTCAATGACTCTGCCTGTACCAACAGGTGGTTCTGCTTGGAGCCTCCTGGCTGAGTGAATGTCATCCCAAAATGGACAGGGCAGTTCTGGAGCTCCTGGCTCTGAGTTCCATCAGAGCGCCACCAGCAATGGACTTGAAATGGGCATGAAGGGCTTTACCCTCCCTCTTTAAGCTGCTGAACCTCCTGAAACACTGGAAATGCAGAATCCTGCTCTGTTTGCTCCCTTCCTCAGGGAGAGCCAGGTCAGCTCTGTCCGTGGCCAGGAGTGCGTAGTGCTCCGGGATGAGTCAGTGTCTCCCAGGGAGGGAAGCTGCCCAGTCCATGACTCACCGCGCACATCACGCAAACGCTGCGGAGAACCAGGTGTCCGGCTGGGCGTTCCTGCGGGACAGGCTGCCCCGCTGCAGGTGCCTTTTCGGTGCTCCCGTGGATCTGGGTCTGCGGGTGGGTCTGCAGAGCCCCCCGGGCCTTGCCCATCCTGCCTGGGACACACGAGAGGCAGGGGATGCTGCCGCCCTTCTCCGATGCTTTTTTTAGGAGTAGCTTTGCACGGCATCAATAAACCTGCGGCTGTCATTCAGCAGTCACGAAGTCAGAGCCAGCCGGGAAGGCAGGCGCGGGTGGGAGCCAGGCATGAGCTGATTTAGCAAACAGCTCTGCAGGAGTCGGAGCAGCGCCAGGCTCCCCTGAGCCCAGGAATGCTCGGGTATCCAAGGGGCCCTGCTCTAAGCAGAGGCGCACTCACCTGTGGGACAGCAGCAGTCTCAGAGGCCACCCACAGGCTGCCGAGTCTTTTCCACTACACAGTGGATGAGTAATTTGCCCCTCGAACATTTCCCTGGCAGCTGTAGACGGTCCCGGCTGCCCAGCCTGTGACCAGAGCCCCACCACGAGGAGGATGAGGAGGGAGGGCCCTGCTCTCACCTGGGTACTGTTGCTTGGGAAACCACTCCCTCCTTTTCCGCTTCTTCCATAGATTGGTTCTGCCTTCCAGAAGGCAGTATCACGGTGGAGCAGCCTCAGACCCAGCACAGGTACAAGAGAAAGCACAGGGAAGGGGTGGAAATATTCCTGGATGTTTTGTGAGAACAAGTACTTAAAAATATTTGTGTTTTCACGTGCAACATCCAGAGAAACAGGCTTGTAATTGTATGGGGATGTGCTCCAGGCTGCAGTCTGCTCCAGGCCAGAGTCTGCTGGGCTCTGAAGATGAAATTCTGACCCCACAGGTCTCAGGGTCTGAGCTTTAACTGTGCTATGAGTCCTCAAGGAAAAAATTGAACACTTCAGTCAAATTTTCTTTGCCTTTTCCTGGGACATCTCCCTCTGGTCACCAGGGCATTAGGTGTGTTTTTTCCCTATGTTCAGATTTTCAAATGAGGTAAGTGGTAGTTCATTGTGGGAGCTTTTGGGTCCTGTAGGTCACTCTTCCAGCTGGCAGCACAACCTTTCCTTTGAAATTGCTCCCTGATCACAAGATATTCCTAAATGATGACATTAATCATTTGCTATTTTTGTTCACTCTGTCAGAAACATTTGGTAAAGCCTTTTTGTTTCTCTTCCCTTCCTCAGGCTGCTTTCCAGGCACTCACAAACCCCTCTCCTGGACTAGAAGCCTCCTCTCTGCCCTCCCAGGCTGCGTGCTGTGGGATGGATTGGAGTGAGCAGAGTGAACAACCAACATCTTCACGAGTTTCTCATCTTCATTCTGCAAGAAACAGGTTGAAATGGCAAAGATGTGCCACAGAGAAGAGCCAGGATGGCAACACCTCTCCCAGCCTGTCAGGGACCAGCTGCATCCAGGGCAGCGCTGGAGAAATGGATGTCCAGCGCCAGTGTCCCCATCCACTGCTAACGTCACTTCAATCTGACAGAGAGAGAAACATCTCTCTGAGCTAAAGATCTTCCCACCCAATCTCCAGGACACTTAATTACCATGCAGCCAGTACATTTCATGGTGCTATAACAAATAATTTAGCTACAACAATATGGCAGTTTAATTTGCCTTATTTATCTCAATCATTTTGTATGAGGGAGATAAATGCCTCAGCAGGATTTCACGTGGACGCTCCGTCTCCTTTAATGTGGTTTCAGGTAAAGGCTGCACGATACATCCCTGCACAAAAATTAATCTTGCAGGCAATTTGCCTGAACTAAAACACCCAGAGCGAGTAAACAGAACTTTGCCTCCTGGCTCTGAGCCGAGCCAGGGCTCTGTCGTGAGCTGGTTGAGAAGTATCTTACCTTGGAGCCCAGGAGAGGGGAAAGGCAATACAGATCCCCCCACAGCCATGTCCACGGCATCCTGCTGAGCACGTACTTTGCTGCTTCTTTCTTTTTTTAGTTTGGAAATGTCAGCACTTTCCGTTCCCATGGGAACCCTGCCTTTTCCCTTGGCACGTTGTTGCACTGAAAGCTGCTGGGACTGGCGGGGCTGTGGTCGTTCTGGAAGTGTGTGCCAGCCGTTCCTGGCTCCCGGCCAGCAGAGAGGGATGGACCCCAGCCCTTCCCCGGGGCTCCTGCCTCTCCGACCCCCCCAAGTGGGGCTGAACCCAGCAGCTCTGGGCTCCCAGAGACAGCCTCAGCCAAGGCATAACTGCGACAAGGGGTCAGAAGTGGATGGTAAAAACTCTTATGGGCCTGATTGTAGTCTCTTATTACAATAATTGTAATTATTCTAATTCTCTATAGTCACGTGGGGTCAGGCTCTTCTCCCACAGAACAAGAGACAGAACAAGAGGAAATGGCCTCAAGCTGTGCCACAGGAGGTTAAGGTTGGACATCAGGAGGAATTTCTTCACAGAAAGGGTGCTCAGGCACTGGAAGGGGCTGCCCAGGGAGGTTTGGAGTCCCCAGCCCTGGAGGTGTCCAAGGAAGGCCTGGATGTGGCACTCAGTGCTCTGAGCTGGGGACAAGATGAGGATCAAGTACAAGTTGGACTCGATGGTCTGGGAGGTCTTTTCCAGCCTCAGTGAATCTGGGATTCTGTCATTTTATGAAGCACTCAGTGACCTCATGGGAGAGTACGGGATCTCCCCAGTGTGGAGAGAGCCTGGCAGATGCGTAAGCACTGTGGTGATGGTGAAACTCACATTCTTGGAGTAAAAACCCGATTTTGCCACTGTTACAAATCTCCAAGTTAGAGGGGATCCATTTGCTTCTGAAATAATTTGTGGTGTGATAAAACAGCAGCAGCAGGTGCGGTTCAGCGGTCGGCGCTCCCGAGGGGACACGCTGGAATATATTGAGTTAATACAGTTCCCCAAACACGCCGAGTTCACTGGGTTTAGGGGTGGCACGACAATTATCTTTGTTGCTCAGTTTTCAAATGCTGCTGCTTAAAAAAGCTCCTTTCAGAGCAGTGGGACGTGTGAAACAATGCAGAGCTGCTGACAGGTACCATGGCAATGGCTGTGCCAGGAGCTGCACGGCTCTGCCGAGCTGCTCTGCTGTCGCCTGAGCTAATTTCCACTCCATATTTATGAGTATTCCCATTCCTGAAGGATGCTGACAGCTCTTCCCTGGATTGCTGATGTCTCAGGCTGGGGGCTGTGCCCTGTTTGTGCTGGGTGGGGGGAATGTGGCCACAGCTCTGTCTGTGCCTGGCAGGCAGGTCAGGGGTGGTGGGAGCTGAGCACCAGCCTGAGAAGTGACCCTGAGATCAGGATCCCATCTGGGATGTTCTGAGGGTGCACTCCCACCCTGCTGTTCCCAGCTGCCTTCGTGTCCCATCCACTCCCAGAGCCCTGTCCCCCAGCCCCATCCTGGCAGGGCTGTGCCACACATGGTGCCCCTCCAGCCCCGTCCTGGCAGGGCTGTGCCATCCACGGTGCCCCTCCAGCCCCATCACGGCAGGGCTGTGTTACAGCAGGGGCTGCTCCCCTCCCGGTGCAATGTTCCAAGCTCTGGGAAGCCAGGATTTCAGAGCAGGAAGGTTAATTGCTATTTGCTTTCCAAGCCTTTATCTCGTTTTTAACTCCTCTCTCTTTCATCTTCCCTCTCTGCTTTTTGAAGAACCACTTTTAGAGATCTGTTTCCAGGCTCCAAACCAGCTGCATGTTAAGGGCCAGGGAGAATTAGCAGAGGAGGCTCATCTCTGGGCTGTGGTGGTCCCTGGGCAGGACCCTGTGCTCCTGAGAGACACATTGTAGGGACAGGACTTAAGGGTGTGGGGAGTCACCAATCCCAGCTCCCAAGGGTGGCCTGGCCCTGTGAGCCCCAAGTGCTTCCTCTCTCAGCTTCTCTGCTTTGACTCTCGGCCGTCGGCACCATCTCTGCCTTTTTGTGTGTGAAATAAAAGCACCTTTAACCATCAGGTGCTTTCCTTGCCATAAAGATATTTACACACTTCAATAAAGGCAGCTCTCAGCATTTCATGTAAGTTAAGCAGATGGAGCTCACGGGGTGTTTTTGCAGCCTCTCAGGGATTTTTACTCATTCTCTCTGCACTTGCTGCACATCTCTGTTAAGCATTCGAACACCAAACCTGAATGCAGATCTCCAGGGTCAGTCTAAACACTGGGTAATTGAATTTTCTATGGGCAAATTCACTGCCCTGCTCTTCTCGCTGGTGGCTTTGTTTGTCAAGGAGCAGCCTGGACGCTCCTGGTGCTTTGTTTTTCCCCCCATGCTCTCCCAGGCTTTCTAGGAGCAATCTCCAGCATCCTTATCATGGCCCAGTGCCTGGGCATGGCCAGGGTCTTGCACTCACATCGCCAATTTTATTCCCAGACTTATTAAAGCCTCTCTGTTTGGATGAGTGGAGTGTTTGGGAGCACTATGTGCCTCAGCTGCTCTTCCTTGTTAGTGACTCTCCTGCCAGGCTCTTAATCATCCATATGTTTTATCAGCAGTGATCTTGCATTTGCTAACAATCTGCAGATTAGAAAAAAATTATCCCCAGTCCCTGGTGAGCCCCTCCACAGGCCCGGCTGTGCTGATGGTGCTGTGCTGATGGTGCTGTGCCGCGGGCACGGCACAGCCCTGCCAGCTGCCAGTGCCACCTCACCTCAGCCTTGGGCTGATCTTGTCCTGACAACCCCGTGTTGGGGCACATCTGCACCGCAGACTGCCAGAGGGCAGGGTGAGATGGGATATTGGGATGAGATTCCTCCCTGTGAGAGTGGTGAGGCCCTGGCACAGGGTGCCCAGAGCAGCTGTGGCTGCCCCTGGATCCCTGGAAGTGTCCAAGGCCAGGCTGGACGGTGCTTGGAGCAGCCTGGGATAGTGGAAGGTGTCCCACTCAGGGGGTGGCACTGGATGGGCTTTAAGGTCCCTTCCCACCCAAACTATTCTGGGTTTCCACGATTCTATGATTCTATGAATTTCACTGACCCATGATCTTATCAAGGAGTGGAAGCACATTTATTTGACAGAATCTACTGTCTATAAAACTGTATTATCAACAACTATATTTTTGTCCCTTAACTCTATCTCAGTTTTTCCATTACTTTTCCTGTCTGGAAATCTGCCAGTCTGCTTGATTTTCACTACAGCATCAGCACTTTCTTTCTGATTTTCCCCAGCATTCAAAGGTGTATTCAAAATCAACAGCACTGGGTCAGCTCCCTCTTTTTAGATCCTAGTGCTCCTGATTGTGGGTATTTCACATCTTCCTGGTTGCCAGTGGATTGGGAATGTGCGTGTCACTGTCCTGTGGCCCAGGCTCTGCCCTCTGCTCCTGGCCAGGAGACAACGCTCCCTGCACTCAAACCAGCCATTCCCCTCTTCTTCCATTGCTCCCAACACACACAGCTCCAGCTGGTCCTGAGCCCTCCCATCCAATGGCTTTTTGCTCTTCATCAGTTTTCTTCTCTCTCTGTTTTCTCCTCAATCTCTTTGTTCCTAATTCAGCTCATTAGAAACACAAAGTGTATAAAAATCTGACCTCGGTTAATGAACCTGCCCGTTTAATACCTGTGTGTGGCGGTGGATTTAAAGGGGCTGCTTTCCTTCCAGTTAATACAGATGCCAATTGCTTTCCTAAATATGCTTCCACCAGGGTGTTTTTAGTTACTGGAACTCTCACAGTTCTTATGCACATCTCTATTTTTTAATTTCTTGTCTGCAGCTCGGCACAGGCTCCGGCTCCCAGACAGCACTCAGGAATCCACAGAAATGAGAGGATTTCATATTGACTCTAAATAAAGGGTAGCATTACACAGAGGAAAAAACATATCCAAACAAAGCAGAAGCCCAAACCCCAGGGTTTCCTACTAGGAAGGGAAGGTTTAATTTGTTACCCCACACCTGAGCTCAGCTGTGCAGCAGCACCACAGTTTTCATTCCTCCTCCTCCTCTCCCACGAGGAGAACCCTTTGGAATGCATCTTTTTCCTTGTAATTCATTATCCTGTAAAAAAACATCTGTTTGGAGGAGAAAAGGCCATTTCCTGGGTAACAAGTGGACATCATCTCTGTGTTGGCTTTCCAGGGTCTTATCCATAGAAACAGTCTGAGGTGACTGGGGCAGCCTGGGAGCTGTGGACTAGTGCCTGGATGGCCTCGTTAGGCTCTGAGGAAGGTCGGCTCCATGGCCCGTGTGTTCCCAAAGGGCAGAGGGACGGAGAGCCAGGTGCTGGCAGAGCTGGGCGGGCTCATCACCCCCATCCCAGCCTGTGCCCCCAGTGTGCCTGGCCCCGGCTTTGCTGTCCCAGCCTGAAAACGCTCAAATGTCTGTGTCACCCAAAGGGTGACATCCAAGGGCACGAGTGTCCCAGTGCACCCCTGCCCTGCCAGGGATCCCTGCACAGCCCTTGCACATCGCTTACCTCCTTCCACCCAAAATGTGCAGTGAATGCTCATCCCTCTGAAATGCCAGGGATTATCCACTCCCTGCTGGCAGCCTCATAACGTGTCTGCAAATGCCCAAATTATTGCCTTTGCTGTTCTCTCGTGGCTACAATTGCCCGAAAGTCTGGATACAGAATGAATATAATAGAGCAGTAGATATCCAACCCAGGCACTGGAAGTTGTAGCTGTAGCAGCACCCCAGGAGTCCATTTGCTTCAGACAACAGGGTTCTACGAGAAATATTTTGAAGAAAGTAATTTTAAACATATTTAAGAGAAAAATAAAAGCAAGTTAAGGAAAGCAGTTCCCATTGCCTAGAACACTTCCCTGGCAAATGCATTTTCCATGGTGCCCGAGCGCTGGGGTTTGAGGGTGATGGGCCTCCCATCATGTTCCCTTGGCAAACACTGTTTTAACATCCCTCAGATCTGAACAATGAGGCTTTCCTGTGGTAAAATGAGTGTCTGATGCTCCAGCAGGTTGGTGGGGCAGTTCTGTCCCCGGCAGAGCCTGTCACTGTGCTGTCACCGTGCTGTCTCCGTGCTGTCCTCGGCACCACGCAGAGCCACCGCGGCTCGGCCGGAGTGGGGACGGCAGGATGGGATCCACGGGCTGGGAGCGTGCCAGGGAGCACTTGTCATTCCCTGTTCATCAGCGAAGCCATCGCCTCCAGCGGCACACGGGGCTGCGGGAGCAGGCGGCCGCTCCCCACCGCGCCATCAGGGGGTTTGCAAATGCAGAGGAAGTTTCCAGCCCTGCTTCCTGCCAGAGCCACAGAAATACTCCTGAGCCAAGGGTTTTCGGGACATCGGCCCTCCCGACTGTCCCTGGCTCTGTCCTGCCCTGCCCAAGGGCAGCTCTGTGTGCCGGGGGACTGGGGGGTCGTTCACCCCCACGGGGAGGCTGAACGGGAGCGACAGCTCCTCCAACCACCACGGGAGGCATCAGGCAGAGTCCAAAGCAGAGATGCCAGGAGTAGTTTAGATTAAATCCAAATTAAATCCAAGGCTTGTCAAACCCTCTGCTGTTGTGGGGAGCAGCGGGAGCCGGGTGCTGGGCTCTGCTGTGAGCAGGGTCAGGCTGGGCTGAGCAGGGTCAGGCCCCTCGGGGCAGAGACCTGCCTGCCTTCCTCAAGGACAGAGGTGTTCCAGGAGGGTTCCCAAGGGCTTGGACCTTGCTGTCCCCTCACAGAGGCTGGGGAGCAAGCTCAAATTAACACCAGAGGATGAGCCATGGTTTTTCTGTCGGAAATCTGCCAGCTCAGCTGCGCTCCGTGTGCAGCTTGGGGCCGGGTCAGCTCAGAAGGTGGCCAGCAGCCCGCAGGCGGCTGGGCCTGGCAGTGGCTGCTTTTCTGCTGCTGGGAAAAATGCAGAATCCAGGTTGGTTTTTTTCATGAGGGCTCATCGAGTCTCACCATGGGGTGGCCTCTCTGGTTAAGGTAAGAATCACAGAATCCCAGAGTCACTGAGGCTGGAAAAGACCTCCAAGACCTTCAAGTCAAACCTGTGACCGAGCCCCACTTTGTCACCCAGCCCAGAGCACTGAGGGCCACATCCAGGCCTTCCTTGGACACCTCCAGGGATGGGGATTCCAAACCTCCCTGGGCAGCCCCTTCCAGTGCCTGAGCACCCTTTCTGTGAAGAAATTCTTCCTAATGTCCAACCTGAACCTCCTGTGGCACAGCTTGAGGCCATTTCCTCTTGTGCTGTCACTAGAGAAGTCACACCTGATGCCTTCCCCCTCTGCCCCATCTCCTGGTGCTGGCCTTGCTTGCTGACATCCCCCTGTCACATCACGCGCAGCAGGACCTGGAACATGTGCTCGTCTTCTCCTGCTCACCTGGGCTCCAGACCCAGACCAGCAGCTCCTAAAGCCAGCACTGGTGAGTCCCCAGTGCCCACCCCTGGTAGCTGCTGTCACTTGTGGCCACCTTCCCCTGCAGTGAAATGCCACCCAGATTCCTGCAGTGCCTGGGGCCTCCCATCACCCTCCCACTCATTTTGGCCTGTTTGAATGCTGGCTTTAGCTGGGAGAGCTTTTCTGCTGCCTTCTGGTGTCCACTGATGCCCAAGGAGCCAAGGCCCGGGAGGCAGCAGGACGGGAGCTCCCCACACACGGGGGTTCCCATGGGCTTCAGCAGAGCTGAAGAGACTTGGGGGCCCAGATCTTGTAGGATTATGTGCCCAAGTCCTTCAAGCATCCTTCAAGCATCAATGTAAATTAAGTATTTACTTACAGCTAGATTCTTGCACGCACATCAGGGACAGCATTAGCAAATCCAAGCCCTCATGCCTGAAAATCAGGAGCCAGGGGTGCAAAGCCTGGGATGGAGAGTGAAAACCCCAGGGCTGCTTCTCCTGCTGTCTTATCTGCGACCCCTGCTGAGCACCCTCTGGGCCATCTGCCTCTCACAATTTCCAGCCTTCTTTGACAATCAGCAGAGAGATTTTTTTTTTTTTTTTTTTTAAGTAAAATCTGGTATTTGCTGCCNTTTTTTTTTTTTTTTTGACAGAGTCTGTGATTACTTTTCATGAAGAGCAGGGAGTGGGACTTTCAGGAAAATTCCACTAAATATCATGAGAATCATTAAGGAAACACAAATGCTGGCTGTGGTGCCCAGTCATGGGTCACGGCGGAGCTTCCCTGGGTGTGCTAGGGGGACACACAACCCCAGCAATGTGTTTTTATGACCTCCCAGTTCACAGTAGAGTCCCCAGAGGCAGAGATACACAGAGATACCCTCCTTTCTGCCTGTTACAACATTTACAGAAACAGTCTGTAAATAGAATTATAGGAATGTTTTAAATGGATTTCTGAGCTGGATTCAGAACTATTCCCTAGTTGCATTCCCTAAATATAAACCAGAGCTTATCTTGCTGGCACAAAACTGCCGAGAGCGTCTTTCGGTGTTACCTCTGTGAGCACTCGAGGAGGCTGGAAGTTGTATTTTCACTTTTTAGGGACTGGTGAGGTACTACAGCTCAGGGAGGGACCCAGGGGGCGGAGGAGACCCTGTGCCCCATCCAGCCAGGCACAGACACGGAGCCTCCAAAGGGGACACTCCACTGTGAGCACGTGGAGCAAAGCTTGTCCTGACACACCTGATCGGCTCTGCAAGCAGGGAGAGCGGTCAGGGCGAAGGTTTGCTGGGAATTGCTTGAACAGTCACACAGTCAGGCCTAAGTGTCTCTGCTGCATTTCAAAGTGAAAACAGACAATTACGAGTCTTAGTCTGGAGTTATTTGGTGCAATAATGGAATTGTAGAATCCTGGAATGGTTTGAGCTGGAAGGGACCTTAATGCTCATCCAGTCCCACCCCTGCCATGGGCAGGGACACCTTCCACTATCCCAGGCTGCTCCAAGCCCCGTCCAACCTGGCCTTGGACACTTCCAGGGATCCAGGGGCAGCCACAGCTTCTCTGGGCACCCTGTGCCAGGGCCTTCCCACCCTCACAGGGAGGAATTCCTTCCCAATATCCCATCTCACCCTGCCCTCTGGCAGTGGGAAGCTATTCCCACTTGTCCTGTCTCTCCTAGCCCTGAGCTTTGCCCCTGGTCCTTGCTGGGCTCTTCCCAGTCCCTTTTCCATCCCAAGAGCCTCTCTCATCCCTGCAGCTCCAGGGGGAGTGAAGAGGTGGATGTGGTGGACTCCTCTGACCTGCCCAGCAGCACAGGCTCTATAATTACTCCCTGGAATATCTGCCTCAAGCCAGAAGTTGTGTGCTGGAACTGAAGGAGCCTCTGTCTAATAAGCCTGTCCCTGGATGTCAGCAGTAATTAATGTGCATTGCCCTGCAGGTTCCCACCTCCTCTTAATGGGCTGAAATTTTATCCTCTGGTTATATTTGCAAATTATGGTTAAAATTTTACATGCCTGGGAGTCGGGAAGCTGGATCCTCCAGCTTATTCCCCTGTGGGTACACGTGGGGAGGTTGCTGAGATGGTTCTAGCCCCTCCTTTCACTCCTGGCCCTCTTACACTTGACTTCCATCCTCATCACCCTCTTCTCCACCCTCGTCCCCTTCTCTTTTCTTTCTCTCTCACTTTGTCTTCTCCTTTCCTCACCTTTCTTTGCCTCTTTTTCTGTGTCTGAGGGACAGCATCAGAACCTAAGTAACCACAACTTATTGACCTCATTTGGCCAGAGGAGACAACTCATCTGCTGGTCCAAATATTCCCCACGGCCATCAGTGCCCAGCTGAGGGTGAAAGATGCAAAAACAATCGCTAAAGGCCTTCCACAGTCCCCAAACACAACCTGAAGGCAGAACACTGCCGCGGCTGCACCCCCTGGAAAGATCTCCCATCTGGAACCAGCCTGCAGTGCTAAAACTGGCCTGGAGCCAGTGATGAGTCCCTCAGCCGTTGCCATAGTGTTGTAATTATTCATTATTGTAGGAAAATATTGCATAAAGAGGTGACAGACATTTATTCCAGATCCAGGGCAGGTAGATGGGAAGGAGCTCAGTGGCTGGTTGCAATAGCCAGGTGAGCCTCTTTCGAGAAGAGGTTCAGTCTTCTTTTCCAAACTTTTTAATCAAAAAAAAGTAATTAAGGAATAAGAGAGAAATTGGGCTTTGTTTCTATCAGTTCTCAGTGCATAGGAAGCAGAGAGCAAACGTGAGGTGGTGAATGATGGGTCAGGCAGCCTGGAGAGCTGCCCAGGGATGATCCAGCTGCTTTGGAAGGCTGATGGTAATGCTGACAGCACTGTTGACCACTTGAATTACGGGCAGGCCCTGAGAGCTGGGCCCCACTTTGACATCTCGTCCGGCCGGCGCTGGCTCGCGTTGGAGTTCAGATGCTGAGAACAGTGGGTTTATATAATTCAGATGCAGGTACCTGCTGAAAGGCAAAGCAGAGCTGACAGCCCTGCTCCCGGCTCTGGGAAATGCCAAATGTGTCCAAACAGAGCAAGCTGCAGTCAAACAACGAGTGCCCCTGAGAGCAGAGGGCTGTGTTTTGGTCATTTCAGCACAAGAAGTAGTTATTGCTTACAACATTTGCATAATTCAAAGATGAACAGCCATCCTTTACCCCTGTGGCTGCTGGCTGGGGTGTCCAGCCAGGCCCCCAGCCAGGCACTCAGCATCCCTGGGCTCTGCTCCAGCCTTACCTGGGCAACACCCACGTGTTGTTCTCCACACCTCACATACACCTGCTCTGCTCTCAGAGCTCCAGCTGCCTGTGGGTGACAAATTGTAAGCGATGGTAAATACATGGATTATGTACAGAATAGGTAACGAATGATATTTTCTATTGAAAGCATAGAATCACAGAATCCTGGAATGGTTTGGGTTGGAAGGGACCTTAAAACTCATCTTGTCCTACTCCCTGACATGGGCAGGAACACCTTCCACTATCCCAGGTTGCTCCAAGCCCTGTCCAGGAGCTGGAACATTTCAAGGGATCCAGCAGCCACAACTTCTCTGGGCAGCCTGTGCAACTCTCTTAGTGAAATTTAACCTGCTGGAAAACAAACACAGCTAAGAATTCACTTTACATTTGGAAAGCTGCATTTTGAATTTTTTAGCTCAAAACTGCAAGTGACAGAGAATCCAAATCGGGAGAGTTTGTAGGATTTACAGTATAAATTATTAAAAGCAAAAGAAAAAGGCATTACTCATGAAAAGTGCATTCTTGTCGATCAAAGCTGCAAACAGAGAGTACTTTTATAAAGGCATCTGCCAGCCTTTGATACGCTCTGTGGAAACCTTGTCAGGTATTTTGAGAGTGGAACGTGGAGCTGTCGGGCTCCAGTGATGTTCCCTGTTTCGAGGACAAGTCAGAGGCAGCAAAGGGGGGTGAACTCAGCCAAGGGTTTCCTGTGCTGCCTCAGCAAGGGGCTTGAGGAAAAAAATGCAGAAAACTGGAACCTCAACAAAACTGTTCCCTGGGTGGAGGAACAAAGTTTCAGCGGCACCATGGCCCAGGCAGAGGCTCAGCACAGTCGGGCTGCCATGAATGTGCTGCTCATTAAACTGCTCAGCTGGCTCAGCCCCGGCTGCTCACGCTGAAAGCAGCACCTGCCAGCGCTGAGGATCCCATTCTTCAGCAACAGCTCAGCTGGTTCAGAAGGGGAGCTCAGAGGCAGATGAACAATTTATGCAGAGTGGGATCCATGACAAAGTAGCAGCTACTTTGGTGAATACAAGCATCTTTGTACAAGTGCCCAGATGGTTCAGGAGCGGGGCCGTGGCTGTGAAAAGCGCCGTTGTTGTTCCGGGCTCGGCATCACGCCCCTGACAACGTGCTGGGCACAGCCTGTGATCCTGGGAGCTGCAGGATCCGGCCTCCCGACAGACATCCCACATAGGCCAAGTCCCTGGCTCTGCTGACATTTTTTCTGCAGGGTAACGTCCTTCCCCGGGGTGTTTTCACTGTCTCACTGCTGCAGCACTACTGCCTGCAACGTCGTGTTCCCACTCTGTCCTTTACATTAACTGGACATTCAGATTAATGGCCTATTGGACACTGAGATAATCAAGGCTAGTCCTCAGTGGTCCCTCCATGGGCACAAAGGTTGGGGAGAGGTGTCCAGCCTGACAGGCAGCCCTCACACAGCCAGCCTGGCTGGGGATGGGGGACAGGCTGGGAGAGACTTATCTCTTATTGCCCATCATGAGACAACCCTTGAACGGTAGCATCCTAAAGGATCCCAACCGCACACACTGGAGTGTCAGCTCCCTACAGCAGAAATGGTGAGTCAGGGATAGGAGAGCCTGGAGAGCCACTGGCCTGAGAGCAGTTGTCCTTTCTATGGGAGCTGGAAAGAAGTGCAGGGGGAGACACTGCCCTGCAACCAGGAGTGATGTGGAAGGGCTGGTGGGAATGCTTGGAGAAGGTGGGGAATATGGCTCTGTAAACCATCTTTCTGGCTGGGAAGGCAGGGAATGAGCAAAGCTGGAGCAGAGAGAGTGTGGGGAGAAGCTGGACAGCTGTGGTTCATAGAGGCTGGTGCTCCTGGGGGGAGGATGGGAGCTGCATTGCAGCCTGGGAATGCTGAGGGGACAAAGGTGAGGCTCCAGGCAAAGAGGAGCTGAGCCAGGAAGGTGCAGTGGGAACAGGGTCTGTGGTGCAGTGGAATGGATTGGGGACAGCTTAGCACGGGTCCTCACTGTGGCCTGTTTGATTGGGTATTTGTCAGTGTGTGTGGAGCCAGGGTGTGTGGGGAACGCTGCTGAACGTCTGGGTGGGGCCTCGGGGGATGGCTGTGGGCAGCGTGACACCCAGGCAGGGGAATGGCCGGGGCTGGAGGCAGAAACCTGCAGCAGTGCTGGCTGGATTCCCATCCTGCCTGGTCACTGCTGATGCTGCCACCAGGTATTTCACTTCCCCAGAGCAGCACCAGCTGCATCCTATCAACACTGACGGCTCTTGGAGTCCATTTTGTACAAGAACCAGAGATTTAAAGGTTTCCTTCCGTAACAAATGAACACTAAGGGACAAGCTCATGTCCTGGGGGTCACGTTGGCACTTTGGCTGGCTCTGCTCAAAGGACCACAGCAGCTGCCGACCCTCCACGGGAATACCAGCCTAGTAATGGAATTGGGCTCTGACAAGAGAGCTGGGTGCAGGCTGGTGCTTTGGCAGGGACCTGTGGGCTAGCTAGGTCATGCCCAGTCACCTGCTGTCCTTGGGGATAGAGAATCCCCGGGGCAGCCCCTGCGCCTCTGATCAGGGGATCTGGGGTGCGGGTACCCCCTGCCACATGTCCGACCCTGCTCGACATCACTGGCAATGCTCAGTGCCACGGCGGTGCCCAAACTAGGGGCTGTCCCTCTGCCCTGACCCGCTGCCCCCGGTGTGGGGGAGCCCCTCGCTGGGCGCCGGGCTGCGGGGAGCGGGCAGAGGTGCGGACACCTGCGGCGGAGCCCCGAAGCCCCGGGTGCCGATGCCCGCCGTGCCCCCGCGCTCCTCCGCCGCCCCTCCGCGCCCGCGGTTCCCCTCCCGCGCGGGGCTCCCGGCGGAGGCGGCGGGGCCGTGCCGCCCGTGCCGCATTGGTTTGCGGCGGAGCCCGTCACCGCCGCTGCGCCGAGATTGGCCCCCGCAGCCGGCGCCGGGCGA
>VZTE01003320.1:3171890-3248862 GCA_013397775.1 Eulacestoma nigropectus | reverse complement strand
GGGGAGCCGCGGCCGTGCCCCGCGGAGCCGCTCGGTGCGAGCCCTCCGCTGCCGGGCGCGGGGGCTGCGCGCAGCGCGGGGAGGACGTGGGTGCGAAGTGAAGTACGGGGGATGCAGCGGGGCAGGGATGCACAGGGATCCGCGGGGCAGGGATGCTGCAGGGCAGGGATGCGCGGGAGATGCTGCTGGCAGGGACAGACCCTCCCGGCCCCGCCGCAGCCGGGTGCCCGCTCTGCCTCCCCTGTTAGCGCCCGGCTTGCCGTGGCGAGCGCTCGGGGTTTGTAATCGTCCGGAGCGGCGGGGACTGGCGCGCATCCGCCGCCCCCTGCGCGCCCCTGCCGGGAGGGACCGGGACCAGGACCCATGGTGGGGGCCGTCGCCCCCCAGCCGGTGTCCCTTTGCTGCCAGGGCTGAGAGGGACATCGCTCAGCGCGCAGATGTCGTGGGATGTGTCGTATTGCCGAAAACTAGGGAAACGCACTCCCGGGCTCCGCTGGAGCTAGTCCGGTACCAGGACCGTGTGACCGGGGGCTGAGAGAAGCATCCCTGGCTCCGGCTGCTCCTGCGCTTCATTCCTGCCATCAGCATCATCCTTGCAAGGGAGCTCACAAAAACCTGTGCGGAGCCGCACGCGCGGGGATTGCTGCCGGAGGCGGCTGGCCCCAGCCCAGCCCGTGGGCGATGGAAAATTCGGGGCAGAGTTTTGAGTAAAGGTGACTCAACACGTCAATAGCAGCAGCTCCCACCGTCCAGCTTCGGGGGCCCCCAGTTCTCCCTGCCCTGTGACGCCAAGGAGGGGTGAACATCCTTTCATTTACAGGCACAAACCTGCTTTTGGTGGTAATGCCAAAGGACGGTTACCAAGGGTGCTGCAGGCTATGGGAGGCACCGTCGTTTTGGCTTAAACAGTCTAAAATCGATAAATAGGGTGATTTGTGCAAATACCACTGAAGAATGGTGGTAACGCTGCCGGTCCCTGCTCACCTCCCCCACCAGGGTTGTAAAGTGTGACCCAGTAAACAGCTCGAACAGCAGCCCAGTTTATTTTGCATAAGCCAAACTAATTTGTCTCTCAGAGGTTGTTTCTAATACAAATTAAATGGGAAGCTGTAGTTTGGGAGAGAAAGTGTGGGCAAAGCAGTTCAGAAAAATCTGGATTTTCTGCCCTTAAGACAATTTGACAAGGTGTCGTCATTTTGCATGTCAGTTTTTTTGAAGAGAAAATACTACTTGGTCCCATATTCTGGTTGATATTTTATGTGTAGCATAGTAAACAGGGAATCCTGGTATTTAGCATGCATGACCTGAGGGATGAAGGATTTGCTCCTGCTACCCTGACAAGCAAGGTTACCCCACTTAAATGTTTGCTCTCGCTTGCTTTCATGCTGCCTTATAAGCCAAGTATTTATAGTCCATGCGAAATTAGGGAGAACATAGCAGGAATGTGTAATGTCTCGCAAGTGAGGAAACCGTCACCGCGCAGGCTGCGAGCGCTGAATGAGTTTTGAAGGTCATTCCCTCACGAGCACAGAGATTTCACATCTTGCCGAGATCCACAGTGTCTCCTCACCCAGGCTGGTTCTGCGCCTGTTGGATGTAATTTATGTCTTTCTATTTTTGCTTAAATCCGGAGAAACTGGCCGAAGCAGCAGTCATGGTTCTCACACGCAGTGCTCTGGATCCGGGCACACATCTGGGAGCGGAGATGTGGCTGAAGTTTGTGCCTGTGGTTTTGCTGCCGTGCCCGTGTGTCCTCCCTGGCAGCAGGGATGAGGATGGGCTTTGTGCCCTCCCTGGAGTGTGGCCTGTCTGACAGGTCATCTGGCTTCACTGCTGGGGAGGAGGAAGCAGCACTTGGAGGCAGAGCTTTATTTTAAGAGGGTTTATTTACATTTCAGATAATGGCAGTGGTTAAACCTGTCATAAAATTGACCTCTGGCTGTGCTTGATGAAGGTGTGTGAGTAGGGGTTTGGTGCTGCTGGATAATGCCTGAGCATTCTGCTTCTAAATAAAGCCTTTTTTATTTGATTATCCAAGGTTTGCTTTGTTCATATTCCCATGTTGAACGAGCAGTTCATTGTCTGAGCTGGGATGAATCCTTCCTCTTTTTTTCCTGAATTTTCACTCCTGAACAGACCATCCAAGCAGGCAGAGGAGCCTGGAGGGCTCATCAGTGGGGCCCCTCAGATGCTGTTGGGGAGACAGAAGTGCCATGGGCACAGGGAGTGGGGTGCAATGGGTCAGGGCAGCAGGGTTGGTACCTTTTGTTGTGAGGCTTTTTTTGTGAATTCCAGTGTTTGTTGGTTTGGGGAAGATGTTGTCCCAGCATCTGTCTGCACTGGATCCTTGGGGGTCGATCCATGTCTGCCAGCAAGCAGGGCCTGCCAGGACTCAGGGACTCGCAGCAGCTGCCTGGACATGAAGATGTTGGGCTTTTGACTGGGAAAAGCTGATATTTAACAGTATCACAGGCCACTGAGGCACCTTTTAAGGGAATAAAGGTGGTGGTTTGTGTGTGGGCTCCATCAGGTGTGAGAAGGCAGCAGTGCCATCCCTGCTCCATCCCTTGGCATGTGCTGAGTGCCACCTGTGTGCGTGGGGACCCTGCTCATGGGTGTCACTGTCCCGAGACGTGTCCCCAGGGAGAGGGGCCTGACAGAGAGGGGCAGCCATTCCTGAAGGCATTTTGCTCATCTCCATGGTGAGGGGCTGGTCTAGCTGTGTATTTAATTTAAGTTTCACCCTTCGTGCTCTGTGTCTCCAGCAGGGACGTGGAGCAGGCTGCTGGTGAGGCTCCTCGCAGCACCGTCAGGATGAAAAGCGCTCCGAAACACCCAGCAATGCTGTGGTTTGCTGTGAGTGAGTTGCTTGTCCGAGGAAATGTTTTAAATTCTTCACTGTGGTGTCAGTGGTGGCATAAAAGGCTCGAAATAATTAATGATTTGCCATTGCTCAATGCATCAAGCATTTTCCTGAAAAGACAGTGGCGTTTTGTTTCAAACCCCAGTAGAACGACAGGAACGCGGAGATGTGAGAAAATAAATATATGGTTTCTTAGATGGAGAATGTAAGAACTTTCTTGCATAAGATAGGGAAGAAATGAAAGCGAGCTCCTGGCTGCACTCTGGGACAAACTCCCTGTTTCCCACTTGGAGCACGAAGTTCTTTAGGAGCCCTGACAGGATCATTAATATCAGGCAGCAGCACAAAGGGGAATCTGGGGGTTTGTGGCAGTGAAGGTTATTTGTTCATTATCTTTTTATCTTCTGAGAGTTTCCAATTGCTTTTCCCGGGAAGTAGGTTAGGAGACCGCTGCTTCTGCAGGGGGGGCTCTGCTCTGCAGCCCCGAGCACGGGTGACGCGTTGGGGGGGACAGAGGCCGCTCCCGCTTCCGAGAGCGCCACAAACCGGGAGCTCTGTGCCGAGCTGTTGGTGCCTGTCTGTCCCAGAGCCCTCTCTTCCTTCCACAGCTGGAGGCCGAGTGCGGGGACAGGGACCAGGGCCAAACCGATTGTCAGAACTGCGGCATGTGGTGGGCTGAGGGTCCCCGGCTGAGGGTCCCCGGCTGCGGGTCCCCGGCTGCGGGACCCAGGCTGAGGGTCCCCGGCTGCGGGTCCCTGGCTGAGGGTCCCAGGCTGCGGGTCCCAGGCTGCAGGTCCCCGGCTGCCGGTCCCCGGCTGAGGGTCCCCGGCTGCCGGTCCCAGGCTGAGGGTCCCCGGCTGAGGGTCCCCGGCTGCGGGTCCCTGGCTGAGGCTCAGCACCGTGGGTCGGGCGCTCCGACCATCCCCCGGTCTCCTGGTCCGGCAGCAGCGCAGAGCTGAGCCCCTGAGCCCGGCAGAGCCCCTGAGCAGCTCCAGCTCGGTGCGGCAGTGGGGAGACCCAGGCTGAGGGCTGGGCTGCAGCGGGCACAGGGTGCTCCGGCCTGCGGGTCCCAGGGAGGCTGAAAGCGTTACCACAGCTTTGCTGTTGGCTGTTCAAAGTCATGTTTGTATTCATAGCCTTGGAAATGTGTTTGCAGCAGAAGCCCATCGTTCTGGCTCAGCTGTGTCTCTGTGAGTTGTGCTGGCGGAGCAGCTCCTTCGCCCCTGGCTCCAGCATTTCCATACACTTGGTTTTGTGGGCTTGGGAAGAAACCGCCTGAAATGCACAATGAGTTTGAAGGGAAAACGGCAGTCAAAGCAGAGCATTTAATCTCCTTTTCCTCTTAAATTTATGTCCAACAGTATAATTTTAAATACAAAAGATACATAAGGCAGCTGAGGAAAACATCCACTAAATGTCCACTGAAAATGGGGGACAATGTTCACTCACATTTCAATGGGAGAAAAACCCCAAGTTGTTTTGGAAACCCATGGAAAATATTTCTATTGCTGTTCCTTCTCCGCCAGCCGAAATGTCTGTTTTCTGTTCACTTTTCATACCTGTTTTACAACATTACCTGCTGTGAACCCGCCGGCTATTCCCCTCTCAGGAGCCAATTTCCTGACAGAACTGCTTTGCTTATCACTTTCCTGTGGAAGATGTTGAAGGCAAATATAGACGTAGAGTCAGATATGGATATAGATGTCCACACGCTCGTGCACACACACAGAGATGCCATTGGAAAGAGATGTGTACCACAGCACCATAAAAAGGAATTTGCTCCTTCTGTCATGTTAGAATTAGGTAATGTGCAGCAGGAGGCTTTTTTTGAGGTGTCTGGGGAATACTGAAAGTGCCGTGAGCAGCCCACTTATTTTTAATTTTTGAGTCAGCCTCCGGGAGCCCAGAGGGATCGTGGACACGGGGATGACGTCGATGGCCACGTGCCGGCAGCGCCAGGACTCGCACGATGCCTTGGTTTGCCCCGTACAGGACCAGAGGCACTGGAAGCTCCTGTGATCCCTCTCTGACCTGGCACGTCTGTTTTGTCACTGAAACCTCACAGCTGGCTTCTCCTGGAAGCCATGTATGGAGTGGACAAGGACTCTGTGGGGAGCAAGACCCTCACTGAGATGCCATCAGTGGTGGTGGGCAGGGCCCTGCTGGAAATGCCCTCAGTCTGTGGAAACTCCTCCCCAGCTCATGCAGGGGTTGGGGTCCTCTGCAGGGTGTGTGGCATCATAGTATCCTGGAATGCTTTGGGTTGGAAGGCACCTTAAAGCCCATCCCGTTCCACTCCCTGCCATGGGCAGGGACAGCTTCCACTGTCCCAGGTGCTTCAAGCCCTGTCCAGCCTGGCCTTGGATACTTCCAGGGATCCCAGGGCAGCCACAGCTTCTCTGGGCACCCTGTGCCAGGGTTTTGCCACTTGGCTCGGTGGGTGGCTCCTTGATGGGCCCTTGATGTTCGAGGATGGCTTGTGCTTATTTTTGTGTCATGAGATGTGAGGAGGGAATTTGTCAGTGTGCAAAACCCAGCCCTGTGGTTTCCTCAACACCTCGACCTGCTGGGGCTGGTGGCACTGCCCTGTGCCCCACGGCCAGCACGGGGTGTGTGGGACTGGTGGGAATCCCAACAGCGGAGCAGAGCACACACGCTCCCACCGAAACAGGAGCTGCGGCTCCGAGCAACCCCCAGAAATCACCGCGCTCCTGGCTTCCAGAGGCAGAGGAAGCGTGGCCCTGCTGTCACCTGTTAGAAATGACGTGTTACTGAACAGGCTGGGAACAAGCAGGGTTTGCTGTGAGGGAAGTGCTGGGGTTTATTTGCCATCAGTTTTGTGGAGAACAAACAATCCCTCGTTAGCCTGGGGTCAGGCTGGGGACTGTGGCAGAGCCCTGAATGTTGTCACTGCCATCAGCCACTTGTTTGTGGGCAGAAAACCCAATTATTGTTTGGTTACAGCAAGCTTTGGAGTTGCTTCTGCAAATAAGAAGGTTTCAGGTCAAATTCTTTTCTTTGAAATGTTTCTAGGGTAAATTATTCCAGCAGTAGGGGAGCAATTTCCTATTGATGATCTGGAATTGCTGTGAGGACAGTGTGTCCACAGCGAGTGTCTGCAGGGACTGTGGCTCTTGCACAGCACAGGGGAGATGGCAGCAGGTTCTGACAGGTGCAGGGATACTGTGGGTACCTTGGGCTGGAGTTTGTCATGCCAGGGCTGGGGGATGACTGGAAAGGATCATTGAATCATAGAATCATGAAATGGTTTGGGTTGGAAGGGACCTGAAAGTTCACCTTATTCCAAACCCTTGCCATGAGACACCTCCCACTAGACCAGGTTGCTCCAAGGGTGAGGCTAAATGCCTTCCTCTGGCAGGATTAGTAGTTACTTACTTTTGGTTGTCCCTACCAGCCTATTGGAAGCTTTAGAACTTGGGAAAATATATCCTACCCTGATTTGTGGATTCTCCTCTTGTATTCCCATCAGTGTTACATCCACTGTGGCACTTGGTTTGTCTCTAAAATCTAATTTATGTGGCACCTTTGTCACCCCAAGAGACATTTTCCTTGTGCTCCAGCCCATGCCAGCAGAGCTCTGCCAGCTGTTGCCCAGGCCCAGGAGAAAGGCAAACCCACCGTCCTTGGTCACCACAGGAAGGAATCCACACTTGGAGCACTTTTGGAGCTGTCACCGAAGCACAACACCACCTTAACCAGGGCAGGTTCCATGCCTGGGGCGGGAGCAGCCGCTCGCAGGATGGAGCAGTGCGGCCCAAGGTTGCCACTCCCTGCAGGAGCCCTGTGGCTGCCAGAGCTGTTCTGCTCAGTGAGGAAGAGGAGCGTGAAGGGCAGTGGGGTGGGAGCATGCGAGCTCCGTGTGGGAACATGTTCGCTGGGACTCACAGGCACGAAAGCTTTCTGTTGTTGTGCTGGGCTGAGCAGGCTGGAATGGCAGAGGGAATGTCCCCAGCTCTGTGTGTCACCACCGGCGCGCTGAGCCATGCTCTGTCAGCGTGTGGAACACTGGCTCTCCTAGAAAATAAAAATGAAAAATTAAAAATGAAATTAAATCTTATTAAATGTGTCACCCAGCGGCGTGTGTGCCTGTGTGGCTTGTGTCAGGATGCCAGAGGGTGCTGGGGCAGAAGCCAGGTGAGCAGCACTGGCAGGAGATGTGCCAGCTCTTCTGCCCAAATCCTGGAGGTTGGCTCCTTCCTCTCCAGAAAAGAAATCATTTGGAAGTGTGTTTCCTTCCAGAGCTCAGGGATAGGTGAGATATTGGGAAGAAATTCTTCCCTGTGAGGGTGCTGAAATCCTGGCACAGAGTGCCCAAAGAAGCTGTGGCTGCCCCTGGATCCCTGGAAGTGTCCAAGGTCATGTTGGAGGGGGCTTGGAGCACCCTGGGACAGTGCAAGGTGTCCCTGTCCATGGCAGGGTTGGGGCTGGATGACCATTAAGGATCCCTTCCAGCCCAAACCATTCAGGGATTTGATAATTCTATTTGCAAACAGTGCCTGGTCCTGAGTCTGTTGTTTTCCTGGGAAGGGCCGGGGGCAGGTGTGGGAATGGGCTTCAGGTGCTGGTGCAGAAAAGCTCTTTTTTTTGTAAGCAAAAGCGGGATTTCTGTAACTGTGGAGGAATGATCCGATGTGATCCTGGAGAGCAGCTGGGCGCTTTGTCCCTCCTGCATCATCCTTTTAAAGCTGCAGGCCCTGCACATCACCTCCACAGGTGCCATTGTCTTTGTCCGCAGAAGTGACCTGGCAGCTGAAATTTCACGAGGAATTTGGTTAATTGTGCACACACAGAATACAAGATGCCGTTGTGCTTCCTCCAGCTTGTTATCTGGGAGGGACTCAGGGATAAAATCCAGGCAAATCTGATTTTCCTCAGCAAAGTCAGCGGCTGTCGCGGCCGATCCCCATCAGAGCTGCGCTGCCACCGCGGCGGGACCAGTTTTATGTAACCCCTTGGTGGGGCAGGGCTGTATTTCAAACCACAGAATCAACTCTGCGTGCCCATTGCTGGATGATCCCAGTCCTCCTTATGGAAACCAGGGAGTGTTTGTTTTCCCAAGTTGTCCGGTCTTTGGTCCTGGCCAGGAAAGTTGATGTAAATGGAAATGGCTCCTCTGCAGATGAGGGAACAGACTGAAAACCTTCCTGGTTCTTTATGATGTACTTTGTGCTGGGAAAATGGAAAGGTTAGGAAATTCCTCCTGGAGAGGTGCAGGCATTGCAGGGCTCAGAGCCATGGGCTGGCTCTACCCTGACGATTTTATCAGAATAATTTTGTCATAATAATTTTAACATACTTTCTTTGGCTATTTGAGCTGGGAGCCTCCCTCTGCTCCCAGCCGGCCGCAATCCCACTGGAGCCAAGCGAAGGCTGAGTCCCATTTTCCTGCCCTGGGAGTGCCAGTTCTCTGCACTGAGCAGCTCACTGGAAATTCAAGGTTTGCCTGTGTTTTAATCTTTCCTATCTGGCAGTAAAGAACACGAGCCCTGGACTCCTGAGCAGACACAAACCCTTGGGCTGGGTCAGGAGGAGAATCCAGGTGGGCCAGTTCCCAGCAGGTACTGGCATCTCACCAGACAATCGAGGTGTTTTTCTCCATGATAATTAACAGCAGCTTCCACAGCCAGTGAGGCCTCAGTTTGTTAATGTGGGATGTCAGGATCTGATCAATGCTGCAGCCGGAAATAGAATATTTTGGCTGCATAATGTCTGTTACCAAAGACTTTAATTATAGTGGCATATCTGTCACATCGATGAGGGGCTCGTGTTTTTCAGAGGGTTTATAGTGGCTGTTTGGTGTTGGCTCTTACCCTGGAACACAGGCTGGCATCCCAAAGGAAATATCCATCCAGCTGCCTATAGGGGAGTTTTCTTTATTAAAAAGATGACAAAAATTGAGTCAGCCATTCTGGAGCTGGAAAGAGGCTTTAAGGAAATATACATCAGGTAGTTTGTAGCAATTGCAACTATCCCTTATACACCTAACTCATGGAATGGGCAGGATATTGGGACTAGGGGGAAAAAAGCCAGAATCCAATAGACTTGTATTTGAAAAATAATAATAAATTTGCTGAGCAGGTACTTTTCATGAATCGATCTAGTTCTCATTAGCTTTGCACTGTATAGTTTGCTGACTAATATTTCTGGCTTGCAAGTAAAAATGGCTTTCCAAAGGAAATATGGAATGAGAACAGAGTGTTTTTGGGACCTGAAAACCTGGAGCTCCTGGGGCCATTGGAAAAGAAGAGATGTGAGGGCAGCAGAAACACAGGAACAGAGGAGAGGGCTGGGGTTGGAGTGACAGTGGGAAAGGACCAGGGCAATGGCAGTGTGATGGGTACTGGGAGCATTCCTGCTGTGCCAGCCCATCCTACTCCATCTGTACAGGGACACTCGTGACCCCTGTGGCACCGTGGAACTGAGCCTTGGCTCCGGCCCTTGCCGTGGTTCTGTCAGACCTCCTGCCCAAGGTGCTCTCTTGGACCAAGTCCCTGCCTAAATCTTGGTGATCCCAAGCTCTTTATCAATATTAAGGTTCTTCTGAACCCGAATGGACTTTTCTCCCTCTGGCCCTTGTCACTGCTGTCCTTCCCTTCTTCCCCAGCATTTATTCCCTGTGTGTTCACAGGTTGGCATCATTCCCATTTGCAGGTTGATACAAACCCCCAAACCAGCAGGGAATGATTCCCCAGCCTGTCACCACTTCTTGGGAGCGATTCCTTGAGCACACGACAGGGCTTTTTTCTGCCTGTGATTTCTGCTTTGGTGACAGATTTCTTCATGTGGGGCTTGGATGAAGCTGAGGGTGCTCGGGGCTGTCCAGGGAGCTCAGCAGGGCTGTGCCCTGCCGCGCTTCCAGGCGGGAGCACATCCCCTTCATGGAGCCCTGGTCCTCACTGGGAGCCCCAGCTTCACATCTGGGCTTTGTTCTGGACATGAATAAGGTGCCAATACAAAATTAATCCAACAAGGCAAGCTGTAAATGACACTGACAGGGGCTCCTCCCTGGCTCCTGGGGTGCTTCCCGCTGCCAGCGGGAACAGATGGGCCCCTGGGCGAAGTTCCCTGCAATTGAATAAACCCACAGCGAACAGGCTGAGGCTTTCCTCAGAGCCAGTGAGAGGAGAGCGCTCCTATTTCCATAGGGCTTTGTAATTAACACAGGGAATTTTGTTCCAGGATGTCATTGAGTGTAATGGGGAACGATGGCTGAGGCGGTTTAGGCTGATTCCGTTTGGAACTTCTGTGGGCGGTGTGTAATTCCCAGCTTTGCTGGGCTCTTCCCAAGACATGTTTTTGGGACACAGTAATCTCTGTATCCAGGAGCTGATGGGCCCTGCCACGTCCTGCTCATGTCCTAGGGCAAACACGCTGCAGGAGCAGCAGGAAGCACTGGGGGAGCTGGTGCTTCCCTCACTTTTAACTGGTCCTCTTACACGATGCTTCCCATTCCCTCAGTTTGTGTGTCTGCTGTTCCTCATCCCTGCGGAGAGGTGCCACCTCCAGCAGGCACAGCCTCGGGGGTGGCAGTGGCTTGGTGGCCGTGGTCCCTGTGGGAGACACAGGAGGGTCGGGAGGAGAGTTCAGCTGGGCTGGGGTTTTACACCCTGTGCAGTCCCCGTGAGACGTGGATAAAGCAAAAACCCGCCCGGAAAGGCTCCAGCCTTGGCTTCTGTGCAGGACTTGGGGCACCATAAATCAGCCTGAAGGAGTGACTGACCCTGCACACACACTGCCTAATTCGTTTCTTTTGCTTTGTTTCACGCATTTCTATGGCGAGAGTGGAGAAGTCAATGTTGAGTGCAGCTGGAAGGGCCAGGGATTGCCATGGGAACAGAGGAACAGGGCTGATGGCAGGCAGGGGACCCTGCTACTGCCTGGGAGGTGCCCTTGTCCCCACTGCCCCACTGCTGCTCTGGGGACATCGGGCTGGAGCTTCATGTCCAGCCCCTGGAATGATAACAAGGAGCTGTGTCCCGCTGGAGGGAGTCCAGATCAGCCTCATCCCAACCCCTGGGCCCTGGGGCTCCTCCGGGGCTCCTCCAGGGCTCCCCAGGTCCATGCCACCAAGGCAGAGTAGAGCTGTGCGTTTATTTATCCCAAAAGCCAGTGCCAAGGGGGTTATTTATGTACTTACTGAGGATTTGCTTTTGCTTGTTTCATTTGTCATCATAACACAAGCTGGATCCTTCTCCACGTGCCTAAAGGAGCTGGAGCCCCTCTGCCATGGAGAGGGGCTGGGAGACATATGAGACCCCCTTCCAAGGCCTAAAGGGGCTCCAGGAGAGCTGGAGGGGCAAGGGTTGGAGAGACAGGATAAGAAGGAATGGCTTCCCACTGCCAGGGGGTAGGATTAGACGGGATATTGGGAAGGAATTCTTGGCTGTGAGGATGGGGAGGCCCTGGCATAGGGTGCCCAGAGAAGCTGTGGCTGCACCTGGATCCTTGGAAGTGTCCAAGGCCAGGCTGGATGGGGCTTGGAGCAGCCTGGGACAGTGGAAGCTGTCCCTGCCCATGGCAGGGGGTTGGAACAGGATAAGCTTTGAGGTCCTTCCCAACCCACATCCTTCCATGATTCCATGATCCGTGGCAGTGTCCTGGGCAGACTGGTGCTGGTGCACCCTGTGCTGAGTGTTGGTGTGTCAGTGTTCCTAAAGGAACTGTGCAATTCCCTTTCCTGGTGTTTTCTCAGTGTCCAGGCAAAGGAATTACAGTGCTGTTTGGCTGCTGCACTCTTCCAAGTGAGCAGCCTGGCATGAAAGAAGCCTTACATGGAGCAGGCATGGGAAGAATGAGTGCTTATGGCTTCTTTCAGGTGTGCTTGGGAAAAAAATCCTCTGATAAACTACAGAGGCCAGAAGAGATCCTTCTGTAAGTGCTGCAGTTATCCTGGTCTTTGTTTGGATAGTCAGTGAGCCACAAGGATTGGCTTCCTGGCCAAGGGAAGGGCTGAGGGGCAGTGGAGCTTGGCACAGAGTTAGAACAGATTCACTCAGCCCCTTCAAATATTTATGGCCTTGCAATCCATACACATTTTGAGCGTATTTGACATCCTCCTACTCTGCTCTTGCTTGTGGAGAGACTCTGGAGAGCATCTGCCCAGCCGTGGGGGTGGCTGCAGTGACCAGGCATCGTGGGGGGCAGGTTTATGGCTGGGATTTAGGAAGGATGCATGGAGGCTGTTCCTAGAGAACTCCTTAGTGTGAGGAGGAGCTTTGCACAGCACTCCAGGTGCTGGTGGCTCGTCCAGCCCACAGATTGGGATGCAGGATACCTGTGGGTGCTGGCTGGGCGAGGAGGGGTTTGGCTTTGGGGGTCATCCTGTCCTTGCCCATGCAGCTGGAACTGTGGGAGGGTGCACCAGAGGACCACTGGCAGTGCTGGACCTGGGGCCGGGTCAGCAGGGGCATCCCAACTGCTCAGAAGGGACAGGAACTTATTTTCTAGCAAAAGAAAGTCAGTTGTAACAAGCCAGTTGCCTTCCTGCCGGAGGGACAACTCCTGTCAATCTGCCACGTTTTGCTCTGATGGGATAAAAATAGAGCACGATTTCCAGGCAGCAGCCGCACATCCTGTGGTCGTAATGAGCTCTTAAGGAAATTACCTTCGGTGGGAAAGAGCTGGAGAGGGCGTGTTCAGCTGACACAGGGAGCATTTGCAAGAAATAGGTCTGTGCTCCCGTGAAAGGGCAGCATCCCACAGCAGGGGGCTGAGGGAGACACAGGAAAGCCAGAAAGGGGTTTGGGACAAGGGCCTGGAGTGACAGGACAAAGGGCAGTGGCTTCCCACTGCCAGAGGGCAGCGCTAGGTGGGATATTGGGAAGGAATCCTTCTCTGTGAGGGTGGGGAGGCCCTTTGCCCTGTGCCACGGCCTCACTATGCTCACAGGGAAGAGTTTGTTGTAAAAGAATGTTTTAATCTATTTAATTTCTTCAAAGCCTTATTTTAAAGTGCTGTTCCATAGCTGGGGGTTATCTTAACAGGAATTATGATTTGGGCTGAGAAAGTGCCACGTGCCACCCACTGCCATGCTGTGCCCTACCAGAGGCTGTCCAGGAAGCCACCACTGCCCTGGGCATCCTCTCCCCACCCCAGCTCTTGGTGCTGGGGGCTGCAGGGGCAGGTTGGACCCACCTCTTCCCTGCTGAGGCTTTGCCCTCTCCAGGTCCATAAATAATCTCTCGGAGCACCACGTTGCCTCCCAGCTCTGTAAATCAATTTACCTTGTTGCAGAATATCCAGTGCTTGCATGAAATAGGTAAATTACATCTCCCGCTGTTCCATCTTTGTAACGAATTTGATACCATCTTAAGAATATAAACCACGAGAGTGCTTTTGTCTGACTCAATTTGCCTTTGTGTGGCAGAGGGGCTGATCTCCCGAGCAGCGCCTTTCCCGAGCCTGTGGTAATCCCGAGGCTTTTCTTTATCGCAGTCTCCGATGTGTTTCCCCAATTACAGCCAGATTTATGTACCTGCAGCTCCCCTCCTCTCTGCTGAGGTGGGCTGGGACGTCTCCAGCCCCGAGGCTCCACAGCCGCCCTCGGTGCGCTCACACCATGTCACACAGAGAGGAGCTTGTCCAGCCATGACTCCTGCGGCGTGCAGGCAGCATTCCCTCATCCTGCTGGGTGTTTTCCAAGCCTGGCTTCAGCAGTGAAGTGCTCCTATAAACCCACCCGACTCCTGCCCCCATCAGTGGCTGTGGCGGTGAGGTTTCCATCGGACATCAAGGAATTTGCCCCGGAGGAGGAGATGTCACCTGTCCTGTGTGGCGCTGCACACGCCGCTCCTTTGGGCTCCTGCCAGAGCTGGGTTTTCCTGTCCTGGAATGTCAGCACTGGGGAGGATTCTGCAGAACCTTCTTTAATATAAAATTCCGTATCAGGGATCAGTGTTAACAGCCCCGATGCAGCCAGTGTTCCTTGGGAAGGGGCTGCCAGGGAGGATGGAGTCAGCAGGGAGGATGGAGAATGGTTCTGGATCAGCAGCTTCGAGGACAAAGCCTCAGCTTTACCATCCCTGTGGAGCAGCTGGACCCTGGCCCTGCCCTCAGCACCCACTGCAGCGGGTCTGATGTGATGGGAGCTGTGGGATGGACTGACAGACACCCTGAGGAGCAGAGCCATGGAATGGGAGCACTGGGATGGACAGACTGACACCCTGAGGAGCAGAGACATGGAATGGGAGCTGTGGGATGGACAGACTGATACCCTGAGGAGGAGGGCCATGGTGACAGTCAGTGTTTGGTGCAGTCCTGTGGCGGGGCCAGGCAAGGTCCCCACAGACCCACAGTGGGAGGACGAGGTGCTGTCCTGAGGCTGCTGCAGGCACTGAGCAGGGTGTAAATCTCTGGTTGGGAGCCAAGCAGGGCCTTCATGCAATTCAAGCCACTCCTGTGCAATGTAAACATCATCACTGCAATAAAGCCGAAGGTCTGGTGCTGGCAGATAACAACTGCAGCAGGGTGTCAGCAGGAGCAGAGCCTGCACTGAAGGATGCTCGTGGTCCTCGCTCCTTGGAGGACATGGTGGTGCCTATGCATGTTCCAGAGTGTGGGGTCACAGGCAAGGACATCAAATTTTTATCTTTTAATTGGTTAATGTCATGTTCCATCACCCTGGCTGATGTGGGATTTTCACTGTAATTAATACTAATGAACATGTCTGTTGGAGAGGGCACTGGAAAGCTTTTCATACAGTGCTGTTTTCTCGCTGAATTATCATTTTGGTTTACACCAGATCCCAAAAACACAGCCTGCCCACAGCTGTGGTGTGCAGTGGCACTGGGCCAGGGGTGCTGGTGACAGCCCAGAACTTGGTGTCCCTGTGTGGGGCTGGGTTTGGGGGGAGCTGCTGGGGAATGGTCTCCCTGGAGGAGCATCTCTCATCGGCGGGGCAGAGCTGAGGCCCCCATCACCCAGCCGTCCCTGGCAGGGGCAGGAGCAGAAGCAGGAGCAGGATCTCACTCGGGCTGGCAGTGCTGGATGAGAGCCCTGCACTGCCCAGGAAATGACAACCAGGGGCTGCCCCAAAGGTGATTGCTCTTTTCCTTTCTACCTTATCTAAAGAGCCTCTCTGCTGCCTTGTCTGACACTGAGCCCCCGGCATTTTGCTGGAGTGTTTGGTGCACTGTGCATTGCTGGGATCAGAGAGGTCCCAGGGGGCTCTGGGTGCTGTGCCCCAAAGCTGAACTGGCCCCCACACGCTGCTGTGCCACAGGTGCTCCCCAGGAATGCTGAACCTCGAGATTCCCTGTGTTCCCAGTGGTCTGTGCCAACCCCCTGTGTGTGGGCCTGAGAGAGATGCCCTGATCTTTGGGTTGATGCAACTCTCCTCCAGGTGATGCTCCTTTCCCTGGGGAGATGCTGCAGTTCCCAGGGTGATGCTCCAGTTCTCAGGGTGCTGCTCCTCTGCTGTGCTCCTGCACTGGGCACAGTCTCGGTGCTGCCAGGCAGGCGACTGCTCTTCCCTCGGTGGATTCCCCCATCCTCCACCCCTTTTGCTGGCATTTGTGTCTCCATGTGCACCAAGGGATGCTGCCAAGGATGTGGCCTGTCCATGACTGAGCAGTGGTGCCCCTGGGCATGGTGAAGGGTCTGCCTTGGCACCCTGCTAAGATCTGGGGCTGTTTCTGAAGGTGGCTGAGGAATGTGAGGCTTGAATTCAATCTCTGACAGCCCAGAGCCTCTATTTCCTGTGCTAAACTGCAGGGACTCAGAGATGGACAGGGAGCAGTGGATCCTGGAGATAGGAGCTGTTTGGGAGTGTTTCTGTACCAGGCCTGTTACAGCCACTTGCTCACAGGGAAAGGTGCAGCCAGATGTGAGGGAAGATCCCAATTCTTCCAGCTGCCAGGCAGAGCTATTTTCCATCTCCATCTCCCCTGCATATTCCAGACACGGGATCTGCACTGACCCTGCAGCCACCTGAGTTCCTCAGCAGCTCAGAGTGACAGGGCCACCCTCCTCTGCCATTTATCCATCAATTTGTGCCAGGCAGGAGCCTAATGGAGCGAGTAACGCCCAAGCTGGGTCTCTGCAGGGCCATGGCACAGCGCCGTGCCCGGGGAGAGCTCAGCATTCTGAGACACTCCGGTCACCTGTGCAGGGAGGGACGGAGGGATGCATGCATGGATGGATGGATGTCCCCAGTCCTGCCAGGGGCCTGTTCCCCAGGGATCTCTGGTGCCCCGTGCAGGGCAGGGGTTGCTGCACACTGGTTTGTTCCGTGGGCCAGGGCCTGTTGGGAGAGAACAAGCGGCGATGGTTTTAAACCGAAAGAGTGTCAGGGTACAATAGACACAATAAGGGGGGTTTTATGATGAGGAGGGTGAGGCCCTGGCACAGGGTGCCCAGAGCAGCTGTGGCTGCCCCATCCCTGGAAGTGTCCAAGGCCAGGTTGGACGGAGCTTGGAGCACCCTGGGATAGTGGGAGTTGTCTCCTTTTTTGGCTCCAGGGACTGCAGCATCAGTCCCTGGCGTCAGTCCCAGGTACAAACATCCCTGTTTCCCCCAGGAAGGGAGTCAGACCCAGGAGGTCTCTGGGTTGGAGCAGTTCTTCAATGGGATCTTTGCTCAGCACTGATGCCCCAGAGCTCCCATGGCCTCTCAGCCCCCAAGAGATGTTGAGTGATCCAGCACCTGCTTCCAGACATCAGGGAAGCACAGATCTTGGCAAACCATGGGAAACCCACTGTGGCTAAGCACTGAGTCCAGAGGAGCAACTCCTTCTGTAACTTGGCTTAGTTTGTGCTGTGCAACCTCAGCTCTTGTGCTGGAGAAGTGAAATCAGCACCCAGCACCCCCCTCTGTAGCCAAGTGAAATGTGATTGCGTAGGCTGATCAGGGACTGACACAATTTGGGAAGTCCTTGAGGGTTTGTAAAGGTCAGGGATGTGTGATACGTAACCAGCCCCGCGTGAGTCCCGCGGGCGGAGCCGCCTGTGCTGAGGCAGCTTGGTCTCTGCTCTGCCTTTCCTGCTTCTCCAGGAAAAGCAACAGCTGGCAATGGATCTGTCTTCAAGGTGTGACTGAGGGGCAGAATCTACTTTTCAGAAGGTCATGTAGCGATAGGGCACGGGCAATACAGGGGATGGGAACGGATGGTGCCTCTCTGCCCTGCCTCCCTCTCCGGAGCAGCACCATGAGGGATCATCACTGCAGGGGTAGAAACTGCCCACAGCTCTGGGACCTCAACATCGGAAGGACATGGAGCTGTTGGAGTGAGTCCAGAGGAGGCCACGGAGATGCTCCAAGGGATGGAGCCCCTCTGCTCTGGAGCCAGGCTGGGAGAGCTGGGGGTGTTCACCTGGAGAAGAGATGGCTCCAGGGAGATCTTAGAGCCCCTTCCAGTGCCTAAAGGGGAGCTTTAAGCTATTTAAGCCCAGAACCTGCAGAGTTGCAGTGGGTAGGAAGAACATCCATGCTGCAGTGTATCTCCTTCAGAGGATCACACAGAGCAGCCCGTGGTTGCAGTTTTTTCCTGCTTTGTCAGCAGTAGTGTCTCCTTGTGCAGAACTGCAGCTCCCGGGAATTTCCTGATCCTGGAGTTTAATAAAATCCCCACCAAATCCAGTGACTGTGTGCACCAGTGCTGAGGGACGGGGGCCCACGGGCCTGGTGTGGCCCTTGGTGTGGCCCTTGGCCATGGAGCTGGCGTGGCCCTTGGGTCCAGGTCTGGGGCTGAAGGAGGGAAGGTGCCACCTACAGCAGCATCTCCATCTGGACCAGGCTGCACACGGGATGAGCTCCTCCATGGCACTGGTGGGCTCCTGAAGGGATGGGCACTGAGAAGGAGCCAGGAGCTAGGGGTATCAAAGGCTCTTTTTCCAAGCACTGCCACAGTACTGGGATGACCCATGGTGTGCGAGCAGATTGATCACCCCTCTCTGAGGTCAGGGAGGAGGAACCTTCTTACCTTTATTTCCCTGTCCCATGTGTGTATGCATGTAAATCACAATGCTCTGAGCCCCTTCATGGTTCTGGTAGCACAAATAATACATCCGAGAGAGAAAATGTAATCAGAATATTTATTTTGGGTTAAAATACTCAGAGAATCATTGAATGGTTTGAGTTGGGAGGGCCCTTAAATCTCACCCTGTTCCACCCCTGCCATGGGCAGGGACACCTTCCACTATCCCAGGTTGCACCCAACCCCATCCAGCCTGGCCTTGGACACTTCCAGGGATGGAAGTGGGCAGACACAAACTGCTGCAACAAATCAGCGTGCACACAAATTAGTGCAACCTGCACTGATTTCTCTAAGCCCACAAGTGTCCCATAGGTTTAATTCCATTTGTCTTCCCGCAGGTCTCCTGAACCATCCCTTTCCTTTAGCAGGGATGTGCTAATCCCATGTGAAACCCGCTCTGATGTGAGTAAGTGGAACAGACAGGCAGAACCTTTTCTACATTAAACTCGAGGCGCGGAGTCTTGTGCACACACGGAGTGTTATCACAGACATGATATCCCAGCGTTACACGCTCCCGGGATCCTCGGCTGCGCGTCAGGAGCAGTGCGGCTCCGTCGCTGCCTGGCAGTGAGGAGGATGATCTGCTGCGAGAGGCAAAGGGAGAGCTTCCCTGGCTCTGCTTTGGTGTGGCCATGGGAAAAACGGCAGCCTTTTGTCTGATTTGGGTGTCTGATCTGCCCTGAGCTCTCTGGTGTAATGCAGCTCATCCAGGTGGAATTTTTAAGGTGAAATTTTGAACAGCTCCTGTTAAGCCCGGGAGCTGATCTGTGGCAGTACCAGGACACCTGGGGAGGTCCCGAGGGGCTGCAGGTCGGGTGGGGCTTGGGTCTCCCTGGTCTACTAGAAAGTGGACCCATGGTGGGTGTGTCGAGGTGGGGATGGTCACAACCCCCCTACAGAGTCCCCAGCACTGCCAAGCCCCAGGGGAAAGCACATGGGAAATGGGAGCAGGGATCCTTCCCAGCTCAAGGCCCACCTGGAGAGCTGATCCCATGTATCCGTGCAGTTCGGTTTGCTCCACTCTCCTTCCAGGAGATAAGCACAGGTGAAAGAAAACAACATTTCATTTGGAATTCTAGGTGTTTTCTCACCTGCAGAATTCCCCGTGAAGGTAATCCCAGCAAGTGCAGGCAGAGGACTTCTGCCCTGGCCATTAGGGCTTCCAGCTCAACTTCCCTCAGGCTTCCATCTCAGAGTCCCTTGGTCCCTTCAGCATCCTGAGCAGCAGATCTGGAGCCACCATCCAGGACACACCATCCCAGCTTTCCCAGCAAACCTTTAGAGGCAGATTTTGGGAAGAAAGCCTTGATGGATGCCCACAGCAGCAGCAAACCCAAGATCTCTCAGCTCTGGTGTCTTCTGTGACCCCGGTGGGGCTGGGATGGGGTGGCTGCAGGTCCCAGTGATACCTGTTCCAGCAGGCTCGGTGGAATAGTCAAGATTTAAGAACCTTGGGGCCATTTTAAGGTTTAGTCTGGGCACTTTCAGGAGCTCCTGGAGGGTAAAAGGCTGTCAGCCCAGATAAACATTAGAGCAGCAAAGAGAGGAAGGAGAAACCAGAGTGAGGAGGAAGAGCAAGAGAGATGAGGAGATTGCTGCAATTTGTGGGCCCTTGGGACGGTGCCTGAGAGCCGTGTTCACATTCCACCGAGCTCAACAAACACTCCTCCCATCTCTCTGGCATCCCAGCACGGTGAAATGTTGCACTGACGCGTGGTCCAGCAGGCTGGGGCGGTTCTGCCTCCCACTGCCTGCTGCCATGGGGCCACTGGTACCACCACCACCACTGGGGAGAGGCTGGGCTGCTCTGGGAGGCTCTGGTAGAGCGGTTTTCCCGGGATGCTTCCAGCAGCCAGGCAGGGCAGGGTCCCCCCTTGCCCCCAGCAGTGCTACAGTAACCTGTGCTCCAGCCGGGGAGCACAAACCCGCTGGAAGGCTGGGCATCCTCCTGTGCTCCTGGCACGGACAGGGGCATTCCCTGGCAGTGACAACAGCGTCCCCTGGCACGGGGTCTTACTGCCCCAGACATGTTTGGAGCTCTCACCTGGGGTCCAGCAGCCCTGCTGGAGCAGGGAACGCTCCCTCTCTGCCTTCCTTCGGAGGGACAGCATGAAATGAGGAGTTAACACAGCAGTAACCTTCTCCATCACCAGCAGCAGCTTGAATCATTAAGCCTGAAATAATTTTAATTGGATCCAGGATTCACAAGAGATTTTTCTGTGCCGTGGTGGAGCTGGACCAGTTTCTCTGCTACCACCAGCCGTCAGAGCAGGGAAGAGGGGAGAGGCCCTGCTTGGCTTCGGGTGCCTCTGGATCATGAGGTGTTGGGTCTATCTCAGCACAAAACTGGGTTTAAAGACAGAGAGACAAATATTTTCTTTGCCTTGGAGTGGATAAACATCCTTTGGAAAGCTCTAAATTGTTGATTTAAGTCCTTGACAGGAATTCTGCAGTTTATTGCAGTGACAGGCTCCTGACACCTGCTCCCATGGGCCAAAGGTGGGAATCTGGGAAGGATGAACCCCCAGCTCTGTGGGGGTGGTTTGGGGGTAAGAATTTAGTTAATCATTCTGTGTGTCCCAATTAAAAACAAGGCATTTGTCTGTGCAAATGGATGGGGGATCTGTGGCCCTCACCCACACAGGCTTTCCAGGGAATGTGTCTTCACAGCGCATGGACTCTTTCAAACAAGTGAGGAATTAATCAAACTGAGGTGATTCAGTGCAGGGACTGCACAGAGAGGCGAGGTAAAACATAAACATTAAAAATTCAATTTAAATAGAGCGGCCTGGTGGCATTTGCAGCTGGGGGTGTGGCAGCTCCTGATCCCACGTCCCCTGGCTGAGGAGAGCCAGGAGGATGCTGCAGCATTAGAGGGGTTACAACAGGACAGGGAATTCTTCTGGCCACAGCCTGATGGAGTTGGGGATGGTTTGCTTCCAGCACAGGAGTAACCAGGGGCCATTTTAATATATAGACAGAAAAGTCTCAGAAGGCATCAGAGATTTAACTGTGTTTGAGGAGGATTCAGGTGTACAAACAGCACTTGGTATTTGCTCCATGGTCCTACTCCTTGTTGCGATCAGATGGTGGTTATAGAATCCTGGAATTGCAGAATCCTGCAATGGTTTGGGCTGGAAGGGACCTTAAGGCCCATCTCGTTCCAGGCCCTGCCATGGGCAGGGATACCTTCCACTATCCCAGGCTGCTCCAAGCCCTGTCCAGCCTGGCCTTGGACAATTCCAGGGGCAGCCACAGCTTCTCTGGGAAACCTGTGCCAGGGCCTCACCACTCTGACAGGGAAGGATTCATGTCGTGACATAGGAGAGGTATGGCCAAAGCCCTGGAAGGTTAAAACCTGAGATGCTCTGGACCATGTGAGGTTTTGGAGCAGTGCAGGGTGGGAGTAAGGAGTGATTTCAGGAGTGGGACAAGGCAGGGGGATTGTGGGGAGCAGAGGCTGGAGGGGAGCTCAGGAAGGGTGGGCTGGCAGGGAGAGCGGGCTGGAGCTGCTGGCAGAGGAGCCGGGACTGCAGTCCCAGGCTGTGCGTGGTGCCGGCGCCAGCCCAGCCCTGCCCTTGGCCCCGGGCCCTCTCCGTGGGCGTCTGGCGAGCGGCTTTCGAGGAATCGCAGCCACACCTGTGGTGCCACCTGCCCGTCCTGCCCACGCCGAGGGACAAGGGATGTGGGGAACAAGGGGCAAATGCACAGCGGGAAACTGGCCCAGGCACCGCACCCACCGCTCGCCGGCACTGGGCACGGGCCAGGCCATGCCAGGCCGGCAGCGCTGGCACGGCATGGGCTGAGCCGGGCTGCCCTGGCCTCTGGAAGGCTCAGAGGTCTCTGGCTGTGGTGCTCCATCCTCCAGCCTGCTCAGGCACTCGGGGAGCTCGGATCCCCCGGCACTGAGACCACGGACGGTGTGCAGGCGGTTGTGCAGCTGGAAAGCTGCTGCTGACGTCGTTGTTCTCCTCCCTGACAGACGCCAGCGATGTCATCGGGTCACCCGCGATTTCAATGTTTAATGAGATGCTTCAATATTTAATTGCACGTTGCTGAGGGGGTGTGCACCTCGGAGACACGGCACCGCTGGCACGGTGGCTCAGGGATGCAGAGGTTATTCTGCTCCAGGAGTGTCCCCCGGGGGGGCACAGCTCCGTGGGCTCGCAGCACTCCCCCAGCCCGGAGTCCTGGGCAGAGCTCGCCTGTGGGAGCCAAGGCTGCTCCTCCGTGGGAGCACGGACAGGGGTCCCACTCCTCTGCCAGGCCCCCTCTGCCGTGGAGCCCCTCGGGAGGGGCTGTGCCAGGGTCATCCTTCCTGCTGCAGGAGTGAGGATCCTGGCGCTGCTGGCCGTTTTCCCGGCCAGTTTCTCCCCGTATAAGCCGGACCCCTTGGCACAGGCACCGCTCCGGCGCGGTTGGGGCCGGCGTTTGTTGTGGGAGCTGTGGCCACAGCTGGGCTGGCAGCTGATCCCAAAAGCAGGACAAAAACAGCGACCGCAGTCCAGAAAGTTGCAGATGGCCTGGAGAGGGGAATGCTGGAGAGAGGAGCTGCTCCCTCCTCGCGTCCAGCTGCAGAGAGCTCACGGCTCATTAGCGCAGCTCCGAGCCGAGCGCGTCCCACCGCGGGGCCGGGCACGGCGGCACCCCCGGGACAGCACCCCCGGGAGGTGGCACAGAACAGCACTCGGGGCACAGCGGGAAGGGGGAGCGCTGAAGAACTCAGGGAAGAGAATCAAAAGGGGCTTTGCAAACCGAGGCAGCAAAGGGAAATAATATGGGGAAGGGAAACTGGGGGTCTGAGTTTGCTTCTGGAATGGGGAGGGGGAGAAGAAAAGGGCTGGGAGTGTAGGGTCCCATTCCTGGGGATGAAGGTAGTGAGTGTGAGGAGAAGAAGAAGGAAGCATTCCCTGGGTTTACATCCTGGATCACTTCCCAGTGCCCCCGGGATGCTTGGATGTGAGCAGACTCCAGCTCAGCCTGCCAAGCAGCAGTGCCAGCCTCCAGGCCAGGCCGGGCTGCTGCGAACCCAAATCGGACCACGAAGACTCTTCAGCTGCTTTATTTTTCTAGGATTAGAAATCACAATCTTTATTATGAAGTACTAACACTTACAAAAAAAAAATACCCAAGGCTGGGCTCCTCCACTGCCAATTCCATCAGTGCCAGTGCTCCCGGCTGGCAGCTCTTGCAGAGCTGTTATCTCCAGGAGGAATCATTACACAATCCTCATTCTCATGCTGCAAATGGCTCCGTTATGGAACCCGGACTTCAAAGCAGACCCAGAAACAACCAAGTTTCTGTTCAGAATCCAAGATGTTCGGAGAGGATCAGGATTTAGGCTTTGCAAACTGTTCCAGACAGCAGGCTGGGCTCGATCCCGAGGATGGAAAGCAGCTCCCGTGTTTGTGAGGGGAGAGAAATGTGAAAATCCTTTCCTGATCCAGTAGGTGCAGGGAATTAACTGGGAGTGAACGTGAATCATGGGTGGAATAAGTGAACAGTCTCCTTTCTGCTGCGTGGACAGTGGGAAGGAACTGGTCCGGCAGAGTGGGATGCTAGAGTGGGATAGTGGAGTGAAATGCTGGAGCAGACTGCTGGAGTGTGATGCTGGACCAGGATGCTGGAGGGGGGTGCTGGAACGGAATGCTGGAGTGAGAAGAGTGCTCCCTGCATGTCTCTCCCGCCCGCATTCCTCCCTCCAGCTGACCAGAGGGTCTCCCAGTGCCATTGACTTCCATGGTTCTGAGCTGCGGGAGGCTGCGGGGAGCAGCCGTGCCGGTGCCGGTGCCGGTGCCGGGGAGAGGCTTTGCCAGGCTGTCCCCGAGCTGCCCCGCTGTGCTCGGGATGTGTCTCCGTGCCCCGGGGCACTGGGGATGAGGCGGAGCCCAGCGCTCGTCCTGCATCATCCTGCTTTAATGAACTGCTTTCCCAGTCCATGGACAGACTAATTTGGCTCCTGTCTCCCGGGGAATGAAGCCATGGCTCGTGACCCCGCTGGCTCTTGAGCTGCTGGGAAGTCGCTGCGGCTCGGCCGAGGTAACCGCGTTATCCCTGCGGTGCCCATTAGTCCTGATGGGAAGGAATGGCTCTGTAGCTTCCCATTAGAGCTAATGGGCATCAGCGGAGCCGCCTGCCCAGCGCAGGGAAGCCGTGCCCAGCACAGGGAAGCTGTGCCATTCCGTGCCGTGCCGTGGGAGCGGCGTGGGGAGCAGGAGCAGGAGCGGGGATAGCACTGCGGGGACCTGCCAAGGATGGGTGCGGTTCCCCACTGAGGCGGGGATAAAGGAGGGACACAGCTTCCCTGAGATGCAGGTCCCAAAGCTCCTGGAGAGTGGGGCTGCACCAGATACTGCAGAAATGGGTTGGAGCCATCAGATCCCCACAATCAGATGCAGGGCTAAGGCACAGCAATTCTAGAATTTTCAAAGCAGCTTTTAATTTTGGGGGATCCATGAAAGAAGAGCCAAGCCCACAGATCCTGCCAGGTGTGTAATCTTCACAACAGCATCAGCACCTCAGGTGCTGGATTAACCTTTGTTTCCTGGTTTTCCCTGAGCAGCCAGTTCCCTTCCCGGCAGCAGGCAGAGATGCAGCGCAAGCACAAAATGCAGCTATCTGTTCTCTTTTCCTCCAAAATTCAGCATTTGTGATGAAGCAGGAGCCCAATCAAGGTCAACCTTGACTGGTTTTAGCAAAACCGTTTCCTTCAGATTTGGATGAGGCTGAGACTTTTGGAATTACACAGTGGACCCAACATAAATATTAACGATTTGATGTGTGTTCCCTGACACTGGGTGGGCTTATATGGGATATTGAGAAGAAATTGTTCCTTGTAGGGGTGAGGAGGCCCTGGCACAGGTTGCCCAGAGTGGCTGTGGCTACCCCATCCCTGAAAGTGTCCAAAGCCAGGCTGGATGGAGCTTGGAGCACCCTGGGATTGTGGAAGGTGTCCCTACCCATGGCAGGGGATGGGATGAGATTGGCTTTAAGGTCCCTTCCAACCCAAACCATTCTGGGATTCTGTGATTACTAAGTCTCCATCATTTTTTCTCTTCCTCGATGGAGTTGCTGAAGAGAACAGAGGAGGGAGGGAGCTCAGCCTGACTGTAAATGTTGGCAAGAGAAGCCGATGCATAAGCGGGGGCAGCTCTCGATGCCGATGTTGCCAGCTCTGCTGACCCGGGCACGGCTGCGAGGGCGAGTGGCCAGCAGACAATGCCCGCGGTGTGCACACCACAAAGGGGCTCTTCTTCCCCCCAAAGCATGCCTGGCCACTTGCTTCAGCTCCTCCTTACCCCGGACAGTGGCAGGAAAACCTTCCTTTGCGCTGGAATTCCCCTCGGTTGCTCTCGTTTTCTCCCAGGCCGGGGCTGCGCTGTCTCGGCTGAGCTCAGACTTGGGGGGTTCAAAGCCTTTAAAACCCCCACTGGGTGCCAAGGAGCAGCTGGTGACTTTCCACACATCTCTCAGGTGCCCAGATCATGCCATTCCACGTGTAATGATAGTAATTAACAAAATCACCTTTTCATTTTTAAGCCCATCACTGTTACCTTGCTAAGCACTCCATGCCCCTCGCTGCATCACCCTGCTCCCAGCACAGGGAGCTGGGCTGGTGTCCCATAGCTGCTGTTCCTGCTTGGTCATTCCACTCAGGAGCTCAGCTACTGCAGCCTTTGACGGTCTCCATCTTTATAGCTTATTTCATGTTTTGAAAGATTTATTTGAATAAATTGCCAGATGAAATACTGCTTTCAACTCGCTGACCTGCTGGGCTGTTGTAGCCTTCCAGCAGCGCCATCAGGGAAAATTCCAGCCTCAGAAGTTCTGCTGGTATAAACGAATTGCCTCGGAGGTGTTTTGATGCAGAGCTGCATTGAGCAGAAAGGGGGTTTAGTGACAATGCTTGTTGGTTAAAGAAGAAAAGAAAACTTCTGTGTGTGTTTGAAGGGCCGGGTTGTTTGCCATGGCTGGTGTGGCCTGTTCAGGGAGTGGGAAGCTGGGAATGCTGAGGAGGGATAACACTCATGGCAGATGCTGAATGGAAATCAGGGCTGCTGCTTGGTTCCTGTGCCTGGGAGAGTCACACTGGGATGTGGTGATTGCTGGGATGGGGAGCTGCTCGGAACATGATGAAATTTGACAGGACAAGAGGACATAGCCTGAAGCTGTGCCAGGGGAGATTCTGGTTGGACATCAGGAGGAATTTCCTCCTGGAGAGGGTGACTCTGCCCTGGCAGAGTTGGTAAATCCCAGGATCTGGGAGCAGCCAGGCTGCACAGAGGGAAAGTGGCTGCAGAGCTGGGCTTGGCAGTCTCTGCTTCCTGCGGGTTTGGTTTGCAGATCCCTCATCCTCAGGGCTGCAGCAGCCACTGAAATTTAAAGTGACAGCACAAAGTGACCACAGCTCCAGCTCAGCCAGGACTGGGTGGGAGGCAATGAAATTGGGTGAAAGCATCCCCAGCTCAGCAGCAGCACAGTCCTGAGCTGAGCTGAGCGTGCCTTCACCCCATTTCCCTCTCCTCCCACCCAAGCCCCCACACTGGGAAGGTGCTGTGAGTGGCAGATCTTCAGGGAAAATGGACAACCCCATCCAGGAACCAGCTTCCCTTCTCCAAACACGGGTGGGTGCGTTCAGTGCTTCAAGGTGATATTTGTACTCCTGCTCAAAGACTAGAGAGATGATGGTCTGGTGATGTTCATCCAACAAAATTAGTTCTGGAAACAGCACAGTGCCATAATAAATGCCATCCAACGGCACTGTGAGTGTTGCCTCTGTGCTCAGATGTTCAGAGCTTCCAAAGCGCTGCTGTATCCTTGCCTTTGCCTGCGTGGGATTGTTCTGAGCTTCCAGGACGTGGTCACGCTGGAGGTCTCTGGTTTCATGGCAGATTTCAGTGGCTTTAATAGCACTGAGATGCCGAAGGGACGGGGGATTGGATTCACTGGAGCCAGACCTTACTGGGGCCAGCCAAGGTTTCCTTCTACACAAGAAATAATTTAACAGCACAGTAATAATATCAATGTATTTAATGGAATCATTTTTGTGGGAAAAGACCTCCAAGATCACTGAGTCCAACCTTCTGTAAGTAGGAAAGTAATCCCAGGCTTTACTCACGTGGATATGGTGTTATCCTTGAGGGGCACTGGGTAGATTTGTGTGCACACACAGCCATGACCTGTCATTCATCATCATCATCATCATCCACCTCAGCTGATCCTCACCCAAGCTGCTGGAATGTGCAGCTCCAGGGCATCAGTTAGTGCCAGGACAGGGCACAACGGGATGGGGGTGAGCATCATGTGTCCCACCCATGGCAGGGTGAGGAGCATCCCCGCAGCCACGGCGAGAGTTCTGGGGCCCTCTGGAACAACTGGCACAAACTGGGCCAGAATGTGTGGTTTGTCAGTGCCCTGTTATTAATAGTTAATCAGCCTGCTCTGTATTTCAAAGCATGTGGGCATGGGAGGGAATTGCCAGCGAAGCAAACCACTTAACTCGGAGTTGCGTTTCTGGCGCGGAGCCTCCGAGGAAACGCTCTCCAGGTTTTCCTGGAGAGCTCATTACAGAGACAATAAAGGCCCAGGATAAATAGGATGCAACTGTTATTAACACGCAGTCCCTAGAAACTGGGCTAAAAAATCCTCGGCACTTGGACAATAAAATTGTGTCCTTGATCCGTGTGGTAGCGTGTTCCTCCCGTCGCCATGGCGACGGCATCCTCCAGCGATGCTCCCAGCTGCTCCTCACATTAACGCTCCCTCAGATCCTGGGGCTGGGGTATTTGCATTTGAAACCATCAGCAGTGCCTTCCCCAGCTGCCATATTCCATCCATTTCACAAAGTATCCCCATTTATTCCTGCCTCCTTTCCCACACATCGTGATTACTGGGAGCAGAACACCCTTCCCCAAGGCAAACCCATGCTGGCACGTGCCACCGTCCTGCTGAGCACGGAGAGCTGGCTCCAGAGGGAAAATTTACTGCAAATTGGATCTTTTGGCTTTGTTTAAAAATCCGTGTCTGTGGAAATCGGTGGTGGAGAGGGCTGGGTACCAGAGGCCACCTCTCCACCTTTTCACCTCTTCCCCTCTTCAGCTCTTTGCACAGAAGCAATGTGTGCCACCACCTGTGCCGGGGGTGGTCATGGAATCCTAGAATGGTTTGGGTGGGAAGGGACCTTAAAGCTCATCCAGTTCCACCCCCTCTCCCCATGGCAGGGACACCTTCCACTCTCCCAGGTTGCTCCAAGCCCCATCCAGCCTGGCTTTGGACATGCCCAGGGATGGGGCACTGGGTCACAATGGAAGCTCATTCAGAGTCATGGTGCAGATCAGGATATTGAATCCAGGGCTGAGCTGCAGGGAGGTATCCGGCCCCGGGACCTGTGCTGTGCCAGGGACCATCCTGGTGGTGTCTGGGCTCCTGGACCCCACACTGCTGCTCTGGGGGCTGTGGGAGCTGGCAGCAGTGTGGGGGCATCGAGGGCCGTGGCCGGAGCCCGTGTTGGAGCAGAGCTCCTCTCGACGGCACCATGAGCTGTGGGATCCACCACCCTCGGGGCAGTTTATTCCGCCACTTAATCACTCTTATTTTTAAAAACTGCATCTTGTTTCTAATCCAAGTGCGTCTGCTCCAGCCCCCGGAGGCTGGGTCTGTGCTGCCTCTCTTCACTTGATTGAAGAGCCCTTTAGTAGCTGATATTTTCTCTCTGTGAAGGCATTTAGGAATGATGGTCGTGTCACCTCTCACTCTGCTCTCTGATGGACGAGAGGCTGAGCTCCTCGCACTCCCTGCCAGGCAGCTGCTTCCAGACCATTCCCGTCTCTTTGTGCCACATCCCCAGGATTTTCACCTCCCTCGCTCTGATGCAGGTACTGGGGCCAGGCTGAGCCTTCCAGCATCCATCCAGGAGGGCTGTGCAGGGCAAACACCTCTGCCCAGAGCCAGCCCTGTATCCTGGGCTGATCCCCCAGCATGGGCAGCAGGGGAGGGGGGATTCTGCCCGTCTGCCCCGCTCAGGTGAGACCCCACCTGCAGAGCTGCCTCCAGCCCTGGGACCAAACATCAGCAGGACGTGGAGCTGCTGGAGCGAGTCCAGAGGAGGCCACAGAGATGCTCTGAGGGCTGGATGTCTCTGTACATCCCACGTGCAGGGCTTTCACTGGGGGTTCCTTCTGGGGGGTGTTTTCCCAGTTACCAATTTTGACAGCTTCTGCCTATGACTCTGCTGCCATTTGCCATTAATGCCCATTTGTAGGAATTCCTGACTGTCTGAGTCCTTTGGCGCCTGAGGGAGCTGCCCTGGAGCCTGCCTTGAGCCTTGGAATCAATCCACTTTATTACCTGAATGACAGAGCTCAGTGTAAAGCAAAATCTTGTGGTAATATTTTTTCTGTGTTGGAGAGCAGAGAGGAGCTCACAGAATCAGCTCCTTCAGCACAGCACACCAAAGATTTACTTTCAAACCGTGGAGAAAAAATAATAGATGGGGTAAATTGAATAAATGAGAAGTGAAAAGGGCAAAGGGCAGGAGCATTATTGCTGTGGGTGTTTTCACAGCAGAAGGGACCTTAAAGCCCATCTCATTCCACCCCCTGCCATGGGCAGGGACACCTTCTGCTAGACCAGGTAGCTCCAAGCCCTTTCCAACCTGGCCTTGGACACTTCCCTGGTGCAGGGAAGGAGATGCCCTGGGTGCTGGAATGCTCCTGCAGTCGGGAAGCTGATTTCAGAGCTGGGAGCAGCACTGACAGGCTTTGCTGGATCCAGCTGTGGCCCGGTGGTGCATCCCCATGTGCCTGTGCAGGATTTCTCAGTTCCTTGCTCATCCAATGGTTTTTTGCTTGGGAAATCAGTGAAGGTGAAAATTTAAATGCAAACACAAAGAGAGGCTTTGGAGTGAACAAATTGGAAACCCAAGTCAGTGGAAGAAGGAAAGAGGCCATGGCATAAAAGAGATTGTGTGGTCAGAAACAGCTCAGCCAAAAATGAGCTCGTTGTGGTTTTTTGCCCCAAGACAATTAATGGATGGTTAATTCCTCTATTTTTGAGGGAAACCACCACCCTCCACAGACCTCAGGCAACCACCAGAAAGGAGAGGGTCAGAGATTTTTGGACAAACTCTGCCTCCCACACCCCCTGGCCCTGGGGGCTGTGCGGGGCCATGTGAGGCTGTTTGTGGGCCCCTCGGGCGGGGGCAGGAGCAGATCGCCGTTCCCTGGGAGCGGGGTGGGATCCTGCCCGGACACCGCTGTGACACGCAGCAATGTGACACTTGCGTGCGTGATGCCACACTCGTGCTGGAGCACTCGTGGCTGTCCACCCTGATCTTCATACACCGAATCTGGGGCAGCCGCGGTGCCCACAGCGCTGCATTGCCATACGGTCATGTGCACTTCATGGCTTTGTTCAGCCCGGGCCCTGTGCCCAGGAAAGGCTCCAGCTCCACAAGCTCTGACTATTGTGGGTCATCCATGGGCAGGCACAGCCCCTGGCTGTGGGCAGGACAAGGTCTGATGGTTCAGGGAACAACAGGATTGAGCCTGACAGTGACTTCGGACAAGGGCCTGGAGTGACAGGACCAGGGGCAGTGGCTTCAAACTGAACAAGGACAGGGTTAGATGGGATATTCTGGAGAAATTGTTCCCTGTGAGGTGAGGCCCTGGCACAGGGTGCCCATAGAAGCTGTGGCTACTCCTGGATCCCTGGAAGTGTCCAAGGCCAGGCTGGACAGGGCTTGGAGCACTCTGGGATAGTGGAAGGTGTCCCTGCCCATGGCAGGGCTGGGATGGGCCTTAAGGTCCCTTCCCACCCAACCTGAACCATCCTGTGATTCTGTGATTCTAACAGCAGAAGCCTTGGAGTCAAACCCCTCCTGCTGGGACTCCTGCTCCCCAAGCCTCTCCTGTACCATGAGCTGCCTCCCGCCTCATTTTCCCTGCATTTGGAACATTTTGGAATGGGTGCAGTAAATAATGTCATTAGTAGGTGCTGCAAGGGTTGAGTTAATCCTTGCAGGCACCACTGGAGTCTGAAGTGGCACCATTTCCTCTCAGATGTGTCTCTGTTTCACTCTTGCAGAAGCTGAATAATTCTCTTTGACAGCTTTTTGCTTTTTATAGCAGTAATTAGTCAAAAAGCATCGGCGTGATGAGCATTGGGAGCACTGCCCTGGCGCTCCTGGTTGGTGCTGCAGGCACATGGCTCAGGGAGGGCACTGCTGCAGATTTGGGGGTAGTGATAAGGCCAGGGGTGAGCAGGGTGTTGGGCTCTGATGCTAAAATGGGCAATACGTTGGCCTTTTTTCTTACCTAAATTTGCACTTGTGTTTTAAGGCACCTGGAGGGATCTGGGACGGCTGCTGGAGCCAGGCTGTTCATCCAGCCTGGAGTGACTACTGCACAAAACAACAAAAAGTGAAAAATGGAAGACTAGAAACTGTGATTTTACAAGTTCAGTTGAGGTGGAAGGAGGTAGAGGGATTTGGGGGAGAAATCAGGTGTTAAATGTGGTTTTAATCCTAGTTAGTCCCCAAAATACCACCAGATCTGGTCACGGGGGTGACGTTGGTGTAACGTTGGCAGGATTGAGTGTTACTTTAACAGAAAGTGTTAAAGGTGTGGGAAGAATTTACAAAGGGAAAAGATGGAGGTTTTGTCTCTCTTTGTGTAATTCAAGTTCCCCAAAAGCCATGGGGCTGGTTTATCACACGCTGTTGGTAATGCATGCCTGTCATTTTGTGGGGTTTTTTGGCTTATTTTATTCAAAAGATAAAATTAGAAGTCAGAGTTATCTGGTGACTTCAAAATAGCTGAGTCTGGGTGGAATTGAAGTTGTCTGTGGCTCTTTGCAGAAAGCCAGGATGGAATTAATCAGCTTACTGCAGTCAGTTTAATGCTGTTTATAGAGCGTGGAGCTCTGGAAAGGGGCAGCCATGATAGTATTTCCATACAATATTCCCAGAGAAGTGAAGATGAGGAGCAGAACAGGTCCCTGGCTGTTCCTACAAGCCTGCAGTTGTGACGTGAACTGGGAGGGTTTAAAGCCGTGTGGATGTGGCACTTGGGGACACGGGTTAGTGGTGACCTTGGCAGTGCTGGGGGAACTTTTGGACATGATGATCTCAGAGGGCCTTTCAGCATAAAGGATTCTGTGATTCCATGATTCTATGAAGTCCAAGGCAGTGTTTGCAGTGGACAAGGACAGGGCGTTTGTGTCACCCTGAGGTCACAGGAGATGATGGAGGTGCACAGCAGAGAAGCCAGGTCTGTGCTCTCCGAGAATTAATGGTGCTGGAAACCCCAGGGTCCTTGTCACGATGCACCAAAGCCACGGGTAAGTGGCTTTGCCGATGCAGTCAGCTCCTGCCAGTGGTGTTAATGGTCCCAGGGGCCCCTGCAGGGCAGGCTCTGCCCCGCCCCAGCGAGGTGGGGCCAGGCAGGATTTATGGGGAGCAGCTGAGGAGCAGGAGCTTTAGGGGCAGTTGTGATCTGTGGCTGCCCCAGGACACTGCTGTGGTGAGTCCACATTCCTGCTGTGCTGCTTATCCTGAGCTGGGTGGGGTGGGAGCCCTTCATCTCTCCAGGACATTGTAGGGTATTTTTGCCCCCTTCAGCCCTTCCCCCTGGGTTGGAGCAAGGGCTCAGTGCTGGGACCTGCTCTGGGAGGTGTCCCTGGGCTCAGGGTGGGGCTGGGGCTGGTGCTGAGGCAAAGATTTTGCAGAAGAGTTGAGTTTCTGGGGGCTTAAGTGGGAGGAGCAAGAAAGAATGTTGATTTCTGCAGCTGTGGGTGTTTGTTTGGGGTCTTCATCCTTATCCCCTTTAGCTGAAGCTCAGACCTTTTGCCTCAATGCCATGGATGAGTCTGGAGATACCCTTGGGGGTGCAGGTGCCAGGCGATGCCTTTCTGAGAGATGGCATAAAATTAATGCTTTCTCTCGAAAAACCTGGAGCGGCCCTGGATGGAAACTGTGAGCCAGGGACTGGAGAAAGGCACCAAGCCAAACCCCCAGACCGGTACTGGAATTTATGGGGAAAAGGCGGGTGCTGCACATGCTGCTGCTTTTCCATCTTGCACCTCAGAGGAGCATTTTCCTTCGCTGCAGTTAAAGCCAGGCAGTGGCCTGGTGGAGGGAAGGTTACACACAGCTCTCACACCCGGTACTTGCAGGGCTCCCCCAGCCCCGTGTTCAGGTTTCCCCCGCACTCCTGTCCCTCTCTGAGCCCTGTGGTGGGGAGGATGGAAGCCTCTTCCCACCTCAATGATTTGCTCGGTCCTGCAGGCATGGGCAGGGGCCTCCACAGCTGCTGGGTTCCCTGGAGCTGGGGAAGGGTCTCCTCGTGCCCTCGGGCTTCTTCAGGTGTGCTTTCCTCTGCTGCTGTTGAAATCCTTGCTCTAACTCCGACCAGAGGAACAATTTGTACTCCTCTCTCCAGTTTGGGGCCCTGAAGCTGTAGTGAATCCCTTTTAGTTGAGACAAACTGATACATTTCAGTTTTGTTGTTTAATTTTATGACAGATGTAAATATCTTACAAGTCCAAAGCTGTTGGTAACTCCTCAGAGAGTGTCAGAACTGGGATGTGGATTTAACAACATTTAAGTCCTGATGTTGGTGGGGGTGTACATGGGAAACTCAGTCTGTAAAGGGAGCTTAAAGCTTTTCCTCCCCTGTCCCTGAGCAGTCGGCTCAGCGTGTGATGAGCAGGGACACCTGCCCTGGCAGCACCCCTCCTCCCTCACCCCCATGGCCTGTGCTCTGTCACCACCTTGCTGTCACCACGCCTCCTGCTGTTAATTCCTTGCTCTCGGATGAGGAGCTGGGACATCTCACCTCCTGGAGATGTGCTGCAGAGCCACCTTGGCTTGAATTCCCACCGTCTGGAAAGCATCCCCCTCCTGAGTCCAGGTGGGATTTTTAATTTAGGGGAAGATTTGCTGTATTTGCTGAAGCAAGGAGATGGATGTACATTCTTCCCATTCCCAGGCGTGTGCACTTTGCTTGGCAGAGAGAAAATCACAGAACTTAGAATGGTTTGGGTTGGAAAGGACCTTAAAGCACGCCCAGTCCCACCCCCTGCCATGGCAGGGACACCTTCCATTATCCCAGGTTGCTCCAAGCCCTGTCCAGCCTGGCCTGGAACATTCCAGGGGGGCAGCCACAGCTTGGATGCTGATTTTAAAGTTGCATTTGATTTACAATTCCAGTTGCTCTGCACCAGTGACCTGGCACCTTCTTGCTCCCTCCTCTCTGTTCTCTGCCAACTGCACAGCAGTGCTTTGGCTTCTTGTAGCTTTTTGCTTAAAATCTTGGGAATTGGACCTGTTTTCCCAAGGATCCCTGTTAAACCACCCAGCAGTTGCAGCATCCTAATTGCGTTGCTGTCAGCTTTTAATCCTGTTAGTGCGTGTCATGTTGCTCTTGTATCATTCTAATTTTTAATCAAAATGTCATGCAGTACCAAGTTAAGTGTCTGCCGGAGTCTAAATCTATTAAATTGGTACCGTTGCCTTTATTAACCAATTTTTAAACTCATCAAAAGCTCAAACAGATTTGACAGGGTTCATTTTTCACCAGTTTTGGTGCCTGTTCTCCGCTATCAGCGGATCCTTCATTGGATCAGGGTCACAGGATGGGGTTTGCCCATACAGACACTCATCCTTCTTATTTATTGGCAGAATCCTGTTTTCCATCAGACTTTTGGAGCCTTCTCCTGTAGAGGTGTAAGATAAGATGAGTTTCTACATAACCCTGCAGTGCCCAAATTCCCTGTCCCAAAGAAATTCCAATTCAAATGCTTAAGCCTGGACTTTGCCAAGAATTTTGTCTTCCTGAATGCAAGTATTTGAATCCTGCCATTGGATGCTGACTGGGAGCTCTGGGTTCTTGCTTCACAGGGCAGCAGAAAACTAATTAGGCACTGAGTGATTATTTCAGGTTTGGCCACCTTGAAATCCACAACTGAGAGTGGGAATGGGAGGCAGAAAAGTGTTTATTATTATTTATTGTGTTGAAGGAGGTGCCAGTGTTTGGTTCTCCTGTCAGATGGAGAAGATATGAGTCAGGCACGTGGCTTTTCCTCAAGAATCTGTGGGAAGGCGCTTCCCCCCCACCTGGGGGCTTCCAGCCTACCCGAGCCTAATTTATGATAATTATTTTTAATATTGCTTTTATGTGGCGATATATTGTTAGAATCCATAACAATGCAGCAGCAGATATGAAGTGTTTCCAGCCTGGCTCTGGGCTCCCTGAGGCAGCATTTATTAAAATCTCCTTTTGTCCATATTTCATGTTTATTGCTGCCATCTTTAATTAAGGGAGGTAAATACTGCCAAAGGGGGCTGAGAGGCCTTTTTAACTTGAATAATCGGAAATGCACTCAGAGGTACAAGATGTTGTGGCACGGGGAAGGAGCTCCAGGGTGCTACTGCTGCCTCTTCCTACTCTGGAATGGGGCAGCTGGGCAGCGAAAGGGTCTCTGCTCCCAGGGACTGGTGATTGTTTAAAATCAACAATGAGGGAGGAGTTGAGCTTAGTTGGAATTGGATTTTTTACAGGTTTTCTGCAGACTGGTTTGGGTGGGAAGGGACCTTAAAGCCCATCTTGTCCGAGGCACGGACACCTTCCGCTATCCCAGGCTGCTCCAAGCCCCGTCCAGCTTGGCCTTGGATGCTTCCAGGGATCCAGGGGCAGCCACAGCTTCTCTGGGCACCCTGTACCAGAGCCTCACACCCTCACAGGGAAAAATTCCTTCCCAATATCCCATCTAATCCTGCCCCCTGGCAGTGGGAAGCCATTCCCTGTGTCCCGTCCCTCCATCCCTTGTCCAAAGTCCCTCTCCAGCTTTCTAAGGTCTCCCCAGAGCCTTCTCTGAACTGAATTCAGGTGTTCCCCACTGGTTTGGCTGCTTCAGTGGGTAGAAATTCATAATCAACTGCTGGCACAGCTGCTGGTCTGAGCTCTGCAGATCCCAGCCAGGAGAGGGTTTAATTCAGGAAAACATCCTCTGGGGAGGGCTCAGATGTCTCAGCTGTGAAGACATCCAGGATGGAGCCATGCTGGGAAGCTTCTGAGATACTCTTGCTTGCCTGTGCCTGAAGGAGAGGGGTTTCTTTGGTGTTTTCCCTTTTTTTCCCTTTGTTACGGCTCCTGTTTCCCTCACATCCCTCATGCCATGGATGTGGAGCTGCTTGGTCAGAGCTGAGTCACTGCTCAGTCATTCCTCTGCTTCCCATCTCCCCGTGCTCCAGAGAAACTCAGCCCGGAGCTCTCCTGGGAGTCCTTGTGGTGGCTGAGTCCTGGGACAGGAGGATTTTTCTGCTCTGGCAGCTCAGCCATGCTGGAGGTGCTGTCTCACTTTTCCTTGTCCCTGGCAGAGTAGATGGAGTGGGGAACACACCTGGTTTGGGACAGAGGATCTGGGCTGGTACTGGCACAGCAGTCCTGGGGCTGGAGAGTCACGCAGCCAACACAGTCCTTTGGAGAGAAGCCAGAGGCTCTTTGGACTTGGTGACAGCTGGGATAGAGGAGCGCCTGGCAGCAGGGAGGCTGGAAAAAGGACATTTCTGCAGCACGTGGGCCAGGAGCCCTGTGCTGGGAGAAGGTGGCTGCCCCTCAGGGTGGCACAGGGAGAGGGGCCTCTGCCCACAGCGATGGGCTCCATCACCAGGGGGAAAGGAATGTTTCTAAAGGAACTTCTGTGATGGCAGGGGGCCCAGCAGTGATGAGGGGCTGTGCTGACCATGGCGGTGCCTGAGCTGTCCTGGCATCACTCCTGACTCACTGAGTAAAGGGAGACTTTTGCTCGGGGACTCATCTTCTGACAGCCCTGAGATAATCCGATGTGATAGTGCAGGCGCAATGACTTCATTACTGTAATTATTTTTATTGCCTCTGCAGGCCTCTGTTTTAAAATAAACTCAGGAGCCAGAGCATTCAATTCCATCCCAGTACTGGGGGAAGGGTTGGACTCGACGCTCTTGGAGGGCTTTTCCAACATAAATGTTTGCATGATTCTACGATCTCAATCTCCTTTATTTCATTGTACTTAAAGGCCTGAATGTTCATTTATCCCCAGTGTCAGATTCACCCAGCTTTTCTTGCTTTCGCCTCTCCAAGTTACTGGGTGGGCCCAGATGTTGCCACACAGGTCACACCAGGGGTTCTAAACTTGGGCTTTAGGGGTGGGAAATATTCCCTCAGAAGCTGAGACCTATTGTGACACTGGGACAATGGACAGTACTCAGATGGGACGCTTCAGGCTTGTGACCCAGTCCTGGTTTCTCTTGACAAGGTAAAACCTCCTGGCAAGGTCCTGCTTCCAGTCAATCTCCAGCTGCCCATCCTGGTTCTCCAATGCTCGTCCACTGCTGAGCCTGCCCAGACCTTGATGGGCTCCCACCTCATTCCAAAGGTTTTCTGTAGGGAATGTTCAGTTCACAGACATCCGAACTGGCTCCTCAGACTGTGTGCCCTGTGGATACAGGGGGAGGGTGCTCTGGGGGGAACAGAGCAGGGGAAGCTCTGTGCTCCCTGTGGAGCTGTGGGGTATGGGTAGGGTGCTCTGAGGGGAACGGAGCAGGGGAAGCTCTGTGCTGCCTGTGGAGCTGTGGCTGCCAGGTGTGCAGCATTCCCTGTTCGGGTGCCCAGCCCGCATCAGCTCCAGTCACGTGCTCCAGCAGAGCCTCCTTCCATTAATCTGTGCCGTTCCCATCGGCTGATCCGGGCTCGGGGGGAGCTTACGAGGCCATCTGGGCTTGGAACAAAGACTTTCCCCATTAACACGAATAATCCTGTGCTGGACTCGTGTAATCAAGGTTTGCTGAGTCCACACCGGGCTGGGGGGGCTGTGTTCCCAAAGTGCTCCTGCTGGGAAGGGACAATCCCTAGAACAAGGGGCCAGTGAGGGTCAGTGGTCAGAGCCCCTGTCCTGCTCTGGGGTCATGGGGGCAGGGGGTGCTGAGATCCTGTGGGATGGGGGGGCTTGGGTGGCTGCCCCCTGTCCTGGGGAGGTGCAGCAGGGTCAGGAACTGCTGCTGTCAGTGGAGATCTGTCCCAAAACTCAGGTTGTGAACAGGCTCAGCTGCTTCTAGGCCCCTGGGAGAGCCCTGGGCCATGTTTCTGTGGATTATTTTTATCTCTAAATATGAAATTCTCTCTAAGCAGCATTTAAAGCAGTGTCACTGCCCTGGCTGGGATGGCTGTCTGGGACACTGATGCAGACGTGGAATTCAGACAGTTTCTTTTCGCGTCTCTGATTTTTAGCATGGTCAGGAGTTGATTTTTAGTAGCGATAAAGGAATTTGAACTTGCTGAGGTCTGTTTAATGAGCTGGCCAAGCTTGACAGGGCTGGTGGTGCTCTGTCCGTCTGCAATTCCCACATTCTTTCCATGGGCAGAAATACCTCAGCTGCTCCGGGTGGGGGGCTGCATTTTGGACCTCCCTGGAGCACTCGCAGGGATTGCCCTGTCATTCACTGAGGATTTTGGGAGTGGGAATGATTTGGATTTCAGTTTAAAATGGAAGTGCAGTGAGAGTTAAAACCCTTCTGTTTGCCCTCGGCTGTACCTGCTGGCAGCGCTTCCCTGGCTGTCCCTTGCCCCCCTGCCTGCAGCAAGGACAGGTTTTGGGGTGAGCCACACCGGCCAGGGGCTCGGACTGCTGAGCCCTGGGATGTGCCCAGCCGGATTGGTGGGGCAGAGAGGGCATCTTTAATTTGAATATGAATTGATGGGCAGCCAGCTGTGCCGATCAGGGAACAGCTGCTGCTGGAGCCTCCTGCTCTGCAGGCAGGGAATGGGCACGGGAGCCATGTGCTGGTCCCCTGCCTCACCCACCACCCACACTGTGCAGGGAGGGGTTGGAACGGGCTTCATGGGCCTCCAGAGCACCTGGAACTGGTGGCTTTGTCCTCTGCAGGCCATGGGCCTGTTTTGCCACTGGAAATTTCACCAACAGAGTGTGGCATTGCCCTTGGTTCCTCCTTGGCTTCAGTGTCTGTGGCAGGGGATGGGTTTGGCACGTGGTTATGGGGGCTCTGGTGGGTCCCCCTCCCTTGGGGACACTCCTGGTTCCTCTCTGACATGTCTGTGGAGCCGCAGCCGCCCCGCCAGCAGCTCCTCTCCAGGTGTGGTGCTTTGTCAAACATGTTTCTGTGGAGTGGAGCTGAAATCCTTTATTCTGTCGGGTTTGATATGGAAAGTAAACACGTTAACATCAAGGCAGCTTTCCAGCGGCATCTGGGATTTCGTTCCTGCTCTGCCGCCCTCGGAAGCGGTGCGGGGTTCGGCGTTGGAGATGCTGTTCCCGGGGAATGGGATTGCTCAGAGTGATGAAAGCTCTGCCTGCGGGGTTGGATCACTTACTCACGGAGTATAATGTGGGAAATGGCTTTGCTGATAGAAATCCAGGCTGGGCTTGTGGGCTGCTGCCCTGCTCCTCCCATTCACCACCAGGGAGGGGTGCGGGGGGTGCCAAGAGGCTCTTGTTCCCTTACCAGGCTTTTCCGTGCCTTTCCCATGCGGTGAGGGTGCGTCACTGTGGGGGAGGAAGGGGAAACACTGGGTGACCTGGGGCTGGACTCGGCCCTGCAGCCCCTGGTCAGCTGCAAGGGCTGGGGATGAGCCACAGTGCTGGGCTGGGCTGGGCTGGAGCTTACACGGCCATCGGGGCTTGAAACAGCATCTTCCCACAGAACACAAGTGTCCTGGTGCCTGGCAGCAGGGACAGTCCCCAGCCCTCCAGTGTCCCCTGCCAGGGACTGTGATGCAGCCAAGGTGGGGATGTGCCAGCGCTCAGGACGGAACACAGAAATAAGGTCACTTTTTTCTGTTTGAAAAAGCCAACAAAGCCAGTAATCCTGCTCCTGGCTTTTTGTGGGGAGCTGGATCCTGCTGGACAGTTTGGGAAATGGATGGAATAACAGTTTTTCTTCCTGCTCCTGCAAGACTTTGCCATGGAGGATGGCACATCCTTCCTGCAGGTGTTACTGCAGATCCTGCTTAAATCTGGAGCTTTGCCTGCCAAACCCCTCGTGCGCTCCCGTGTGGTGTGAAAGGATGGTCCCCAGCTGGGGGCTGAGCTGGGCTCAGCCATGGCCTTGTGCTGCCCGGGCACCTCTGGCTGAGGAGGGGAGGTGGGGACACCCTGGGGGTGGCACTGGGGGCAGCATCGCCTGCTCTGAGTCAAAGGGCCTGAAGTTCCGTGCCGTGTTCCCTGCAGAATCCCAGCACTGTGTCCCGTGGGTGTTTGCAGGGAGATGTCAGCCCACATCACCATCCCCCGGATCACGGCACCCGGGGAATGCTTTGTGCTCTCTCGGGTTAATCTGAAAAGGTCATGTGTGACACTGGCGTGTGACTGGAAGGACAGAGGCCTTTTGGAGGCTTTTCTTTAAAAATAGAACAGCTGAGCAAAGCCCCCGTTCCTTTGCAGCCGGAATGGTCCTGCTGGCACCGGGGCACTGGTCCGTGGGCTCGCTCCTCCTGGCACCCTGCCGTCCGTGTGGCCGGGGCTGTTCATCCCTCGGGGGGCTGCAGGGAACTAGCAGGATGCAGGTTCAGCAGGATGCATCTTGCAGACCCCTGTTCCTGCAGCTTGTCCCCACAACAGAGCCACCAGCCCTCCCTGGGGGCCAGGGGGGTGACGGGGGCTGTGCAGTCCCTTCCAGCCCGGACCATTCCAGGATTCTGTGTGTCGGCAGTTACTGGCAGGGAGCTGTTTCTTCCCGGCAGCGTCGCCGGTCCTGGCCGTCTTCACAGGCTTTGACGTGCAGGGGAAGGCAGGGAGCGATAGAGAGGCACGGGAAAGGTCAGTGTTTACTTCACAGTGCTTTTGTTGGGTCCCAGGTGAAACCAGACATTTACATTTAAATGAATATGTATTTTGAGACATTAAACCCAGCGGCAAAACAAAGGCCTTGCCGAGATGACAAATGCATCGCTCCTTGTGCCTGTTCCCGATATCGCCGCAGCAGCCTTTAGAAATAAACCCACGTCAGCCAAAGCAGTTTTTCTTCCTTTCCTTTTCCCAAAACCACAGCCTGCTGTAAATACTCAGTGCGGACCTGAGCTGCTGAAACCTTAAATGAGAAAAGAACTGGTGGATTTGCAGGGTCTGTGATGTGCGGGAGAACGATCTCAGCACCGTTCTGCAGTTCCAGGTCAGCTTCTCTTTCAACCTAAATCCTCATTAAAAGAAAAATCTGCTTGGAAAGGGGGGAAAACAAGTTGGTTCTGAGTCATCTGGGAAGCAAAGTGGGACTTTTTGGCTTGGATGTTGGAGGTTTTTTAGTCTGGCTGAGGGGTGAGCCAGGACTCCCGTGGCCCCTCGATGGAGCGAGTGGGACTGTCACGGGGTGGGACTGAGCATGGCAGCCCTGGGGCTGTGATGCCACAGGCTGAGGACAGCAGGAGCCCTGGTCGGCATCTTCTGCACTGAGCTGGAGCTGGGCTGGTGTCAGGGTGCTTTGGGCAACCAGGAGGATGGGAGGTGGCCTGTCAGCTGTCAGTGCTCCTGGCGGGAGCTCCAGGCTGTGGCACAGCACAGGGCTGGGCACGGGGAGGCAGCGGGCAGGGTCCTGTACAGCCGGAGGGATGGGCACCGTAAAACACCAGTTCCGGGCTCCGCCGCCGTTCCAGGCTCCCATCCGAGCGTGCTTCTGTCTCAGACTTGTGATGAATAAAACACAGGCTCTCTGAAGTCGACACCCAGCTGCTCAACAAGCTTGTAGAGCGTTTAGTGCAGGAGCCGGGCTATGATCAGACCTGCCTGCGCCCCCGCTCGCTCTCTCGCTCGCTCCCGGCCCGGGCTGGCAGCTGGGAATGCTCAGCTCCCTGCTGGGCGGAGGGGATCTGTGCCGGGCAGCCCCCGCCTGCTCCTCTGGGCCACGGCTTCCCGGGAAAAGGGGCTGGTGCCCCTTCCCTCAGAGAGCTCTTGCTTTCCATGGGGCCGGCTGTGCTGCTGTGTCCCTGCAGGGACGTGGCCCTCAGTGCCTTGGAGGTGATCCTGGATGCAGATCCCCCTCCGAAAGGCCTCTCCACTTCCCTTTCCATATCCCAGTGCTGTGCAGAAGTGCCTGGGTGAGTTTCCCCGCTGCCTTTGGCCAGGCTGCCCTGGTGGTGGCGATGGGGACGCGCTGGCAGCAGGGCACGGGCTGGACGTGTTTCCTTCTGCCCATCCCAATTGCCTGAACTGAGCTCGGGGGGAAGAGGAGCAGGGAGCAACACGGCTCTTGCTGTGGTAGACAGATTTCTGGGCAGCATCCCTGGCTCCCACAGCATCCCCACCCGGCAAGGGACTGCCCAGAGCACCCCGGAGCTGGCACAGCCTTCCCAGCCCCCCTTTGGAAACAGTGCAGCAGCATTTTCTCCAATAGAAGGTTTTCCAGCCCTGTGAGGCGGCTCTCCCCCTCTCACCTGTGCAGGTGCTCCCTGTGCAGTTCCCAGCGTGTTATCCAAGACACCCCCGGGGTTATGGATAAAAGAATGTTGTTGTGATGCAGGTTTCCATCCCCCAGCGCTGTCTGTGTCTCATCTGCTGCTCAAGGCACTGTCAGATTTATTGGGAAGTTTCTGCTCTCTGCCCCTTTATCAGTGTGGATCATTTACACCTTAAAATGGCTCGCCAGCCTCTCCCTGGAAGTCACCTCCTGTGAGGATGAGCCCTCTTGCAGCCCAGTGCTGTCTCTGGCTATAAAAAACCGAGTCCTCGTTGTTAATATGCAGGGAGCAGTGCCACTTCTCCCAGGACAAAGATCTTGCCGTGGCTGGGCAAATCAGAGTTCATTATCATGTTAATCTGACTGATTGCAGTCTCCCAGAAGGATTCCACATATGGTCATTCTTGTAGCACAAATAAAAGCTGTTTTGCCTCATTTACGAGGCTCAAGCTCCTCTCTTGGTGCATGATGGTCTTTATTCTTGAGGTGCAATTCTGGGAGATAGAAATGTTAATTTTTTTTGAACCTGTTCTTAGTTTTGAGTCTGAATTGGGGTTTTGAACGTCTGCCTTGTGTTTGCAGTCAGGATTTTCCCTTATTTTTGTTGTCTTATTTTGGCTCTGGTTTTAAATCTGGAAGCGTGAGCTGAGCACCCCACACACTCCCTCACTCCATTCGAGGGCCTGCAGAGATCCACGTCTTTTCTAGGAAATAATCTGAGGGAAGCTGTAATCCTTGGCACTGGTTCTGGTGCAGATATGGGGTGCAGGGCACCCCTCACATGGGATTTAGCTGCTTGCTTAGGGTCTGACTGACACTGCTGGCCCAGGGCTTCAGGCTAACAGCTCATACTGAATTATTCCAGTGGTTTTTGTAATACAGAAACAAGGGTTTGGTGACACTTGTGGAGTACAAGCAAATTAAATGGCTCATTCCACCCTGCTGGCACCCTGGGTTGCTCAGCATCCCCTCCAGCCCCACCCCCAGGATGGAGCCCGAGGTGGTTGGTCCAGCGTGGCCGCGGGACCCTGGGGTTGGTTTGAGGGCACATTTGTGGGAGCAGCCGTGTCCCACCCACTGCCAGGACCGGGGAGGGCAGGGCTAAGGAAGAGCTGGACTGTGGCTTCATTGGGCATGAGTGCATCCCTCACCCCTCTGCTTCTTCCAGCACCGCACTTCACTTTCATGAAAAGTAAATTTTTTATGAAGCGTTTATAGTTTCTTTCTTCCCTCCCCTGAGCCCTGTGCTGCAGTCGGCTGCCGGAGGGAAGTGAGCGGCTCAGCAGGAGCGCTGCCAAGAGAGCCAGAGGTGCCCACTGCTCTGGGTGCCAGGGGCACACACAGATTTATATTTTTGTTTGGTTTATTTTCTGTTTCCTCGGCTGTGTGTGCAGCAGCGCTGAGCACAGACTGCAGGGCTCATTCCTGCACAGTCTGGAAGAGGATGCTGCTCCCACAGCACAATTCCCCCAGAACCTTGCAAACCTCTGCCCCAAGGGGCCTCCCCAACACCTCTTGGAGCTCTCCAGGGGTTACAGGGGTGGAAAGAGAAGGTGTGAGCCCGCCCTGCCTTGCACAGCTCCTCGTGGTTGTCCTGTCTTCTGCAAGCAGCTTGTTGGTTTCAGAAGATCTGACCCAGCTTTGCTGGAGTAGAAGATGCTGACCCAGGCTGGCAGCTCTGGGATCCCGCAGGAATATGGAACTCAGGTCCACGGAACAGTTGCCACCTTGCACAGGCCCTGGAGCTCCTGGACAGGCAGTAGGATCCCTGGGTACAAATGCAAAAGCTCAGGTACAGCGACTTGATACCAACCCTGTGGCATAGAATTGTTAAGGCTGGAAAATAACTCTGAGATCAAGGCCACGCTAACCCATGTCCCCAGGTGCCACATTTATAGTCCTGGAAATTGCCCCAGGGGTGGGGACTGTCCTGGGCAGCTGTGCCAGGGCTGGACAACCCTTTCCATGAAGAAATTTTCCCCAGTACCCAACCTGACCCTCCCCTGGCACAGCCCGAGGCTGTTCCCTCTCCTCCTGTCCCTGTTCCCTGGGAGCAGAGCCCGACCCCCCGGCTGTCACCCCTTGTCAGGGAGTTGTGCAGAGCCAGAAGGTTCCCCCTGAGCCTCCTTTTCTTCAGGCTGAGCCTCTCTACCAGCTCCCTCAGCTGTTCCTGGGGCTCCAGCCCCTTCCCCAGCTCCACGCTAAAGTGTTTCTGGTTCTCACATGCTCCAGACAGCCCAGCCTGCAGGAGCAGAACCTTTCTTGCACGCAGCAGGTAGGGCTGACTTGCTGAGACAGTATTCATTGTGATGATCTCTCCGAACATGTTTATTGGCCTCTAAACGATCCATACCAGAGCTGGTTGTGCCGACAGTCTTTTGCATGCTAATGGCAGGGGAGTGCCAAATTCAACAAGAGCCACATGGAGCCACTCCAGCCTGTGTGAATGAAAAAAGGGAGTTTGAGTTATTGGAAAAACCAATTTGGCTTTAGGGAGAGAGATTTTCAGTGCCTCTCAATTACAGACTTATAAATACTAAGTGTAATTCACAAAAGCTATGTGGTAGCAGAATGTGAGGTGACATGTCATCAGTCACTGGGAGGGGAGGTCTGGATTCCTGGAGAGCTGTCAGGGCTTGAGAATATTCCGTGCATCCTCTGTAAGTCTCTGTGCAGGATCCCAGTTGGTGCAAGCCGGGAGCTCGTCCAGGACATGATTTGGAGGTGGGGATGTCCTGCCTTGCACTGATGAATGTTGGGATGGATGGAGGGGTGAGGGACCTGCTGTCCTAGGAGAGGTGGGGCTCAGCAGAGAGGGGCCTTTCGCCCAGCCAGAGTCTCTCCCAGCCCCTGGGACTGGTGCTGGGGAGGACAGGGAACGGCTATGCAGCATTAGTCCCACCTGCCACCACCTCTTACAAAGGTGCAGGGACAAAGTGTCCGTTTGGGAAGTGGGATGGGAGAGGACAGCATGGCTTTGCTCTGCTCTGTTCCCAGCAAGACCCTGCTCCTTGCTGGAAGACGCCAGAGCTGTGGCATTGTGCCTGGAGAGCTGCAGTGCTGCGCTGGGTGAGCTTGGGGGAAAGCACAGAGTAAGTTTTCCAACGCCCTTGGAAGCTGTCAGGAAAACTCATCAAACAAGGAGATAAAACCTCCCCAGATGCTGCTGGGAGCCTGACAAGTCCGGGCACAAGTTCCTGATTATTAATGGATTTAAAAATCTGCTCAACTGCTGTCCCACTGCAGACTTTCCTAAATGAGGACATCAGTGGCTGAAATTCCATGACGGAGAGCTGTGAAGAACCTTCTGCATACGCCAGCATGTCAAAGGTTTGAAAACCTGCAGAGGATTAAGACAGGAATCGATAATCTGGAGTTTAAGGCTCCGTGGGTCCCTTCATTAGGAAATTTCCTCCTCAAGAGCTTTATAAACTTCTGGATCAAACTGCCCAGATAAGTCTTGAAGACAGAAATTACTGTGTCAGCGAGGAGGAAGGATTAGAGATAGCAGGGAATTAATACTGAAGTGCATATGCTATAAATATAACAGGATTACACTGGAGTTATGTAAAATCCCTTTTCCTTTCTCCAAGTCTCCTCGGGTGGGCAGGGCTCTAGTGGGCAGGTGGGCAATCCTCTGAAGTTCTGGCTTCATCTATGGCTCCCAGAGCATCTTTTCTTGTCATCTTAATAGGACAAGGGGGAATGGCTTCAAACTGACAGTGTTCAATGGGATATTGGGAAGAAATCGTTCCCTATGAGGGTGGGGAGGCCCTGGCACAGGGTTCCCAGAGCAGCTGTGGCTGCTTCTGGATCCCTGGAAGTGTCCAAGGCCAGGCTGGATGGGGCTTGGAGCAGCCTGGGATAGTGGGAGGTGTCCCTGCCCTGGCAGGGGATGGGATGAGCTGGTCTCTGAGGTCCCTTCCCACCCAACTCCACTCCCCTCAGTCCGGGATCTCAGGGCACCTCTCTCCTGCCCCGTGTCACCAGGAGGTCTCAGCACCAGCCCAGCAGCAGAAGGAACGGCCCAGAACCCTATCCTGGCAGGGAGCATGTCCTGTCCTATCCCCTGGGGACACCTCCCCTGCACTGGGGGGAGCCTCCATCCCTCCTGCCCCCCGCAGCCCCTCCCTGGGGGCCCTGGGGAGAGGGGTCAGTGCAGGAAGTGCATCCCAGTCATCCTCATGGATTTCTGGGCTGCTTATTCCCTGCCTGGAAATGAATATTCTTAGGCCTATTTCTGCCCATTTCCTCCTCATTCCAGAGCTTAACAGAGGCTCTGGCTCACTGTGAGGGCTGAGAGCTGCCAGTCAGGAGGACTTGGCCCTGCCTGCAGAGCCAACATTAACTTTGTCCGAAGGATGATAAATCCTGAACTCGTACAGCACAATGCCGAACTTGGAAAATGAAGCATTTAAAACCACAATATTGAAGTCAAATTGCTGGTGAAAATCTCTTCATGTTGGCAGTGGAGCTGGAGGGTCTTTGATCTCTCCCAGCTCAGATGTTGCTGCCAAAGAGACTTAAGCTTAAACTTCACTTTGTAAAATAGACTTTTTTTGACAGTTTCCTTTAAAAAAATAATCTCCTCCTAAGCTCAGGAAGCAGGGACGAGTGGGCAGCCCACAAGGAGATTTCCAACCCAAATAACGCAGGAAGGAGCCGCTTTCAGCTGCTTCTATTGCTTCTGTAAATCCTGGGCTTAATCCGTGGAGCGGCTGGAGGGGAGCGCGGCATTTGAGCCCCAGAAGTGCAAATGCTGTGGTGGGGCTGGGGGCCTGGCACTGTGGGGATGGTGAAGGGGCTGGCTGTGCTCACCCTCATCATGAAACTGGCTGTGCTGGGCTGGTGGTGTCGTGGAGGTGGCAGGTTTGGGTGGCAGCGGTGCTTGGGCCGGGGTGGGCAGTGAAGGCATTTTTCTGGCTTTGGGTTTGGTGCTGTGTGACACCTGACTGAGAAGCTCGAGTGAAACAACCCTGTCGTGGTGTGTGGTAAATGGTTTGAAAAATGGCTGTGCCACCAGTCTCTGCAGCCAAGACTTGGGGACAGAGCGGAGGCTCATCCTGCAGTGCAATGCTGTCCCTGCCCCCAGTTCACAGCTCTGGGGTAGGACAGGAAGGCTCCTGCCTGAATTGAGCCCTCTGTTCAGTTTCAGATGAACCACTATTTTTAAATCTCTCTTTTTTTCTCGTTTATTTTTCTATCTGTGGATGACCCTAATTTTGGCTGAGGAGCTTAGAAAAGCAAAGAATGCAAAGGTTACTTTAATCTTCTTACAGTTTAGAAGTCCCCCGGGACTCTGTGTTTGACAGTGCTGCGGGCGCCCATCGCCCCGCAGAGCCTTGGTTCTGTGTTGCAGCACATCAGGCAAGGCTCTTGCAGAAACTGGTGCCAAATTTCAGCATTCTGCAGGTTTGTCCTGTGGGCCTTCCCAGAGGCTGGTGCTCAGTGTGGTGAGTGCTCCGGGGTCCTCTGGGCTGGCAGCACCGGGATGCAGGTCAAGGGCCCGGTGGGTCCCAAACGGAGTTTACTGAGCTCTGTTGAGAAGCTGAGGATGCTTGAGACCCCACGTGCCTGGCACAGAGATTCCCATCACCTGCATCACACAGGTGTGTTTGCCACTGGAAAATCCCAGCAGGATCTGCCTGTGGCCAACAGACCACTGCCCTGTTTCCCTCATAAAAAGGGGATCGTAAAAATCCCTGGAAGAGCTCGTTCCCAAGGCCACTGGGAACCCGAGCAGGGTGCAGTAAATCTCAGGATGAAGCTGTTGCTCACAGGTTAATGCTCCTCAGGTACCTGGTGAAGCTGCTGCGGGGCCAGACTACTCCAAAGGGCTTTGCCAAGGAGCGGGTGGTGACGGACCCTGTCCCCAGCAATGTCCCCCTCGGCAGGGTTTGTCCCTCAGCCCCCCAGTCTAGCCAGGGCAGCAGGTAGCAACAGAGACATGGGCCTGGGGCTCGGTGGCCCTGGCAGGTCCCCAGGGGCTCCACGTGTGCCCCCCAGGGGTGTGGGGAGGGTGGCAGCGTGGGTGCTGGGATGCTGTGGCCACTGCCACGAGCTGTATCTGAGGCAACACACCCCTCCCAACCCCAAAGCAATCTGGTCCCACAGTCTGTCCCCATTCCATACGCTGCCCTAATGAGCTCAGCCAGTCTGTAGAGATGAACTGGGGCACTGGGATGTGCTGGGGGCTCCGGACATCCCGCAGAGATGGGGAATGCCGTGAGATCTGCTCCCAGTCACACCCAGCGCCCTTGGCCAAGGTCGGGCGTGAGGGGGGCCACGGGAGCTGAGCTGGGGGTCAGAGCCCTGTGGGTGCTGCCCTGCAGCACCCTGCACCTGCCCTGCGTCAGGGTGTTGTAGCTGAAAGCACAGCTCTGCAGGTTTGCAGCTGCCTGTGCCACGATGCAGCTCCTCCGGCGGTGGCACAGCCTCGCTCAGCTCCCGCTGGAGCTGGGAATCAGGGGTGTTGTGAACCAGAACAGTCGGGGCGGTGTGTCACGAGTCACGGTGATCCCAGCTGTCCCCTGCAGCCCAGCCTGCCCCTGGAACGCTCCATATCCTGCTCCACTGTGATTAATGGCAGTGACACAGCGCCCTACGGCAGCCAGATGTGTCTGGCACGGTGCTCGGCTCGGCTGCACTTCCTCAAGGGCTTGTAAGTTCTAAGTCAGAATCACTGAATCCCAGACTGGTTTGGGTGGGAAGGGACCTTAAATCTCCTCCCATTCCACCCCCTGCCAGGGCAGGGACACCTCCCAGTATCCCAGGCTGCTCCAAGCCCCATCCAACCTGGCCTTGGACGCTTCCAGGCATCCAGGGGCAGCCGCAGCTTCTCTGGGCACCCTGTGCCAGGGCCTCCCCACCTTCACAGGGAGGAATTCCTTCCCAGTATCCCATCTCACCCTGCCCTCTGGCAGTGGAAGCCATTCCTCCTTCTCTGCCACTACAGTTCCTGATGAAGAGTCCCTCCCTGGCTTCCTTGTAGGCACCTTCAGATGCTGAAAGTCCTTGGCAGGTGTTGGCACTCGGAGCAAGCCCTCGGTGCCAGCCTGGCACGTGGCATCCCAGCGTGTGCCAGTGGCTGCCCGTGGTTTCCCCATCAGCCTGGGCACCTCAGAAGGCTGACCTCAAAAACCTTCAGACATAGAGGAGTCTCATTTTATAAGAACATATAAAGATTCAGACATGGAATATTTAAGCTGGTGTTATGCAATGGGAGCTCTTTTAAGTCGTGATTTGTAAAGGCAGTTGAGATAATTTCCTGAAAGACATTCTGCTAATGATTAATTTAGAATATGTTTAATTCAAGTTAGAGAGATCAAAGAGGGAGCATTTTCCCTGTAATGCCATCCGTGGTTTCACACTTTCACCAGATTCCAGGCACTGGGGGCTGTCTGGCTTGTCCTTCCCTGCAATTCCTCTGTGAAAATTGCAGAGGAAAGCATTCTGCAGGCTCCGTGCTGGTTTGGGGCAGGGGAAGGGAGAGGAGCCTCGAGTACATCCCTGCGGAATTTGCTCTGAGAGGTGTGGATGCTGGGGGGATGTGGAATCAGCCCCTCCCCTCCTGCAGCACTAGCTCCGGGTGGGTCTGACAGTCCTTCGGCTCTAGCTGGGAATGATTTAGGAGTATGTCTTGTTTATGCATTTTCTGACATTAGTTGTTTTAACCTCCGTGTCTGTGCCGAACGTCCCTTTAGTTCAGCCTGCAGAGTAACTTTTTGCGGGGGAGGAGAACAAACCCAGCATGTATTACTGTTTTCTGTGAGGGAGGAGGTCCAGCCTTCCCAGTGCAGGTAACAGCCGGGCTGGGAAGGTGATCCCGTGCCTGACAGGTGAGCAGGGCTCGGGGTTTGTCCCACTGCTCCAGAGGAAAGTAATTTGTTCTGGCTCGGGAAAAGGGGTCTGGGTTCAGGTGTCGCTGTGCCCGGGCCAGGCAGTGCTGGTGACAGATGCTGCTCACAGAGCACCGTTTGCCATTAATAAAGCACGATCTAGGCCACGGCTTTCCAAGTCCAGCACCTAAATCCATACTGTGGCCTGCGGGGAGCTCTGTTTGTGGACGGTCTCGGCTCTCCCAGGGTTTGGCAGGAGCGCTGCCCGCACAGCCCCGGCCCCTCTCCGGCCGTGCCGCGGCTGCAGAGCTCCCCCGCTGCCGGCGCCCTCCCCTCTGCCCAGACAGCAGCCCCGGGCTCCACTACCGCACCGAGGGGAGCTCCTGGAAAACCGGGCACTAGGGTGGGGAGGAGCGGGCTCAGCCGAGCTCCGCGGATCCTCTGCAGGGCCGGGCCAGCAGCTGCAAGCACTGCGGGCGGGAGTGGGGCTGCTCTGCTGGGCTTTAGCAGCAGCTCCAAAACCCCAGTGCTTGCTGCAAGAAAGACGTGGAGGTGCTGCACTGTGTCTAGAGAAGAGCGACGGAGCTGGGCAAGGGTCTGGAGAGAAGGAGGCTCAGGGGGCCCTTTTCACTGACAGGAGGAGGGAGCCCTGAGGCGGGGGTCGGGCTCTGCTCCCTGGGAACAAGCGACAGGATGAGAGGAGACGGCCTCAAGCTGTGCCAGGGGAGGGTCAGGTTGGACACTGGGAAAACTTCTTCGCAGAAAGGGCTGTCCAGCCCTGGCACAGCTGCCCGGGGTAGGGATGGAGTCCCCATCCCTGAAGGGATTTAAAGCCGTGTGGATGTGGCACTTGGGGACATGGATTAGTGGTCCTTGGCAGTGCTGTGGGATGGTTGGACTCGATGGTCTTGGAGGGCTTTTCCACACTCAGTTTCTGTGATTTACTTTGGCACGGGCCAGGCGCCAGGCTGCGAGCTCAGGCTCCTCCAGGAGAGCGCCAGGGCCCTCTGACTTCTCTGTGCAGTTGCTCCATCTCCCGGTGCCTCTGCAGAGCCGGGCGAGCAGGACGGGCTGTCCCCGGGCAGGGTTTGCCCCCGGGACCGGCACAGCCCCAGCACGGCCGGGTCTCCTCGTCGCATCCCCTTGGTGCCCGGGCCCCGAGGGCACGGCGTGTCAGCGGCTGCATCGCTGCCGGTGCGAAACCCTCTTTGTTTACAACACAAACACACTTCTCATGCGGCACCAAGCCCTAGGAACGGGTTAATGCCGTCCCGTGGGGTTCCCCCACTGCAGTCTGTCTGCAGAGCGACTGTTTGATCAGATAATGCACTTATTTGATCAGATAACGCTTGTGTTCCATGTATTTGTCAGGAAGCGATGTATTCACGGTGTTTGTGGGAAGGAAGGAGGCAGCGCGGGTGTCAGGAGCAGCCTTTGATCCGCGGAGATGCGCGAAGTGCAGCAGGAACCCGGCCCTGCCAAGCACAGCAGCTCCTCAAAGATCCGGGGCTGCCGGCGGTGTGAATCACATGGGGATTCTGGCTGTGGGAGAACTGAAATGTTAAGCGTTAATGACTCAAACGATGGGCCATTTGCAAAGCAGCAGGGGCTTTGCAACCCCCAGTCGAAGGGGAGGAGGAGGAGAGTTTTGGGGTTGTGATGGCCAAATCTCTGCATAAGAACTGCCCAGGGGCAGAGGAGATGAGCACCCACCGCCGGGGCATTGACCACACAAACCGACCTTTGTTTAGCAACAAGCTGGGTTTGGAGACAGGTAAGGACAGAGGCCGATAAGAAGCAGATCCTGCAGATGGGATAATGCTTTTTATCGGGGCGATGTCCTCCCTTACACAGCTGGCTCAGGTGTGAAACTTCCCCCCAGGGAGGTATCGGGACATTCCCACCTAGGCCTGGAGGTTTCCATCCCTTCTTATGGGGTATAACTGACTCAGCTGCCCCTCAGGTGGGGTGGGAGATGGGTCCTGAGCGGAAAATGTCACACAGGGAGGTGTGTGGGGTTTGCGCTGTCCTCGGTGTCACTTCACAAACTCCAGACCCCTCACACACACATCCCCCAAGCTCTGCCCCACCACCCCCATCCTGTGCTGTCACTGACTCTCTTTGTCCTGCAGAGAGATGCCAAGGGCCAGTACCTGTTTGACCTTCTCTGCCACCACCTGAACCTGCTGGAGAAGGATTACTTCGGCATCCGGTTTGTGGACCCCGACAAGCAAAGGGTGAGAGAGAGCCCCTCCTGCCCGAGCTGGGGGAGCGGGGGTCAGGCTTGTCCTTGCAGCTTAAAACCAGCGTATGAGGCAGAGATCTGGAATAAAATCACGTTTAGGCAGTGGTGAGGGGCTCTTCCCCAGCAGCTCTGCCACGCCCTGCTGCTGGGCCAGGGGGCTCTGGGTGTTCCGACGGGGTCGTTCCTTTGCCCAGGGGACAGGCAAAGGACTCCTGAGCATCCTGGGGACCCTTCAGGGAGGGGTTTGGGATCCACCCAGGCTCCGGCAGCAGCAGCCCCGAGTCCCCGGCGTGTGTCGGGATGTGTGCGCCGGAGGGGCTCTCCCGGCTCTCGGGACCCTGCGCAGGGCTGAAGCATCCCGGAGTGTGCAGAGTGAGAGAACGTGATGCTGGTGTGAAGCGAAGATCGAGGTCCCCTGGCACTGGGTGTGCAGGACCATCTCTAGCACAGATTCGCGTTTTAACACCGAGATTAGGCCATTTGACAGCTCCGTGCAAGGATCCAAACGCTTGAGTGTTGCCTCGGGCAATGGGGAGTGAGACGAGCGGGAGTGCAGGAGCCGGAGCCAGGCAGGACCTGGCCTGACCCAGCTCCCACACGGATCCGTGTCCTGCTGATCCCCGGCAGCTGCAGCAGGGCCAGGGGATGGGGCACAGACCCACGGTCCCAGCAAGCCGGATTCCCACGCCAAGGCTGTGTGAGTGAGTCCTGCCACTTCCCTGGGGTTAAACAGGGCTGGTGCAGAACGAGCTCTGCCCAGTGTCTGTTCAGTCCTTCCTTGCCATTAGAGCCCTGAGGCTGTGAGTAAGAATCACTTTGGGCTCTCAGGCACAGCTATTGATAACAGCCTTGTGTTGTGCTCCCCACTGATCAATATAAGCCACAGAACAACCAATTCCTGCTCGCAAGGCTCTTCTGCCACAGCTGTAACAGGGAGCAGCTGATGCTGAGCCAGGAGCTGAGTGTGGAGCTGCTCCCTCACTGTGGACGGGACCGGTCTGAGCCTCCTGCTCACCCTGGCTCCCTTCCAGGGGCACTCACTCACACTCAGGTGGCTTTTCTCACCCAGAGCAGAACCCTCCTCTTCCTCATCCTCCCCACCTTATCAAGTCATCGCTGTCAGGCTCTAACTACCTTCTTTTCCTTTCAGCATTGGCTGGAGTTTACCAAGTCAGTTGTGAAGCAGATGCGGGGTGAGTGTTGCGAGTGGTCTGGGCAGACTGTGTGCTCCTTCAATCTTAGATGTATTCCCATTTCCTCCAGCCTGTCCCCTCTGGGGTCAATTCCCAGCCCCTCTCTCAGGAACAGGTTCCCCCAAAAGCTGTTCTGGTGGGTTGAGAGCAGGATTATCCCCCAACAGCCCCATGGCAGCCGCAGCCAGCGCAGGGGCACAGGGCACCAGCCTCTATGGAGACCCAGACGGGATGATAAGGGTGAGGAAGTGAGATTTGGGAGCAGGAAGTGGCTTGGGTCGTGGGTAGATAGAGCCACTGGCACTTCCCCACAGCTTTATCAGGGACATCTGCTCTTGCCATGGCCACTGCCATGAGTGAGGAGTGTGTCCATGCCTGTCTGCCCCCTCTCTACCAAGGGCAGTGTGGGGGGAACAAGGCAGACAGGTGAGACCCCGAGTAGGACCTGACTCGAGCGGGGTGGTTCAGGGATGAAGGAGACAAGCCCAGCCCTTTGGTGACACGGTGTCCCTGCTCTCTGCAGCCCAGCCTCCCTTCACCATGTGCTTCCGCGTCAAGTTTTACCCCACGGACCCCGCGGCGCTGAAGGAGGAGATCACCAGGTGAGGACAGGCACCCACGCGGGGGGACCGGCCAGCCCCAGCAGCAGGGGCTTGGCCAAGTCAGGAGCACATGGACAAACTTGTTTTGTAGTCAGGAAAGCCACTGGGATTTCCCAACCAGCCTGGATGTTTTGGGATTGTTCCTGCTGTGGGGGAAAAGCACGGGAATCCCCACCTGTGCTGAGTCAGCACCTGGGGCCACCATGCTTGGTGGGGAGCACAGGCTGAGGATGCTGAGACCCTGGCAGAGGTTGCCCAGAGAAGCTATGGCTGCTCCATCCCTGGAAGTGTCCAAGGCCAGGCTGGATGGGGCTTGGAGCAGCCTGGGCTAGTGGAAGGTGTCCCTGCCATGGGGAGAGGGGGGTGGAACTGAATGAGCTTTAAGGTCCTTTCCTGCCTGAACCATTCCTAGGTTCTATGATTAAAGCCCCCTGGCTTGGTCTTTGGGTGCCGTCGGTTCCAAACCCACACTCCAGGGCAGAGCACTCTGAGCATGGCACCGGCTCCGTAACACAATCGCTGCTGCTCAGACTCCTCCACTTCGGAATCAGCCATTGGTGCACTGCCCGAGCACGTCCCTCGCTCAGAGTGTCCTTATTGTGCTTGGTCTGTCGGGAAGGGTTTGAGCATCTCCAGGTCCCTTGACATTCCCTGGAAGCAGCCAGCCGTGTCGCTCTGACGTAAGGAGCGCGGACGCTCTGGGAGCGTTGGGTGAGGAACTGCGCTGCAGAACCTGACAGTGCCTCTCCCGAGTTTCTATCTTTAGGGGCTCTTCATGCCGCTCTTCCTGCCAAGAGGAAGGACACGAGGAGCCCACGTGGAGCAATCGCAGCAGCTTTGGAAAATGAGCTGTGGTTGTGGATCTCCAACGGCCCTGGCCCCGGGTCAGCTCTGCCTGGGGCAGCTGGGCTGGAGCCTCCACTGAGGGGTTCTGAGCTGGCACCTTCTGTACAGGGACATCTGAGAGCCCCCTCTGGGGCCTAAAGGGGCCCTTTCCACGAGATCTGGAGAGGACTTTACACAGGAGTCTGCAGTGACAGGCCAAGGGGGAACGGCTTCCCACTGCCAGAGGGCAGGGTGAGATGGGATATGGGGAAGAAATTCTTCTCTGTGAGGGTGGTGAGGCCCTGGCACTGGAGCAACCTGGTCTAGTGTGTCCCTGCCCATGGCAGGGGGTGGAATACAGAGAAGAATTTCCTCCCGAAACCTTATCTAACTCTGCCTTCTTTCACCCCCTACAGGTCCAGGTTGAGGCCCCCATGCAGGTGAGCTGCCCCTGCTTGCTGCCCTTTGAGGTGTGCCTGCAGCTGCAGCTGGAACCCAGGATTAAAATTCACTTTTCCCTGGACCAAGTCCACTTTAATACCAGGATTTCTCTTTAATGTATTTTATCTGTGAAAATTAATGGTTTACCTCATCATAAACTCGGATTTGAGCAATGAGGCATGACTGAGGACTGCAGAGTGAGATTCTGGTTATTTAAATTCATTTCTGAGCGCTCCATTTTGCTCCTTCACTCTGTGACTTATGTTTTATCAGCTAAAGGTTTTCCCAAATGCCACATGATTCAGCCCAAAATGTTACTTAGGTTTAAGTTTATTGGAATATGTAATTTTTCCAACATAGTTTGTCTTTTCACTGGGCACAGAGACAGGGATGGGGAGCACAGGAGGCAGCTCGCCCTGGGTGGTTCAGTGTTGGTCATGGCGAGCACGGGGGAGGGAAGTGGGTGCGTACGCCAAGACCTGGAAGGACACAGAAAGTTTGGGAAGGAGAAAATCGCATTATGGGGAAGCTGAATGTCCAGGGAAAATGCAGCAGGCACTGGTGGGCTCTAGATCATGAGACCCCTTTCAGAGCATCGGGCACCTCGGCTGGGCTGAGGTTTGCGGCTGTGTGAAGAAACACGATGGGTATCCAGGTTGATGGAGATCTCCGCCAGCCCTTGGCTCATGTGCTGCCCCTGGAGCAGGCACAGTGTACCTGGAACACCATGGGCTGGAAAGGGGCTGGGATGTGTGGATCTGAGCCCCAGTCCTGGCCAGGATCAGCCCAGCGAATGTCGTGCTTGGTAAATGGGCTGCTGGGAGAGAGATGTCAGAGCAAGTGTCTGGTGGCAGATATTCCATGTCTAAATTGCCTCTTTGGGTAATTTAAATTGTACTTAATAAACGGACTCTCCTCCTGTTCCCAGGTACTTAGTCTTCCTGCAGATCAAGAGGGATCTGTACCACGGGCGGCTCCTGTGCAAGACGTCGGACGCCGCGTTGCTGGCTGCCTACATCCTGCAGGGTAATGCTTTGTGATGGGAGAAATTCTCTTTTCCTGCTGAGTACTGGTTCTGTTATTGCACTTACAGCAGGTCACTGCACCTGCAACACTGATGGCACCCACCGGTGCTGGGCTGGGCTGGGCTGGGGGAGGGTGAGGATGAGTGCTGTGCTCTCACCTGCAAGGCCACACCAGTGCTGAGGGCACGGTGTCCCCAAGAGCAGCACCTGGGCTCATCCAGTCCCTGCCCTCCTGCCTATTTTTCTGCCTGCTCCTGCAGCTTGAGGAGTTAATAAATTTGGGACAGTGACCATCTGCTGCCAGGTGATTGCCACACAAACAGCAAAATTAATTGGATGCAGTTAACGCCTGACAAATGATCCCTCCCAGTGGGAAGCACAGCGAGGTCAGAGCGGCATTCCCCGGGTGTGCTGAGCCCTGGCTGGGTGCTGCCAGGATGGGGATGCGCGCTGTGCTCTGGTTGTGCTGCTCTTCCCAACTGGATCTGTCTCCCCCCAGCTGAGATTGGGGACTATGACCCGGGGAAGCACCCAGAAGGCTACAGCTCCAAGTTCCAGTTCTTCCCCAAACACTCGGAGAAGCTGGAGAGGAAAATTGCGGAGATCCACAAGTCGGAGCTGAGGTATGGGAGCTGCGGGGGTTGGTGATGCTCAGAGCACTTTTGTCCCTGTTTGGGATTTTCACTCACACCATGGGCTGGGCCCTCGCCTCTCATGTGTCACATCCAGCTGGGACCCTGCTGCTGCCTCAGCCCAGGGGATCTTCGGAAGGGGACCGTGACCAACACCCTCATAAACCCCCTCCTGCCTTCACCTCTCTCCAGGGACATGAGATGTAGAGACCATCAGCAATCCCCATTATCCTGCTGCCTCTGGAGCTGTGTCCTGAAGTGCCAGGGGCTGCTGCCTTCTGACACCAAACTCCCCTTTCCTTCCCCCCGATGAGATGCATGCGCTGCAAGTAGGGAATTCATCCCTAAATTTGCCAGATACCTTTTGACCCTTCCCAGTGCTGCCAGTTCAGCGTGGCTCAGCGTGGTTCAGTGTGGATGTAGCTGGCAGGAGAGGATGGGCTAGGCTTCAGTGCTGGGCCTCTGCTGATCCCATAAAAATCTGATGGGAATGTGCTGTGGCTGATGCTTCGTCATTAACAGAATCCCTGTAGCTGCCTTTCACCTTCCCATCTTCCGTGGAATATTCTTTTTTCCTGGTTTTTCCCTCTTGCAGTGGGCAGACACCAGCTACTTCAGAGCTGAATTTTCTCAGGAAAGCCCAGACTCTGGAGACCTATGGGGTTGACCCACACCCGTGCAAGGTAAAACAGTTGCTAAACCAATTCCTCAGGCTGTTGCTGGGGTTGGATTCCTCTCTGGGGCCAGTGATGATCCGCAAAGGTGCCAGGGACTGTCCCAAGTGCATTTGTCACCTGCCAGTGGCTCTGGGGCTGTGGTCAGGGGGACGTGCTGAGGCCATCAGCCTTGTCCAGCCTTGGCCCCATCCCTGGCCAGTGCAAGTGCACGGAGGGGAGTGGGGAGGGCGAGTGCTCTGAAACCCTTCCAGGGGTATCAGGGAAGCCGTAGGAAAGCGTTTTCAGTGCAGACAGCTGTGACAGGGTGGTCGATCCTCTCCTGCAGAAGCAGGGCTTTGGAGGCAAGAACAAGGTCAGTGATGTGGCTGAGGAGCCACCAGGCATTAATCTGTCTGGGACAGTCCATCCCTCTGCCCTGCCCAGCCCATAATCCAGGTTGCTGTTGGAAATGCTCTTTATTGACTGAGGGTGTCACTGCATGTGGCTCTCTGGTCCCTGGTAATCCCATCAGATGCAGATGGGTGTGGGATACAAAGCAGACAGAAAATTCTCCTCTCAGGCAGTGCCTGTGCGGGGGTTCCCTGGGGCTTTTCCCTGAACTGTGCCACATAAACACGCAGTTGCAGTAAATTGGGGGGATTCCCTGTTTATGGGCAGTTTCTGAATACCCAAGAGGTTGCTTTGCTCTGAATTCCCTCTAAACCAGTGGTCTTGCCAGCAGCCACCAATTTGTGGCCTTTGCTGCTAGAGTCAGGTAATTGCCTTCCTTTTACTCCAAGAATCTTTTGAACATATTTGAGTTACACTGATTAATGTTCTTATAACAGCTAAGGACAAACATATGCACTTGTAGGTCTAGCAGCAGCATTGTACCTAATTCATCAAGAGCTGCTGTTAATATGCTTAAAGGATCTAGAAACCAAACTTAAATTAAGCTGATTCTGTTCTCTTCTCCAGTGGATTGTGGCAAAGTTTGGATGAGGGGTTGTTTCCTCTCACCAGCCATCCTCAGTGCAGTGTACCTTGACTCAATCCCGTCTGAAGTTTTCATGGTACTCTCATAGTAGTTTTCTCCCCAAAAAACAAACACAGAGAAACATCTTCCTTTCTTAAGCAGGGTTCACCTGAGTCCTGGGCTGTCCTTGGTACTTGTTTTATATGTAAATCCCTGTAGGAATGTGTGTGGTTTTGTGTGTGAGAATAGCAGGGGTCCCTCTGTTTCTCTGTTTCATGTGATGGACAGAACTTCTGGCCTGGCCAAGGAGAACCATGGAATGGTTTGGGTTGGAAAAGCCCTCGAAGACCATCAAATCCAAGCATTGCCAGCACTGCCAAAGCCACCACTAACCATGTCCCTGAGTGCCACATCCACACTTTTTTTTTAGCCCATGTAGGGTTCTGTGCCCCATTTAGCACCCTCGGCCCCTCCCAAGCCCCTGCTCCCCCAGGAGGATACATCCTTTTGTCGAGACTCTGCTTCCTTTCCTGGAGGCTTTCCCAGATTTGGGAAAGAGCCAAAGCACTTTGGGCAGCCCAGGGCCTGAGCTGTGGCTGGTTTGTGCACAGATACACAGGAATGTCCCTCCTGTGCCAGCTGGGGCTGTGGCGTCCCCAGGGGGATGAGTTTGGGCTTCCCCCCTTGCCGTGTGCAGGTGTTGGGTTGAGGGTCAGCACCCTCTGCCTTTGGCCATTCAGCCTTGACAGCTGAGATGGACTTTTGTTCCAAGCATCCCTCAAAAGCCCTCTGGGTATCTGCTGACCAAAAAAACCCCAGGATGAATCCAGCCATTACTGCTGACCCACAGCTGTTTCACATACAATTCGGCCTGTCCCTGGTTTTCCCTGTGTGCAATGCGGTCACCAATCCCTCCCCTGGAGCCGAGTCCTCAGGATTGGGTTAAAGTGCTGACACTAATTAGTGGGTTTGGACTGCCTCAGTGCCGCCCAGGGCACTGGCTGGGCAAGGCTCCGAGGGAGGGAAGTACAGCCGGGGTTTATCATGTTCTGGGTTAATTGCTATATATAATATATATATATATTTAGGACTTGGACGTCACTGATCCTTGTGGGTCCCTTCCAACTCAGGATATTCTATGATTCTATGATAATATAATAAATAACCATATCAAACTATGTATACTGTAGTAATTATATATACTAAATAAATAGTGTCTTATCTATATAATAACTCTATATAGTTACATGGAGTAGTATAGTTACAATATATACTATATAAATATACATTCATTGCAACAATTATAACACGGTATTACATTAATAGCATGAATTCTATATCTGTCAATATGACATTTAATATAGATGATGACAGATAACTGCAACGTCCTGCTGGCAGTGCTGGCACAGAGGGCAGTGCAGTGCCCCAGGCCTGGGGCTGAGGGGGCGGGTGCTGTCCCAGCTGTGCTGAGGGGCAGCAGCTGCACGAGCCCTCGCTGTTGCCTTGCAGGACGTGTCCGGGAACGCGGCGTTCCTGGCCTTCACTCCCTTCGGCTTCGTCGTTCTGCAGGGAAACAAGAGAGTTCACTTCATCAAGTGGTGAGTTCCCACCGCGGGTTCCCGTCGCTCCATGGGTACCCCCGAGGTGTCCGAGGGGTGGCCGAGTATGTGGGCACTGGATAGTGCTCAGTGCACCCAGAGCTCTGCTGCTCCAGGCTCATTATTCTCTACATTTGTCCCCATTAAACTTCATCGTCCCCATGTCGGCCACATCCCAAACACCCCCAGCCACTGTGACCCTTTCTCAGCTGTTCCTGGGTCACTGCACTGTCGCTGTTGTACCAGGGACAGCGAGAAAACGACATAGGCTCGATCCAGGAAGAAATGGAATTATTTATTAATTTACAGGCTCATTTATATATCTTAGTTCGCTTGAATGGCATAAGGTTATTGATTCTTTGACCATCCACCTCTCAGAATGATTGGCTGAACTCTACAACCCCCATTTCAAAATATTTCTTCAGTCAGTAACAATAATAATCTTGCACCTGCAAGATAGGATTGGTTTACAAAAACCTCTAACTGTTTTCGGCCAGCATCCATGTGACAGCAAGGACTTTCACATGGATGCTGGCAGAAAGCTGGAAAATCTCAGCGAGCGAGCCTTCAGCATCCACACTGCACGATGTCCAGTTTTGGCCGGTGTGTCCCTGGCAGCTGGCATTGCCACCGGCCGGTGTCCATGGGACAAGGCCCTGCTGATCCTCAGCTTCACCCCAGGTTGTCCCCCATTCCAGCTACGGGTCTCTGAGGCAGGGCTGCTCTCACCACCCTGTGGCACCTCCTGGGATGGAAAACAGGGTCTGGAAGCTGTCCCGCTGCCATTCCAACCACTGGTTCTGACCGGCACGGTGCCGGGAGCTGGCTGGGCTGGGTGGGCTCCAGGCTGCGGCAGGCTCTGCACAGCTCCCACCTGCCTGTCCTTGTCCCTCCAGGAACGAGGTGACCAAGATGAAATTCGAAGGGAAGACTTTCTATCTGTACGTAAGTCAGAAGGAGGTGAGTGCTTCCCCTTCCCGTGGGACTTCCTGGGCACAGCGTGGTTGTTCCTTCGGTGGGTTCTCCAGGAACGTGGCAGCAGCATCACCCTGGCCTTGCAGGGCAGGGACACGGAGATGGTGACAGCAGCTGCAGCTCCGTGGCAGTGCTGGGGTCACCTCCCTGCTCCTGCTGGTGCCCAGATCTGGGCACTGGGCCCCACAGCCCCCCTCAGCCCCAGGCCAGGCCACAGCAGGGCCTCTGCCAGGACCCCCCACAGCTCCTGGCCATGCCTTCCCTCGGGGTTATTCCCAAGGTGATTATTCATTGCCATCATCCCTCAAAGTCAGCCAGAACACCTCTGGCTGGAGTTGGCTCCCACAGGAGCCATCAACAGGAAATTTTTTTAAAAACTGTATTTCTGGCTGTTCCCAAAGGCTGGGAGCAGAGTGGGAGGTGTGGGCACTGGAGCACATCTGCCCATCTCTCATGCCAGGTGCTGCACCAGGCTGATCCCTGCATCTCAAATGGCTCCAGAGCAGGATCTGTCTGTGCCAGTGCCACTCTCCAGCTCTGTCTACTCCATTCTTCGTCTGTGGGATGAGCACCACTCCCTGTTCTCCCCCACAACTCCCTGTCTTTCTCCTTTAGGAGAAGAAAATTGTTCTCACCTATTTTGCCCCAACACCAGAAGCCTGCAAACACCTCTGGAAGTGTGGGATCGAGAACCAGGCTTTCTACAAGTAAGTGCTGGTTTGTGGGGTGTCCTGCAGCCCCCATGGGTTGGTGCCCACCTGTGGGCTCCATCCAGGCACTGGGGTCAGTCACTGGCCATGTGGCACCTCGTCTCAGTGGCCCTGGCAGAGCCACCAGCCACCAAAAGCACTGGTGCCCCTGGATGGGAGTCTTTGCCCTGCGGGGTCCCTCCTTTTCCAGCCCCTCCGTGCTCATCCCTCCTCAGCAAATTTCCTAATTTCCATCAGGAAATTATAACAAATTATTTGGGATGAAGCCTGGAATGCCAAGCAGCACCATCCTGTTCATGCCATACTTAACCCAGCCCGCTTTGTGCTTCGTAATGAGTTTTATTCTAATCAGCAAGCCGCGAGACAGAGCATGCGATGCATTCCCACTGGGAATTCTGCAATCAGCAGCTGCAATCAGCAGGTTTCACTCCTCATTACATGAACATGAAATGAAATTGCAATATTGCTTTACAAATCTCTCTGTGATTAATTGTGGCAGTGAATCACCACTGGGTTGTGCACCTGGTGGGTGGACCATGAGCTGGGCTGAGGTGCTGCTGGGCACTCCCAGGGTGAGGGATCAGCTCCTGTAGGATGGGGAGGAGATGGGATGGTCCCTCTGGGCAGCTTCACCCCTCCTCATGAGTGCCCACCTGCCCAGGAGGGGCCGAGTCTGTCACCCTGTAATTCCAGGCCATGGTGGGCTTTCAGCCCCCTGGAGAGCATCAGTCCCTGCATGTGGGTGTCACTGCTGGCCCTGGGGTCCTGGCGGGAGCTGTGGCCCGAGCCCCCTCCAGACTCCTTGGCAATGGGTCCTTCCTGGACACGCTCCTGCTGCCGGCAGGGATGAGCTGTGCTGACAGAGACGGCTGCAGGTGCTTGTGTCCCGCCGGCCAGTGCCACCCACCGCTGCCAACCTGCCATTCCTGGTGACATTCCACATCTGCAGGGCTCTGCTCCTGTCACCTGGCCTCCCTGCCGTTGGCTCCCAGTGCTTGGCCAGCAGTGCGGGACTCTCACACTGCTCCTGGTGCTGTTGCAGGTTGGAGAAGTCGAGCCAGGTGCGGACGATGTCCAGCAGCAACCTGTTCTTCAAGGGCAGCCGGTTCCGGTACAGGTAAGGACTGACAGCAGGAGCAGCTGCTGGGTGTATTACTGGATGCTCCTTTGGAGGCGCTTTGGGGAGCAGTTTGGGGCTGCGGCAGCCGGGGGGGACATCTCAGGGTCTTCCAGAGATCCCCCATTGCAGCGCTGACCCCCACCAGGCCACCTCTGCTGCTGTCTCTGTGTCCCAAATGCCACCCACCTTCCCAGCCTCACAGGAGAAGTTTTGGAGGGACAGGAGTGGAGGATGGGAGAGGATGGGGGATTTGGGGGTTGAGGACAACAAGGTGTGAAACAAATCACCACTATCCCCAAATTCCTGCACTGAGTTGCCGGGGCGAGAGCATGGACCTGGGACCTCGTATCTGCAGGATGAGACACCCCAGTGTGTCCCCAGCAGAGAGTTGCACAGTGCTGGCATCCTCCTCGCTGGCATGGGAGGACCTGGATGCCTGTGTTGTGTCCATCTCGGCTGAGGGGAGGTGACCCCCCAGTGTCCAGTATCCCATGCCAGAAGAAGCAGCGAAATATGGTGGCAGAGGTGTCAGCCCAGCCTTTCCGAGCTTCTCCATCGTCCCCATTCCCAACAAACATTTCTGCTTTCCCCTGGAGCTGCGGGGAGAGCCCCCTGGAGAGCTGTGTGGGGAGGGGCCAGGCTGTGCATGGTGTGACCACGTGGCTGCCAGGGCTGTGCTCTTGTCCTCACCTCTGCTGGTCTTGACCCACCTGCAGCGGCCGCGTCGCCAAGGAGGTGATGGAGTCCAGCGCCAAGATCAAGAGGGAGCCCCCCGAGATTCACCGGTAAGAGCCCGGCAGCAGCTCCCAGGGGTGGGTGCCCAGGGTGGGAGCATGGCCAGAGCGCTGCCGTGTGCCCGGGGCGCTGGCTCCGTCCTGGCTCTGATCCTGTCCCCGCTCCTGTCCCCAGGGCCGGGCTGGTGCCGAGCCGGAGCTGCCCCTCCATCACACACGGCCCCCGGCTGAGCAGCGTGCCCCGCACCCGGCGGAGAGCCGTCCACATCTCCATCATGGAAGGTAGGACATGGAGCAGCGCTGCCGGACACGCTGGGGCGCGGGAGTGGGGACACACACACCTGTGCACACACGCAGACAGGGGCACACAGACACACACAGATGTGCACACAGACAGACACACAGACACAGACACACAGGTACACACAGACACACAGACGGGGCACACAGACACAGGTAGACAGACACACGGACACAGACACAGACAGGGGCACACAGACACACACAGATGTGCACACAGACATAGGTACACAGGCAGACACAGACATATAGACACACATACACACAGACACACACAGACGGGCACACAGACACACAGACAGGTGCACACATGTCCAGCTGAGGCTGCAGCCCCAGTGGCTTGTCCTCAGGAGGGCTGGTGTTTCACCAGGCTGGAGCGGGGTGGCTGCTTTCCCCATCCTGGAGCTGTGTCAGAGTAGGATGCATTGGGAAGAAGCTCTGGCAAAAGGCAAAACACTGGGAGCCGCTGTGGAGCTGCCCCACAGGGCTGGGGACATGCTGGGGGCTGTGGCTGTGCTGCTGGTGGTGGCTCTTTTACCTGCTGGTGACAGCAGTGTCCGACTCCCAGTGACATGGCTGTTCCCTGCTCCTGGCTGGGCTGCGGGGCCAACCATGTCCCAGCACAGCCACTCTGATCCTGGTCCTGGTCCTGGAATTCAGGCAGGGACAGGGACTGCCTGCCCCAAGGGGTGGGATTTAATTCCACCAAGGGATCCCAGGGTTGGTGTCTGTGCCAGTTTTGGAGACGGAAGCAGACAGGGTCACCTCTGCCACCCAGTTACATGTGATGGCCTCTCTCCCATATGCTGTTGTGAAGCAACCAGAGCATTAAATCACCTCCCACCATAAATCACCCTGAGCTGGTACCACCCCTTTGCTTTTCCTCACTCTCACTTCAGCTCGGTCCCATGGGAATGCGGGTGCCCAAAATAGTGCTGACCCCAGGGCCAGCAGCAGTGCCACTTGCAGAGCCGTCCCCGCACTCCTTGTGTCCCTGTGCCACGGGCCACCATGGTGAAGTGCCTGGTAAAGATTAAAACCAGGGTCAGCGTCCACCTGTGGCTCATCAACCACTGCTGCCGGGAGGTGCGGGTCCGGGTGCTGGCCCTGGGGCCACGGCTGCTGTCCCGGGCCCTGGGGATTCTGCCGCTGCTCCCGGCTGTCCCCAGCCTTGGCCACGATGCTCCGTACGGCCATAGGGACCCACCTGAGCCAGGTAACGCTGCGCCGCGGGGTCTGGGCTCTTCTGAAGTGTCCACGGGGATCCCCCTGGACTGTCGTCCCCATAGTCAGCTGGTGACCACAGCCTCGGGAGCAGGTGGAATGCAGGAATGTGGGATGCAGGATATGCATGGCAGGGAGTGGGCTGGGGTCTCTGATGCTGGCTGGACTCCAGGTTGTTACTACCACAAAGCAGCTCTGGTGGTGGGGCTGGACTCAGATTTCCCAGGATTTTCTAGCTTCTGATGTCAGTCCTGTGGAAGCAGATGGCAGGAGGGTTTGGGTCTGGGGGGCCAGCACTGCCCTCATTGTGGTGAGGATCAGGGGAACCCCTTCAGTGGCCGTCCCCCATGTCGGGGATGCAGTGGGTGCTGCAGGGAATGTTCCCATGAGAGGGAAGAGCACAGAGTTGGCAGGGTGAGAGCGTGTTCCCTCCTCACCGCCCAGGAGCCCCAGCGCCACTGCGGCATTTGCGCTACACCGGGCTGAGCTGGAGGCATCCGGGCAGTGCTCACAAACGAGAGGCTGCAAATCCCCAGGAATGCAGCCGGATGAGCTCCGGGTGCTGCCCTTCACCCTTCGGCAGCGCAGGGCCAGGACGCGCGGTGACAACATGTCAAGGTGCTTTGCTGCACTGTGCTTTTCCCGCAGCGACAGGTCCAGCCCCGTCCCTCTCCAACTGCCTGCAGGGTGGCCCTGGTGACCAGCTGGTCCCCACCATGACCTTCAGACACCCTCCCTGGAGCTGGGGCCACTGCAATGGCAGAGTTCCTGTCCTGCCCCTCCTGTCAGAACTACCTGAAACAAGTCCTATATGTGTGGTTTCTTGGAATTTGGGGATTTGGAGGAGATGTTGGTAGGGGCAGGAGTTCTCAGCACAAAGGACCAAAGCTCAGCCTGGTACAGGGCTGGGAGCTGGCACAGGGGGCTGGCAAACAGCTCCTCCCATGGCTCCTGCTGGTGTGTGAGTGATGTAAAACACTTGGTTTGTGGTGAACTCAGAGAAGCCTGTGCCAGCAGCAGAGGGGCCCCAAGCACTGTGGGCAGCTGCCAGGGGGACTGTCACCGTCACCTCAGGGCAGCTACAGCCCGTGGGTGTGTGTGATCGACTGCGGATGAGCTCGGACCCTGCTGTGGTCCCGGCTGGCAGCCAGCGGCTGGCGGTGACGGTGACAAGCCAGGCGGGTGTCGAAGTGCCACTGCCGCAGTCACGAGTCCCCTTGAAGGGACTGCAGGTCCCGAAGGACCAACAACAACAACCAGCAACCCAGGGCAGCCTCGCCCTGTCTCCGCAGGGGCCACCAGAGTCGGGCAGTGCAGGAGGCTCCCGGCTGTGGAGAGGGACTCCCCCTGCACCCTGCTGAGCGTCCCCTTCCCCCTCCCCTGTCTCCCCAGGCCTGGAGTCCCTCCGTGACAGCGCCCACTCGACCCCGGTGCGCTCGGCCTCCCACGGCGACGCCTTCGCAGGCCCCGGCCGGAGCGGCCGCGTTGAGAGCAGCGAGCGGGTGGCGGTGATCGCCGACGAGAGCTACAGCCCCGCGGACAGCGTGCTGCCCACGCCTGTGGCCGAGCACAGCCTGGAGCTGATGCTGCTGTCGCGCCAGGCCAACGGGGCCCCGTGCAGCATCGAGGAGGAGAAGGAGTCGGAGGCGGGCACGCCGGCGGCAGAGGCGGAGGGCGAGCTGCGGGCGCTGTGCCCGGGCGCAGGCGGCCTGGGGCCGGCACAGGCCCAACAGGTGAATAAGTTTGTTTTAAGTGTCCTCCGTTTGCTCCTTGTGACAGTTGGACTCCTCTTTGTTTTGCTCCTCCTCCTGATCGTCCTTACCGAGTCCGACCTTGACACTGCCTTTTTCCGTGATATCCGCCAGACCCCAGAGTTCGAGCAGTTCCATTACCAATACTTTTGTCCCCTCAGGCGATGGTTTGCCTGCAAGCTCCGCGCCGTGGTAAACCTGCTCATTGACACCTGAAGGCAGGAGCCACCACGGGGGCCTGGACCTGCCGCCGTCCCCGCGCGGGACCTGCCGGGGCACTCACTAACCCTCCCCTCCCGACCCAGAGCCCGGCCGGCCGAGGAGGCGGCTTTCCGGGAGGAAGAGGAGGGTGGGCACAGCCCCCGGAGCCCCCTCCTCCCCGTGCCCAGCCGCGCTGCTCCCACCCCCGGAGCCCACACAACACCTCCCGTCCCGATCTCACGCGCACGACTTGGGAAGCACCGAGCAGAGAGGAATTCATTGCTCTGCCACCCCCACGCCCGTGCAGCAGCTGGGGATGGCGGGGCTGTTCCGCAGGAGCTTTAGCAATGGTGCTACTGAGGTTTAATTTAACACTCGTGTACTGTTACGGTATTAAATCCGCACTGTGCCCGCCACCACCGCCCTCCACGAACCGCTTGGCAGAGCCCTCCCTGCTCACCGGAGCCTCCTACGAGGTGACAGCCGCGACGCTCTCGGGGACGCCCCGGTGCCCCCCCTCTCCCCACAGCGCATCGATCCGGAGCCCTCACCCTGCTGCGGACTCGGCCCTTCGCCACTTTTTTAAGCCTTGAAGCATCGGTGCTCCCGAGGGCAGGGGAGCATGGAAGCCAGGGAACGCCGGGCACATGTGGCCAAACCTGGCATGGAGCTGTAGTGACTGTGTCAGATTTATTGGGATGACCTTTACCCTCCACCAGTTGTACCCGTTTTGTAAAAAAAAACAAGCAAAAAGAACAAAAAAAAAGAGACATTTCAAGGTCTATTTTAACAAGGAAATGCTATTTTGTTATCAAATCTAATCCAGTCTTTTTTTACTTTACGGATGGGGTGACCGTGGGTGCCGGTACTGAGCGGTTCCCAGTGAGCAATGGTTTAAGAGTAAGCGCCGGGAGCCCAACGCCAGCCGAGCCCTGCTGGGATTGGGACAGAGAAGGAGCTCTGGTTTTGGGACTCTTCCCAAGAGGACGCAAGTTCAGAAGCGCAGGTGACACTGAAGAAGCCAACGGACACCTTAGCCCCGACCGTTGTTAAGCGCAAGTCAATAAAGCCGACCCATCGCGCTGGTGACAACCCCCGGGACTGTTGGTCACCAGGAGCAGCAGCCCATCCACAGGGAGCAATAACAGCCAGTTCTGGTTAGGTTTGGGTGAGAAGTTGGACATATCAGCAAAAAAAAAAAAAAAAAAGGTAAAAACAGTTGAGCAAGTTTAATTTCATCTCAGGGAGAGATTTTGCCGTAAGCTGGGGCCATAACTGCAGTTTTACAGAGCCTGATGTCCGTGTTGTCTTTGAGCATCCACCACCCACCGCCGGGCAGGACAGTGACACTGGGCCAGACGGGCTCCTTGTCACTGCAATAAGGGGAGAGGTCCCGCTGGGGGGTACAGCCCCCCTGCCCAGGTCACGGCTGCAGCTGTCTGCTCACAGCACGAGGCCCGAGGAGGGGGGCGGGTCCAGCCCTGGTTCCAGAGCAAGGCAGGAACCCTCCAGGAAGGCTCCAGGAGCCCTCTGGGAAGGCTCCAGGAGGTGGAGGAGCGATTTTTTTAACATGATAATCCTGTTTTATGCAACATAGCAAAATTAACTCTTAGTGTAGTGTTCCTACCTCAGCCCATAGCGCTGATGTTTCTATGCAGTTGTGCTCGTCCCGACGCTGACATTCTTTACCCCCCGGGTTAACGCTGCAGTGTCATCCTTCCTCCCCCTCCTCCTCCTCCGCCTCCTCCTCTCCTCACTGCAATGTTCCGTGTGATGTGTGACAGCACAGCTCCATCCCACACTCCATCCTTTTCAGATACATCCTCCGAACCCCTACCTGGGACCTCCCACCTTGGCTTCCCTCGGGTAATGCTCTGTGCCAGCCCCAGGTCACCTCTGCCGTTGTCACCCAGCGTTTTACTGCAAAACCACGAGAATTGGTGATTTTCCGTTGTATGTTTTTCCCGTCTATCCCAGATCCTGTCGTGTGTTTCAGGCCCTGTTAGTTTTACCCGTCTTTCTATCAAAATGTTGTTTCCATAGGTTCTGAGATCAGAAACCCATGAATCTTGTCCTAGCATACTGCATCTTTCAGCAGTAGACAGTAAAATACCTGAAAATGTGAATTTCTTAGTTTTCATAAAGAAAACCTAGAGATTAACCTTTCATGTGCCAAATACTGTAAGTTACATCTTTTTTTCCTTCAAAATGTACCTTTTTCTACATATCCAATACCTTAGTTAGCATAAAATCATTGGTGCCATGAAAAGTATTTTTAAATTTAAATAAATATTTAAATATCATGAAAAGCAGAGTTGGGATGAGCTTTGTTCAGTGATTTTGATTTTTCTTTACTCAAGTGAAAACAGTTCAAACTGTGGGAAACTTGGTCTTTTAGCAGCTTCTCGCTGGAGTGAGGAGCAGCTTCAGGCCACGCAAGTTCTAGAGCTGCAGGTGAGTCCCTCGCACATCTCTGCACTCTGGGAGCACTATTTTACAAATGCACCTGGGAGTTTTGGGCCTCTCACCATAAGGAAGATACTGAGGGGCTGGAGTGTGTCCAGGGAAGGGAACAGAGCTGGGGAAGGGGCTGGAGCACCAGGAGCACCCGAGGGAGATGGGGCACTCAAAGATCAGTTTTATTTCCATGGAAGACACGAGTGCCAAAGATAGTTTAAATGATTTATTTTAAGACTTTCTAAGTACATTTCTGTCCTGAGAAACAACAGTCAGCTTCAGAACTGCTTAATACAGAATAAACAAAGTCAATGCAGAAAGTTAAAAAACACAGATCTAAGGCACTTCTACTATTTGAACACATGAAGGCGGCCACTGGAGTTGCCCCCCACCAGGATGTTCTGGCTGGGGTGGACGACATTAACGGAGCACACGGAGCCGAGGCAGTCCACATTGCAGAAGGAGTGCAGCAACTTCCCGGTGTCCTGGAAGACCTGGATCTGCCTGGGCTGCGCCATGCTGCCCACCAGGAAGCAGTGCTCCTGCTTGGGGTCCCAGATGGCCCTGAAGCGGCTCAGCCAGCGGCCCGTGTTGTTGTTGTGTCTGCAGGGGAAGAGGAACATTCTTCCTCGTGAATCCAGCGTTTTAAATTGTCATTTATGTCCCACTTGCTGCCTTGCCTTCTAAACCTTCAGCACTCGCACTGGAGTGCTCAGATCCCTGCAGTGGATCCCTGTCCTGGGATGGGCAGGATGGGACAAGAATACCAGAACAGTTTGGGTTGGGAGAGACCTTAAAGCCCACCCAGTGCCACCCCTGCCATGGGCAGGGACACCTTCCACTATCCCAGGCTGCTCCAAGCCCCATCCAACCCAGCCTTAGACACTTCCAGGGATCCAGGGGCAGCCACAGCTTCTCTGGGCACTCTGTGCCAGGGCTTCACCCTCCTCACAGGGAGGAATTGCTCCCTAAAACCCCATCTAACCCTGCCCTCTGGCAGTGGGAAGCCATTCCCCGTGTCCTGTCCATCCAGGCCCATAGGAGCAGCCATGGTGCTGCCCTCAGCCCAAGTGTGCTCTCCTTACCTGATGGAGCTGAGCAATGTGACAGTCGATGACAAGGATGTGGTGTCGTAGACCCTGAGCACAGAACAGCACATTAATACCATGGACCTGTGCTAAAAACACAGCCCTTCCCTCACACAGCAGGATCAGCTCCTGGGGCCACCCAGGAGTGCGGGATACAAGGAGCAGCACAGACACCAGCTTGGCCACAGGCACCAGCATCCCAGCTGGAATCACTGGATGTGCTTGGTGGATTTGCTTTCAGCTGGAACTGCAGCCCAGCCTTTCTGGCAGCTCTGGAGGAGTGGCTGGAGAGGCCAAAGGCCAGCCCAGCATCCCACCTGCTCCTTCACCCCCATGAACTTGGGAGATTCCACCTGTCAGGGCAAAAACTGCCCAGCCCAAAGAAAAACAGGTAATTACCGAAATTATGGTCACAAAGCAACCAGGAGAAAAAGAACCTCTAACTCAAGCAACTCACAGCAGCTTAAATTATGAAATGGTAGGCTATTTACAGAAGAGCTGATGTCATCATTATTTCAAGAACCAGCTACAAACAAATTAAGTTTCTGAGCATTTTGTGTTTGTCTTCACCAGCCAGGTTTTGGCTGGCTGTCTTTGTGGGGTTTGATTTTGTTTGATTGTTTTTTAAAGATTAACAGTACCTGTATATTTTTACTGTTAAATATCCTGCAGGAAAACGAGAATTGGGAAAAAACCAACCAAACCAAAAAATCATTAAAAACTAAGTGAAAAATGTTAGTTCAAGTAAATCTTTATCATTTTTTTAAAGTGATAAAGACAGAAGGTTCTCGATGATGGGTCATGTGGAGAGGTAATAATAGTAATAATGACAATAAACTGCCCAAACAGTCAGTATTTTCCATGAGGATTCTTTCTCCCACAGCCTTACCTCAGCTTGTCATCAGCACACACCGTCACCACCCTGCTCCCAGTGACAGGTGAGAAATAGGCCGAGGCCACACTTTTGGTGTGTCCTGTGAGAGAGCTCAGGGGCTTGTTCCCCTTGGCCTTCAGGTACCGAACATCGAAAACACAAACGTCCCTGCAACAAGTATCACACACACTTCAATAATTATCCTTCATTTACCAAAAAAGCTCCAGAGCACGGCAGGCTGTGTGGGAGCCGGTTCAGAGCTTCAACATCCACTCAAATGGTGGCCCCAAGGGATTTTGAGAGCACCAGAACCACCCCAACCAGCCTTCCATAAAGTCCCTCTGTGCCAAAGCCCACCAGGGCCCATCTGTCCCCATTTCCAAAAGGTGAAGGGAAATCAAACCAAATCCCACCTTAAATCCTGCTAAGGACTGAAAACTTGTTTTCTAAAAGGACCAAGACAGCTTTGACTGTACATTGAGGCTGACAAACTCCTCAGCCCCAGCTCTCCCCAGCACAGAGACCACTGAAAAAACCACCGGTTCAATGTGGGCTACGTACATCGAGCCAGCAGCCAGGAAATACTGTTTGTTCACAGGGTGCACGTGGACTGTCCGTGTCCTCCTGAAGCCAATATCTGCAGAGAGCTCCGAGGACATCCCTGGGGTCCGTCTGTCCACAACAGCCACGTCCCCGTCCCAGTGACCCACTATGGCAGTGGAGGCATTGTCTTCCAGGAAGTCGAAGGAGGAGAAGTTTTCCTCACTCCTGCAGATCTGAGCCCAGGGAAGATCAAATGTCACCAGAACTAAAGGAAACACCCAGTTGTTCTAACACCCAAACACTCCCTGGGCCATGGGTTTCATACTTTCCCTTTTTAGTTCATTAAAAACAATAGTGGAGCCCATGTGACAGCCTTACCCAGCCATGCAGGTAACCCTCCTGTGAAACAGGTATGCTTTCCACAGGGGAAACAATTAGGAGATAATTAACCATCCAAACCAGACCAGCAACACTCCAAATTCCCCTTTAGAGCTCCTACAAGGCACTGTCACCTCTGTGTTCCAGCAATCAAAGGGCTGTTGGCCTTGAGCACACACTGAGCAAGGATTAAGGATATCTTTCCTTTCTCCAATGCTGCAGAAACTTCTAATCATGTGCAGAAATGTAAACTTAGAAATTGGGAGAACCCAGGATGTCACTGGGTTTTGGTGAGTAGAAAACATCTCCCTATTTCTGTGATGTTAATTAAAGGTTAATTCACATGTCCTCGTAGAAATGGAACTTGAACTTTCTTGTTAATAAAACAACCAAATAATGACTTGGTACAAGCAGACTGAACCTTCCCAGAAGTGCCTCACCTCATCAAAGACAGCCCTGGTGACATCGCCACAGCGCAGAGTGTCATTGCTGAGGGACAGCAAGTGAGCAGGGTTGCAGGGAGAGAAGTGCATGCAGTTGACCTGGAAGCTGTGGGGGATGAAGATGTGGGCTCCTTCCTCAGACCTGCAGCTCTGCAAAATGACAGATCCCACAGACACAGGTGCTGATCACTAAAGTTATTTCTTTTAATTACTACAACTCTTAAAAGCCAAACTTCTGGTTTTTGAATGTTTTTTGGAGGAGGCAGAGGGTGCCGAATGAGAGGAGACACCAGCACAGGTAATATGGACAGTGAGGCTGCTTCTGTTCCCTAATCACAGAAAGCTGCAACTTCCTGCTGCAATTAGTGCCACTGCAGCCGCCAGCCCTGGATCTGGACGGCAGCACCTGGCTCATTTTCACCCACAGAGCTGGTTTCTGTTACCACATGTGCCTTTTACATCAAAACATGGACACACTGCATTACTGAGAGTTCAAGCTGAATTAGTGACCCAAACTGCATGAAAGCAGTTTCCTATGTCTTCTCTTCTAAATTTTGTATAATTTTGTTATTTTAAAAGTAACTGAACAGGTCATTGTGGACCCATTCCACACAGATGACTCAGCTCCCAAACTTCAGAAAAAAACCCAAGAGAGAGAGCAAAAGGGAAAGCCATTCTGGCAACTCTAAATTTGACAACCATCCTGGTATTATCCCTAAGAATGGAGAAGGCCTAAAACACCCTCGTGAACCTGACAAAATGCCACCCCAGGCTGTGCCCCATCTGCACCTGTCCTGAACCACACATCTGTTCAGGTGATTGAGGAACATCAACCACTCACCACATTCCAGAGGCCAATGTGCCCCAACTTGTCCCCAGCAGCCACAAGGATGGTGCTTTCGGAAGGGTGGATGGCCATGGAACACACCCGGGCTTTCACCACCTTCCTGATGTTCTCCTCGCTCAGCACCATGCTGCTCAGGCTCTCCTGGTACCTGGAAAACCAAAGTAACAACCATCACCAAAACATTCATTAGAGAAGGAAGGGGGGCCAGATAACACCCAGTTTTGGATGCTGTTTTCACGTTACCTCTTTATGTCAGGTGTGCCCCGGTCAGCATCATCTGCTTTCAGCTACAGACAGAAAGGAGGTACTTATCAGAATCAGAGCCCAAGTGAAACTACATTATCCAAAAATAACTAATTAAACTAGTAATACCTCACTTATCCTCATCCACGTGCTCAGCAAGGCCTCTGTCCATTTACTGTTCTCCGCCTGATCCTCTGGAACCATGGGCAAAGGTCCGACTGGAACCTGAGGCTGGGATGACATTGGCAATTTTTGTAACTCAAACCAACTAAAACCACGAACAAGGTGAATTGGTACTTTCCCCACACCAGACATTCTGAGACCACGCCTACAACAAGACAGGAAATAAACAGTAAAAACAGAAGGTGATATCATAACCTTATTAAAAAGATAAAGAGAATTTCACTGGCAGCACAGACAAACTGCCTCCCTGCGTTTCTTCCTCTCCTGATACTCCGGCAAGACCTTTATCACAGATTCAAATCTATTCTACAGCTCCATGGAAGATTTAAATTCTCATCTCTCAGAACAACATACCTTTCACTTGTTGCTCCATCACTGCTTCAAAGAGATGGAAAATATTACCCAGGAAAATAAAACCAGATCAGAAGTTACAGTGAAATAAAAACCAGAGTAATAAACCTTTGAATTTAAGGCTGCTCAGCTCCATGGGTTGTTGATGTGGAATGTTTTACCTCAGGACCCTTCTGTGGATCCCCAACTGCACCATGTCACCAGCCTGGGACACAGAGCACTGCCTGGCTTGTGGAGAGACCGTGGCACCTGCTCGGGGTGACAGAACTGATCCTTCCTTACTGTCCCTGTATCAGCACCTCCCAAATGCCTCAGGGTTTGCAATGCCCAGTGCCACCCATCAGTGTCACCAGCACTGGTTTTAGAAAGCTGCTGTGCACACACCCTTCCTCCAGCCCTTCCCCATCTCACATATTCCTCTGCTCCTGGCCGGGCAGGCATCTCCAACAATGGAACATCCAGTGGCTCCACTCTGAGCAGGCGCATGGATCGCCGCCGGGCTGTTTCGTCCTCCACCTTTTTAGGCTTTGGCCTGGAACAAGGAGAACATCTCAGTTACAGAACAGAGTCCCTGCATTTATGGACAGACCCAAGGGCGCAGCTGGGACACAGACTGACATCAGCCCCTCCTGGCCTGCTGCAGAAGGGATGGGGTTGTTTTTCCCATCAGTGACAGTGAGGAACAACACCACGAGCACTTTGCAATGCACAGACAGGTGCCGCACCTCTGTTTTCCTTGTGATACATCCCACCACTGCCGCTTCCCTTCCCTGCTCTCCTCATTCATTATCCATCCTGCCATTCACTCACCAAGCCGGCCTTTCCCACCTTCTCCCATCACATAGCTTACTCTTTATTTGGGCTTCAGCTCATTTTCTGCTGGACCTGGCACCGTTTTGGCACTGCCAGATGTCTTCTCCTCTACATTTACTGGTTACCCTCTCCTTTACACCTTGGTCACGCCCTCTCTTTTTTCCCCCCACCTTTTCCTAACATTTGTTTTTATCCCACAATGAAAAATCAAGGATATAAATCTCACCTACTGTTATTTTACCTTTTGGTGACATGAGACTGCCTTTTAGTTGCAATTTGGTTAAGTCTTGCAGCTGACTTAAAGAGAAAAGAGATTAATTATATATATTATGAGCATAAAGAATTAACCTCTATAAAATACAATTATCTCAAGGCTGCAATGAACTTATTGCAATTATTTATAATAGTAAGAAAGAGAGAAGCTGTGGCTGCCCCATGCCTGTAAGCGTTCCAGGCCAGGTTGGACGGGACTTGGAGCAGCCTGGGATACTGGAAGGTATCCCTGCCCACGGCAGGGGGTGGAATGAGAGGGGCTTTAAGGTCCTTTCCAAACATTCCAGGATTCTGTGATTTTCATGGCTTTCCTCATGCAACTGCCCCAGTGAGGAAAGGGTTTCACACCAGGAGGGATGACAGTGCAATTATGACACTTGGAAAGAGCATTTTGATGCTATTTAGACCCTATACAAACCTCATGCAGCTTTAGAGCAGCAAAGAATTTAGCATTTTCTGTAATGTTCTTTAGTCTTTTCCTTTCGTAGGCTGACAGGTGGGAGTATCCATCCTACAGAAAGAAAAGCCAGTTACTCTCCATCATACAGTTACATAGCTGCAAGAGAGGTCTTAGGCTCAGGGAAGTGAGCCTCTAAACTGATTAAAATACTTTAAAGTGGTTTGATATATTTGTAACAATCATAAGACCATATAAATTGGGGTGGTCATGTATCAACACCAAAATCTGTCCATACAGGTCCATAAAGCTTGCTTTAGAAAACTTATACTGGTATTAATTCTATGAAGAGAACAGTGTATCAATTTTTTTAATATAATGAAAACAATCATGAAGAGACTCAATAAAGAACTTGAAACTTTAGTGAAAGGGTAAAACAAAGTGGGACACTGCCAGCCAGAGGTTAAAAGGAGGAAAAAAACTACGTACAGTGGAAAAGCACTTAAAAACTTTACTTTTATGAAGATAATAACCGGGGGCCGGGAACTCACCGGAGCCGCGTCTCCCCCGTCGCTGCCGTCGCTGTCCGCATCCCACAGCCCGTCCTGGCCGCGGGCAGCCGAGCTGGGGCCGGGCGGGGAGCCGGGGGGGGCTCTGGGGCCGGTGTCGGGCTCCGGGCACAGCCTCTTGCCGGCCGGGGCGCGGGTCCCCGCGGGGCTCGGCAGCCGCTTCTGGGGCCGCG
>VZTE01003320.1:3117257-3171215 GCA_013397775.1 Eulacestoma nigropectus | reverse complement strand
CGGCCGGGGCGGGCTCCCGCCCTCAGCGCCCTCAGCGCCGTCCCGCCCGCGGCACCGCCCGGCACCGGAGCGGTGTGGCGCTGCCGCAGGGCAGGGATAGCGGGAATAGTGCGGAGAAATTCCTCCCTGTGAGAAGGGTGCGGCCCTGGCACAGGGTGCCCAGAGCAGCTGTGGCTGCCCCTGGACCCCTGGAAGTGTCCAAGGCCAGGCTGGACGGGGCTTGGAGCAGCCTGGGATAGTGGAAGGTGTCCCTGCCCATGGTAGGGGGTGGAACGGGATGAGCTTTAAGGTCCCTCCCAACCCCAACCATGCGGACTCGTTGCTCGGAAATAGCGGATGAAATCCTCGGCTCCAGTCAAGCACGGGAAGGGCCCGTCCCTGCCCTGCCCGGTGCTCCGTGCAGAGCCCTGCAGGCACTGCTGCCTCTCACACCCCGCACCTGACACCGCCGTGTCCTGGGCGAGGCACAACAGCGGAGCCAAGGGCAGTTCCGGGCCCTGTGCCATGGCACTGACAAGATCATGGCTTAAAAAGAAAAAACCAGTAACTGAAAAAAAGCACACCCAAGGCAGGGTTGGGCACTCCCAGTTCCAGGATCTGGGGAATCAAATGGGAAACTTAAAAACATTCATTACCTTTTTCCTTCCCAACCTACCCTTTCCAGAGGTGCACCCCAGCTCTCCAGCTCTGGAACACTGAGGCAGGAGCAAGGGAGAAGGACAGAGGCAGCTACAGCTGGGGGACCACCAGCATTTGTGGTCCCGAGCATGGCCCTGAGGGGGCTACAAAGCAGGAGCACAGGGAGGAGTGTCACCAACGGGGGAGTTTCTAGAACCACTCAGAAGTAGAAAGGCCCAAATAAACTGACAAGTTAAAAAATATTTATTTAATGTGAGCTTTTCTACTCGACAAATACACAAATCCCAGAAGGTTTAGCAGCAGCAAATGAAACAAAAATTTAATAAACAATGATTCCATCCTGGGGAAATCCATCCAGTAATTGCGTTTCCCAATTACAATACGGAATACGAAGGCTGAAGGAAGCTCCTGGATTTGGGTTTGGGCAGTGCCATCATGCCCAGTTTCCCAGCAGTTCCCTGCGTGCCACCAACACTGCGGGACACAGAGCTGGCACTGGAGGAAGCTGGAGCCTTTGAGTTCGGCAGCTTCTTGGTCCTTCTGTACCTGCTGTAGCCACTGCAAAAATCAGACAGAAGGTGTTTGTGAGACACCTGTGTCACCTGCCCTGTCCCCTGCACCAGCCTGCACTCACACGGGCACCACCACTGCATTTTCTACAGGACTACACACTCATTTTGTAAAATTTAATTTTTTTAACACACATGGCTACAAAACTACCTCTGAAATGCAAACAGTACAGCAGTTGCTCTGGGATGTACCCAAGGGTGAGCAGCAACAGCAAGTGACACTTCAGAGGCAGCAGCAGTTAACGGCAGATATTCCAGTAGATGGGAAAGTGCCACGGGTGGGACAAAACCTGCTGAGCTGGGAAAAACCATTTGCTACAAAAACCAAGGAGCAGAATGATGAAAAATGGGGCAGGGAAGGGGAAATCCTTGGGAAGTGGCAGATCTGCCCTAGAAGCTCAAGACCAACCAACAGCAGATGCAGGTGTTGCCTTGCATGATACAATCAGAGGGAGAACCTGAATTAACGAGGGGCTGAAGTTCAAATATTCCATCAAATGTTCAAAGTTTTAAGACCTCTTTATGATTTCAAGCAAGGAACCCAGTCAGCCTGCTAATGCTGGCTATGGCAGAACACTGAAATTTAGTGTTCCTGCTTAGCTTGTGGCAGTCAAGTGTGAGGACAACTGTTAAATATCCTTCCTCACCAGCTTTTTAAACCAAACATGCAGAAAAGCAGAGCAGTTCTTACCAGGCACCCAGATAATTTTAACACCATTATTTAAGCCCATACTCAAGAAACTACAGTGGGATAACTGCAGTTCTGGGATCATCACTGTGCTGATGTGGGCAAAGAGAAGTGACAAGTGACCACAGGCACATACCCTCTGGGGTGGAACTGCTGGCTGCCACCAGCACTTGTCTTTTTCCTCTTGGAATCTCTGGAGTTCGGCGGCCGTTTTCTTTTCCTCCTTTGGTTTGTGTTATTGCCAAAATAGCTGGAGGTTGTACCTGCATCCTCTGCTTCTCCATCGCTCCCCAGGGAGCCAGTGCTCCCCGTGGCTGTGTTCGCACCTGGGCAGGCAGCATCTTCTACACACAGGCAGGGAGGTAAAACTAACTCAGTCAAGGTATCACCTGGGCCAGTCAGACTGTCACCAGAACACACTGATGGTATCAAAACATCTGTCCTGGCTGTTCCTCACCTCCTCTGCACTACCCCATCCCCAGTCTTTTGGAGATATCCTGAATTTAGCTAGTAGGAAGGTAGCAAGGACTTTGGTATGTTCTGGAAGTGATTGCTCCCTTTTGGAATTATTAAACTGTAAGAATTAGTTATTTGTGATTAAAACAAGGTGACTTTTGAATCAAACATCTGCTAGAGGAGAAGAGAAAGGCACTGAACAGGAAGTACATGTTAAGGTACAAAGCACACCTGGGATGGAGCATTCTGAGTACTTATCCATCACTTTAATTATTTCTGCACCGTATTTCTCCAGTTTGTCTTCTGTGACACCATCAATCTGCAGCAAAACCTCCATGTCTGAGGACAAGGTTTCTGTAACACAACAAAAGTACCCCTCAGACACGTCAAACAACTTTATCTTTTATAAAGATACCCTGAAGGAAATTAATTCCTTTCTGTGCCCCTCTATGCAGAAGCCCCAAAGGACTTCTGAGTCCTAAAAGGACTTCTGAGAAACCTAACCTTACCTGCTATTTTCTTTAGGGTGGAAGTACTGAAAATATTGAAGTAATGCACATCAAAGACTTTGCCCAGCGTCTTGCACGTGTCTGTAAGTTCACTGAGGCACTGTTTAACCACCTCTTCCCGCTGGGACATCTTTGCCATGGAAGCCCTTTGCCTTCTGATGGCACTGGCACTCTCTGTCTCGTGGAACTCCACCTGTTAAAACGAGCCATCCATAACTCCTGCCAGGGAGTTCCTGCACACCTTGACTGATAACACAGGAACACAGCACAGGAAACAGGAAATATCCTTTGATGGACCAAAAAAAGCTGTTTACCCACTATACATTTTTTAAATAATTTTTTACAGGCTACTCAGCCACACCCAAGTTTCTTCTACAAAGAGCTGGCAGAGTTTAGAGAGAGGGAAAACCTCTTCAAAGCCCAGTTCCCAGCTGGCTTCAAACAGAGGTCACTGCGGTAATGCTGAGGGCTCTGTCCTGCTCCAAAGACAGCACTAATGCAGAGGAGGTGTTGCCTCAAGAAACCTGGAACTGTTCCATGACCTTCATCAAGTGCATCTTCCATCATATCCCACCAATGATTAGGAAAAAATAAGAGTAGAAAATGAAGAAGGGAGTGCTGGTCCTTCTTTCCTTCTTTGCCATCTTTCTGTGGGGGTCAGAACTTTCCTTCACTGTCCAGCAGGAATCAGATGGGTGGGGGAAAAGAGAAAGATTTACACTTCTCCAAGCCTCTCAAACTCACTTTTTGCCCCACAACATTCTTACTGGAATACTGGACTAGGAATCACATGTGTTGGCTTCTGTTCCTTGCATCTACTAGACGTTAGTTCAGCTGGAGGCAAACTGTGTTTAAGCTACCCGAGGGGATATGCTAAAGGAAAACTGCAGCACCTTCCTTCAAGAAACTAAATAGTTACACACCTGTAGTGACCCGTCCAGCACAGCCTGAGCTCTCTCTCCCAGAATGACATATGCCACTGCCTGGTCATTAGCTGTGATGTACAAATCCTCATCCAGGATCTTGTCCAGGACCAGTTTTCTAAACAGCCTTTCAGCATTATGCCTGGAATAGGCAGCCCCCTTCCCAAATATTCCAGACTGAATCTTGGCGCTCATTGAACCTGTGCAAAAGAAAGCATAGGATGAGCCTGTGATAACAAAGCCCAAGTACATGTGCATTCACAGACCTGTGGGAGATTCCCAAGGCAGTCTATTCACATTCAAAAAAGCCTTTGAACACTGGAAAACCAATATTATCACTACAGCAACCTGAAATGGATTAAATCTTCAGTTTCATTTATTTTGGATCACTTACCACCAAGCGATTCTTGGGAAGATTAATTTTGCAAAATACACCTTCTTTTAAATGCCTGCTGGCATTGCACAACACCCTTGATTCCTGGTCAGGGATTTGTGCACCAGGTTATTCAGGAGTTTCTGGGAGAACAGACTCACCTAAGAAAATGTCCACCATCATGTTCAGGGTGTACCTGCCAGAGCCTGGATTCCTCTTCCCATTCATCCGCCCCGCTTGCCTGCAGTGCTCTCGTACAAACCGCACGATGTTCTTCACATCCTCGGTCACATTCCTTGATTTATAATCCTGTTAAATTAGACTTGATTAGGACATGCCATTATGTGTTTCTGCCCTAGTCCAAGTTGTTACTGACAACCTCAGTTTTCATCATTGAGCTTTTCTCAGCTGAGAATTGAGTTTGTTCCAAATAAAGAAACAGTGATTTCCTACTTAGTAACCTAGAGTGATACAGTCACAGGGATTCTGGATGTGATAATACAAAACCAGTCGAACTGATTGTATATAATCTCCATGGGGTTATTTGTGTAGAGTGAGGTGCAAGATTGCTGGGTAAATACTGGGAATCAAGGTAAATCATTTGGAAAGCATTCTTATAATTATCCTGCCATGCTCTAGAACTTACACTTTCAAAATGCATTAAAATGAGACAGAATATGCATTATCCTGGTCAAATTTGGTTCCAACCACAGTTGTATAAGGGAATGCTTCGAACACAGAGCTGGGAAGCAATATCCACAGGTACCAAACTAATCAGGATCCCTTCCCTGCCTGCCTCCACAGCTGCCTTCCCTTCTGCTCCTGCTCCTGCCACTAAGGTTGCATAACCCCAAATGTTTGGACCACCTTCAGCACAAGCACAACGTAATGTGGCCCTCATGCTGCTCTGGCAGCACAAAGCTGCCCTGAAAACATCAGGACAGGAACTGAAGGGATTTCCCCATAGCCATTGCAGTGAATCTGCTATTAGTTCCTGCCTCCCACAAGGAACATCCTTATGCCTCTGACAGGAACAGGAGCATCACAAGTCCGTGGTTAAACCCTGAGAATAACTGGAAGCATCACACAAATACAGGACTTTTATTCCTTTTCTCCACTTGCCTTCCCAACAGTCATGTAACCACTTTTTGATGCAACTAAATACAAAATCGGTTTAACATCACTACAAATAAAACCTGTGGGGTTTACCTTCTTTCTACTGCAGTTATCACAAATCACTTCTGGGTGATCTTTGCAGAAGGTGGGGTTGAAATTGGTTTCCCCGAAGTAGGCGAGCAGCTGGACGCGGCGGCACTCAACCACGTTCTCACAGTAGTGCACCATGCTGTACAGGTTGTTGAAGTGGGTCTGTCTCGTGTGGCTGTTCCCATCCTTCTCCACTGAAACACAGCAAATTCAATGGTGTTTGTTAAAGCTGCACCACTGCATTTTCATGGACTGTTCAGCCAAAACACAATACTGGCTTTGCTTAAAAAAGATGAGTGGGTTAGTACAGAACCAGTGTAGGACAGATTTTATCTCTGGATTTTTAGAGAATGGAGAAGGTAAATAAGCCTAGAATTACAAAAGTCAAGAGAAGGGTATGTGTGACAGGATGAGAGGAAGTGGCCTCAAGTTGCATCAGGAGAGGTTTAGATGAGATATCAAGAACAGTTTCTTCATAGAACGGGTAGCAAAGCCCTGGCACAGGATGCCCTGAATGGAGTCACTATCCTTGGAAGTGCTCAAAAAACATGTGGATGTGGCACTTGAGGACACATTTTAGTGGTGAACAGTGGGTGGAGTTGGTCTGACAGTTGGACTTCATGATCTTAAAGGTTTTCCCAATCTTAACAATTCCACGATTCTGTGAAGCTAAGTGGTTTTGTCTAAAATTAAGTCCAAGTGACAAAAATCCTGCTCCTGACACCTGAATGAAAACCATCCAGGTAAGGATTCCCAGTTCCCCCCTCCCTGCAATACTGAACTATCCATGGCAATTGTAAAAGAGAAATAAGACAGGCTAAATGAGGCCAGTGACAATGTGACTGCTGTAATGTCATCTCCAAGTTCCCAGAGGAGAACTCACTCAGAATGAGCCTTCTCAGCCTGGTCACATCACTGTAGCTGTAGAAGAGCAGGCAGTGAGATATCTCTCCATCCCGCCCAGCTCTGCCAGACTCCTGGTAGTAACCTTCTATGGATTTGGGAAGGGACGCGTGGATAACGTAGCGCACGTCAGGTTTGTCGATGCCCATTCCAAAGGCAATTGTTGCACATATCACCTGGGAAGGAGATTATAATGTTCTAGATATACATTATGGAAATTACTCCTGCAACACTGCATGGAAAGCAGACAAGTGACCTGGATTAGGAAACCTGGAGGACCCAGAATGTCAGCTGTAACAGTGCAGAACAAGTACAAAACAGCAACACCTCCCCTCCTGTCAGAGGAGCCACTCCAGACACAGCAAAAACCCCAAATTCCAGTCTCTACGCAGCAGTGTGCCAGGAGCTGTTTCTGAAGCCCTGCATTGCTCAGGTCCTCCCTGCTGGAGTAGCACAACTTGGTGCAATGCTACAACCTTTTATTCACAAAATTCCCAGTGAAATGTGGCTGCTGTGCCCCAGCAAGTCTGTTGGGATCAGTTATTCAATACTGCAGACATTTGGTGATAAGACTGCACAACTTCCCTTCCATTTCCCAGGCCAAGAGGGACAAAAGTGCCCAAATTTTCTTCCCTTTTCCTCCCAGTTTTTCTTCACCTGGCATCCTTCCTGATTAACCCACTTCTGCTGCACGAGATCCCTGTTGGAATCGGTGAGGCCAGCGTGGTAGGCCAGGGCAGCCAGCCCCTCCTTCTGCAGGATGGCTGCTGTGGTGTCACATTCGTGCCGGGAAAGGCAATAGATTATCCCAGAGTCATCTGCAAATAGATGGGAAAAGAAATTTGAGCTACAATACAGTTTTATTCCCTTTCCCTGTTCAACAGTCAAACCTGCCAAGGAGATACCGACCTCTCCCCACTGGAATAAAGATAAGAGTAAAGATACAACTGCTTCACTGTAGAACTTATTTTATTAGTATCAAATAGTCTTGATATTTCCTACCCAGTCTTTTGGGGCTTTTGGTGAGGTGGAATAAAGAAATGTTTTCCTCATCAGTATTGTGCAATCTCAGGATTTAGAATACGTGAACAAAACCTATATAATTCAAGAGTTAGAGCAGTTCAGTCAATGCTCTCTGAGGGTACAGCACAGGAGAAGCTCTGAGGGAGCTTGGTGTAATCCAGTTCCAGCAGCAAGAGCTGCAGGACTCCAAAGTGAGCCTAGAAGGATGGGAATCTCTGAAGATAGCTTGAAGGGGAACTACAGATAAGCAGACTGACACAATTAAACAATTAAGATATTGGGTGACCTCTATGCTCTGAAGACACGATGCTAAAAGCTCTGGCAGGCTCCAGAAAGGTTATTCAAGAGCATCACCGTAATTTAATTTTCCATCTCAACTTAAATTCTCAACTTTAGAATGCACATAAACCTGATTCCCATTCTCAATAACATCACTTTACCTCCATCTTGCTTTTCTGGTAAATATATCATTATTACAGCACTACAAAAGCTTTTGCTGCCTTGAGAAGTGGTTCATGAAAAGGCCTGTGGGCACCGTGCTTCTCAGTACTCACGGGGGTGATATTTTTTAATCCATTCCAAGCAATCCATCGCCACCTTCTTTGGCTTCTTGGGCAACACATCATATTTCAAGTTATGCCTGTTGAAGCTCATTGTAAACCTGAAATGTGACAGTTCATGGTGCTCGTCATCTTATGGGTACAGTTATGTTGTGTTAAACAGCTTCTTTCATCATGCAAGGAAGGGCTTGGCAAGTTTTTTATTTCTTATGTTAATATTTTGGATCTACCTCCTATTAAATTCCATGCATGCATTTCATTTCATCAGATACACCTACACAATGATTTCAGATGGGCCTGTAATGCTTTTTGTACTTTACTAAGTTTTCCACTCAAAATTTCTGTGGCACAAACAAACAGTTTAAGAAACCTGCAGAGCAACTCACACTTGTGGTTTCAGCATCTCGAGCTGATTCTGGATGTCCTTCTGCACGCGGGGGTTGGCAGTGGCAGTGAGGGCCATCATGGGCACAGAGTGGAACTTTTTGCGGAGCATGTTCAGGCGCTTGTAGTCTTGCCGGAAGTCATGGCCCCACTGGTTGACAAACAAAATTTAAGTGTAACAGAGTAAAATGCTCCAACCAAAGTCTTTTGGCATTCCTAAAAACAAGTGGAAGTTTTACCTGGCTGACACAGTGAGCCTCGTCAATGACAAAACGTGCCAAGAGTTTCCTGTCGTAGAGGTTCTCCAGGGCGGACATCAGTCGGCTGCTGGCACACACCTGGGACACACCAGCAGTGGCAATGGAAAGCAAAATACCTGGGCTAAAAATTGTCAGCTGGCCTGACTGAGAATACAGAAACAACTGTCCTACGCTGCAGAATTAACCTGCATTGCGCAGGTGAATTTTCAAGGCACAGAGATTATGCCGGTCAGCTGTGTTTTAACCAAGCAGCTGGCATGGGATTCCCACGAGGTTCTGGGATCACCTATCCCGAGGCCCCTCACTCTGAGGAAATTTCAGTAAATTGAAATGACTTATGTCAGGAAACACAGAGAAAAATAATGCTGAAGAGAGAAACACAACCAGCACACTAACCAGCCCCCTCTTACAACGCTCTTGTGCAATAACATATTTTTAAGGCAGCATATAATGCAGCCCAAGGCAAGCTCTGACAATCTCCTATCACCCTGACAGTGCTGTATTTTTCCTGTATTACCCTATTCAGAGCAGTCTGGATGTAATAGCTACCGGACAGTGATTAACACTAATATGTAGCAAGATAGATTGAAATACATGGGCATGGGAGTTTGTTTTAAGAATTTACATTTTACAGACATACTCAGTTCTTATTCTTGGCTAATTACTGGTTGAAATTAGCTACCTCCATACAGATTCTTAATGAATTATCTAAAACCTGTCTAACATTTTTTTCCCCATAAGCCTACTCTGAGTGCAGTCTTTTAGCACCTCACAGCAATCCTATGTAGCTCCTATGGTTTTACAACTGAAGATGAAGTACAGACCTTCTCAGGGGTGACATACAGCAGCTTTATGACAGGGTCTTTCTTTGACAACTGCATGTATATTTTTGAGGCATCAGCATCTGTTCTGTCACCAGTCAGGTATGTGGCAGCAATCTATATTAAAAATATAAAAATATATATATTGAGAATGTAGCCCTACCTCTCATTACAAACCAGTTTCTAAGCAGTAAGCCTTGGGAACACATTTGGGAACACACATCTGAGCACCCTGGGCTAGGGGAAGGTGTCCCTGCCCATGGCAAGGGGTGAAACAAGATGAACTTTAAGATCCCTTCCAACCCAAACCATTCCGAGACCCTGTGATCTCCTGCACCTGCATTTCTGCTCTCTGCATCATGTTTCCAAAGATGTTTAGCACCTCCAGAACCCCCCTAACTCAGGAACTCTTAGTGCTCATTCCCGCTGCAGTCAGGCTGCTCCTGTGTAGGTGAGTAATTACAATTCTCAGTATCTCAGAACCAGCATCTGCTCTGGAAAACACAGCTCCAACACCCAACACAGGAGCAGCAATAAATCCAGTGGTCACACTGCCAAGATATTAGAGTTCATCCAATTTAGGTCTTCCCAGGCAACTTTCTGTGCCATTCACAGTGTCTATCTAATCAATTTATGCAGTTTATATTCGAGAGACACAAGATTTGCTGTAAAATTTCAGATTTCTAATCCAGTTACCTGCAGTTTCACTCAATAAAGCTGCTGGAACTTACATCTAAAGTCTTCAGCTTCTGAACCTGATCGATGATCAGTGACCTCAGTGGAGAAATAACAATAGTGACCCCGGCAGAGACACAGGCTGGTAACTGGTAGCACAAGCTTTTCCCACCTCCTGTGAGGATGAGACAGAACACAGCAAGCGTCGGATATCAAGAGAAAAGGGATGGAGACCTGTTTCTTATTTCCCATTTTACAGTGCTTTTGGAAACAATAAATTTCTACCCATGCTTGCCACAAAGTAATACCTGTAGGATAAGAAAGAGTTACTGTGTGAATTATTAAGGAAGGCAGAAATTCAACCCTCTCACTCAAAATACCCCAGTGCAACAATACTCCTGAAATCTTGCAGCCACAGAATTCCAGCAGCACAAAGGCACAGGGGAAGAGAAAAGCTTGTCCCAAAGCTTGCAAAAGGAGCTGCAGGTCTGTAGCCTGTGCAGTGGGGGCACATACCTGTGGGCATGAGGATGAAACAATCCTCCCCCAGCAGAGCAGCATTGATGGCCTCCAGCTGGTTTGTCCGGAAACAGTGCAATCCAAACTTCTTGTGAAATACATTCATCATTACTTCCGAATGGGGAAATTTCATACCCCTGAAACGCTCCAGTGCAGGGTTATGAACCACTGGATCTGGGAGCCAAAAAAATGTAATTAGAGTAAGTTATGACATCAAGTTATAGAAGAAATTCTTCTCTCTGAGGTTGGTGAGGCCCTGGCACAGATGGCCCAGAGAAGCTGTGGCTGCTCCTGGATCCCTGGCAGTGTCCAAGGCCAGGCTGGATGGGGCTTAGAGCAACCTGGAATAGTGGAAGATGTCCCTGACATGGCAGGGGGTGGATGAGATGGTTTTTAAGATCTCTTCCACCCCAAACCATTCCGTGACTCTGATTTTCACCTCCCCTTTCGCCAGCCTGTCCCAACATTAACCCGAAATGACACTGACCACCCCTGGGCCCCAGGGGGATTGAGTTTGCTTCCACAAACCCATTTTGGAACATTATGCAGCAAAAACCATTGTACAGCCCTGAATCAAAAACTGCAGAATCATTATTTAACTAAAACACAGAAACACCTTCATTTCCAATTTTAGCAGCTTCATCTTCCAGCAGCCTGAGACCTGCACAGGAAGGGAATATTCTAGTTTGGCATCATTTGGAGGAAAAAAAGTTCCAAGGTGTCTTTGCAAAAAGGAACCAAAAGAAACTTCCACAGAAACAAAAGGCATTGATGTGATCTGTAGTAGTTACTCGGTCTTAGGCTTAAAAAGAAATAAATAAGAATTTAATAATGGAAAAACCCAATAATCCTCACGAGTATAATTTACCTGGATGGTTCTTTGTTGCCATCAGGAAGCCTGGCTTTGGAGCAGCAGGACTGGATCCCACAGCCGACTCTTTGGCTCTGGACATAATCTTGGACAAGAGGGATTTGGCAGGTGGCCCTTCCCTGACTGGCTGACACAGTGGCGTCGATGGTGCCTCAGGTGCTGAAACAGCCACCGAGCTCTCCCAGTCCTCATCAAAGTCATCGATGTCAAAGTGATCCAAGTCGAAGTCAAGATCATTTGCACCCAAGCTGTTCCCTACAGGACTGGCAGTGGGAGCTGTGCTCTGAGCCTTCAGGGTTGTGCTGGTCAGGGGCTGGTTCCCACTCCTCATTCCCGGACTTTTGTCCCAGCTACTGTCGCAGGACTGGAGGCTGAGCCTGAGGGAACCTTCCTTCCTGCCACTTCCCTTGGGACAAGGCAGCTCTGCAGTTCCTGGGCAGGGGATCTCCTCAGCACTTTGCTTTGAAGCACAAGACGTGTCCAAGGTTTGATTTGTTTTAGCAGAAAAGTTGCTAGAATGAACAGAAAGCACCGATGGGAGGTTTGTGGATTTGGGGGAGTTTCTGTCAGAACTGAAGCTCCAGCTTGGGCCAGAACCTGGACCAGCACCAGGACACACACGAGGGCCCTGCTCCATGGGAGACTTCCAGCTTCTAGGAAAAGTGCTGTTTATGCCATTTTGGTTCAAACTGACAGAACTAGCCAGCAATTTTCTCCTGGGAGAGATAATAAGGGAAGGAAGAAGGAAAAAAAAATACATTTAGTCACAAGCAGTGATTTACCAAGTTCCACAACATTCATTAAACAGTTTTGTCTCACTGCTATTAAACATATTAACATATGGTGGTTCCATCGTGTTCTGAGTCACCATGTTTGAAAATTATTTCAAACAAATCTAGGGAAGACAGAATACCACCAAAAGAAACTAGTGACAAAATTATGACATCGTATCAACAGACATAAAATAAAACAATTCCTAAAAGCAAGGAACAGATCCAGGCAAGGTAGAACATAAAAAATAAATCCTTAGAAGCAAAACCTGAAGTTAAAAGTATCCCTGAACCAAATTATGTTTTTAGGTACTTTCTAAAGACTGTGTCTGACTACAGCAACGAGAAATGAAAGAAGTTGTTGTACTGGTAACATTTACAGCTCATAGTCCCAGCCCAGGAAAAACCTAACCAAAATCCCAAATCCCAATACTCTGTCCATGTATTGTGCCATCAGATGACGCAGGAGACAAGGCAGAAGGTTGTGGTAGCAATAATTACATGGGAAGGCAACAAGTTCAGGGATATTAGGAGGAATCACCATCCCTGCAGTCAGCGAGAGGGGAGACAATACCAACTGAATGCCTGTGGCACAAGAACTGAGGAGGACACCTGGTAGGTCACATCCCATCACCTGTTTCTCCAGAAGCACCTGGTGCCAGGCACGGCCTCAGACTGACTGTGGCACTTCCATCTGGCAGAACACAGGGACCACTAACACTTACAGCAGTTTGGGGTACTTTGTCCCTTCCCTCAATAAGTAATCTCAAGCTTTTTAAAGCCCCTCCTGCCTCGTTCTCCAGTGTGCTGGGGACACCTGCAGGCAGCTCCCTGCTTCACACAGAGCTGCTCCAGCCTACCTGAGGTCCCTGTGCTGGAGCAGGGCTCTGGCACAGCCCAGGGCCTGCAGCTCCTGCAGGGGGATGGCATCCACCAGCTCACAGATGGCCTCCATGACTCCGTACAGCTGCCGGGCCACGGGCACAGCCTCACCTGGCACAGGGAGTGAGTTCAGCAGTCATTTTCATTAGAATAGGTGTCAAGAGGATACCACTCTCCCAGAGGAAAATACATTGCAGTAACTCAGTCTGAACAATTTACTTGCAATATATTTTTAGTCCATTTGCATAAAGAAACTGTTTCTGTGTGCAGGAACTCAACAAATCTACATATTTTTGCCCTCATCTTTTATTATCTGTCTGTAATCCAACTATTTATGTCAATTCTCCATCTATAGATGTTAATTCTCCATCTGCTAGTTAATGCTCTTGGATTACACAGGATAATAAACAGTTGCACACTATCCCCAAAATCAGAGATATGAAATTCCAAAACATTTTGTGTACCTGAAGCCCCTGCACTGGGATCACCTCCAGGATGTGTTGTGGGAACCTTCTCCTGCCTGGCCTCGGAGCTGCCAGCTGTGCATCTTCCACCAGTGGGAGAGTCTCTGAAAATACTGCTAACATCAAAAGAAACAGCCACTAAAATACAGATATCTGTAAATTGAGGTGTTTCCATAGAACAACAGGATTTAAGATGTGTGTAAAAGATAAATTCCTGAAGGCCCAAGTAGAACCCAAGAGCTGAGCAGTCACTCATCCTGTGTACCAACGTGTAGAATCTTGCCCCAGAAATTTTCACCCATCCCACTACAAAAGTAACTCTGCTTTTTTCTGAAGTGAAAGCCACCTATAAAACATCTGCCATAAAATTAGTATTTGAAAAAACATTAATTGCAGCTGCCAACCATTAACCTGCCAAGCAGCAAAGAGACACAAACTCAATCTGTACCTTTTTAACAAGCAGGAGTTTTGGGTCTTTTTTGGTACTTTTCTAATCACGCAACGGACGGGTCTTAGCAGTGAACTCTGATTACCTGACACTTTGTACAGAAGGGGAGAAGGCAGGCAGCTCCTCCTCAGGGGAGGGAGGGATGATGTCCAGGTCATCTTCCTCGAGCTCAGCACCTGCCAACGACCAGGTGACCTCATCCAGATTTGAGGGGCTGTTCCCAGCCCCCTGTGGCTCCTGGCCCCGACCACCTTCAGCAGCAGCAGCTGCAAGAGAAGTAGATTTATATTGTTGGGTAACACTCTACACTCAGCCTGCCACAAACAGAGGAGGGGAAAAATTAGCAGCCATGTTTCAAAACACTCGTTTGATACAGTTTCTGACTTCTAAAGGATAAAACTTGCTGCTCCCTTTTCTCCCTCATTAAAAACAGACAGACAAATCCCCACAAACCCTCATTTAAGCGGAAAAGTGATACAGCTAAACCTACAGTCACCTGTCTCTGGCAGAAGTGAAACACTGAAGAGGTCTATTTTTCTGCAATAGTTTTCTATAAAAAGTATTTATATACAAACTTATTTCTATAAAAAGCTCCTATTATATTAAGTCCTAGCTTTAAAGGAGTGCAGACTTATAAGTTGGCACAGTTCCTGTACTGGAATTGGAAGGTAAATGTACACGTACTGTGTCTTAAAAGACAAATCCTACAAAGAAAGGTCAGTATCATTAACTTATTAAAATTAATTTCACAGAGAAAAGACAACAAAATATTAAGAACAGAAGCACAGTTCACAAATCTTTTCACCATTCAGTGTAATGACAGCATCCCAGAACACTCTTTGATGTTATTCAGTTGTGTAAACATGTTAATTTCCCAAATAAAGGTCCAAAGTTTCAAAACACAGCAGGTAAGGAATCTAAAATAGAGCAGTTCTGTGGGACAGAGCTGCCAAAGCAATGACAGGCAGGAATTTTGTGATCATAATTGAGGGTTGGAGTTCTTTTGTGGTGTTTATTATGTTTGTGTTAAAAATAGAGAGAGAACACTTTTTCTGGTTTAATATTTCATTTAGTCATAGAATGACTTTATGTCTCTCCTGTATGAATTTTATAAGTGCTTTTCTCTCCGTAACAACCCTGTAGATTATTGATCATTTCAGGAATGCCATGTGGGAAGTCTTGTAACTCCAGTATGTGAGCAGCTGCTACTCCCGCACCAGCAGAACGCCGCGCTGCTTCCAGGCTGGGGGTACCCAAACCAAAACCTAGGAATCTAAATGAAATCCAGGGCTGCTTGTCAGTCACGAGCACGCAGCTCGTGACTGACAGCTCTGACTCCTGACCAGCCAAGCCAAGCCCTCCGGGTGCAAACACAGATTTTCTTCCAGCTCAGTGGTACTTTCAAATAGCTCGTTACCTGGGCGAGCCCCTGCCCTGTCCGCATCCAGAAGGGGGTCAGCAGGTGACTCCTCCCAAAGGCCGTTCCCTCCAGCCGTCTTCCCGCTGCAGGGAGCCAAGTCCTCGAGGCAGATCAGAGACTGCTGTGAGCAGGGTCGCTGCTCGGACTCGGGCGCTGCCTCCCCGCCGCGGCTGCCGGGCCCTGCGTCCTCCCCCGCGCTCCCGGGAGAGCCGGGCGAGGCTGGGCGGGGGCTCGGCCGCGGGGGATCCTTGCGAGGGGCTCGCAGCCCCTTGGGGGACAGGACGGGCGGCCGAGAGAACTTCTTTTCGATTCCCGACAGGTCAAAGTCGTCGATGTCATCCCACTCGTCGCCGATGACGATCAAGGGGCCAGCAGCAGAACCGGGACCGGCCTTCCCGGCGGGAACAGCGCTCCCCGCCCTCGCCCCGGGAGCCGCGGGGCCCTTGGACGCCTCGGGAGCCACGGAGGGGGCCCGGGGGGCACAGGCCGGCTGGAGGCCGGGGCTGCGGGAGGGAACGCAGCCCCACGCCGGCGCTTTTCTGTCCGGCAGGGCCGAGGCGGGCAAGGCCAGGGAGGTGTTCACATCCTTGTCCCTCAGCACCGAGGCGGCGGCGAGGCCCCGAGGCGCCTTCTTGAACGTGAAGCCCCTGCAACGAGACGAGCCCCCCGTCACTTCCCGGCCGCTGCAGCCGCCCTGCCCCGCTCCCNGGGGCGCGGAGGGCCCCGCGGGCCGAGTGCCGCTGCAGCTGCTCCCGCAGGTTGTTCTGCGGCACCGCCGCCATCGCGGGGCCGCCCCGCCGCCAGGGGGCGCTCTGCGCGCGGGCCGCGTCCCGCCCGCGCCGCGCGCGCTTTGCATTCGGCGCCAAAACACCTCCCGCCCCCCCATTGGATGGAGGCGGCGGGGGCGGAAGTGACGCCAAAGGGGCGGGCACCATGGCGGGGCAGGCTCGCGCCCCGCCCCGCCCCTCCCCGGAAATGGCGGCACCGCCCTCAGGCCGGGGAGGGGCCGAGAGGCCCCGGCTTAACCCCGCTCCAAATCCGCTCCGTACCCCCGAGGAGCACTTGGCGCTTTGCACCGTCCTGGGGCGCGCTGGACTGCGTCGGGAGGCCGGAAACCCTCAGCCTCCCCACCCCCGCCCCGCTCAGAGCTCACAGCACAGCGCTCCGGTGACGAGGCAGTTTTATTGTCGGTGGCAGATTTCAGCGTGAAATAACACAGACGTGCCCCTGCTCACACGCGGCTTCATTTCCCCAGCGCCTGTTCAGAATCGGCACCAAGGTGCCCGCGTCTTCACTGATGGGTTAAAGAAAAATCACCCGTATCTTCTCTGTGTGCATTAAAATACCCTATTTTTTAATACAAAAAAAATAGCAGACATTTCATGAAAATAGATAAAAGTGTACAAATCACAGCATTCACTCATCCTTCCTTTAGAGAACAGGGAAATTGCCTTCAAAGAAAATTTAAAAATCGCTAGAATTTACACATAGTGATTGCAAAAAAGCCACCTGAAGGTCGGGGAGAGCTCTGTGTGCCTTCAATCGGTACGTGCGTGGTTTCCCAGCACCCAAGTGGCCCCTGCTGCCCCTCCAGGTGTCCCGGGTCGGGACAGGTGGACGGAGGCACTCCTGGGCACGCAGGCTGGGAGCAGGAGGAGGGAACCTGGCACCGGCACAGGAGCACGTGTGGGTTTGGCTGAAGAGAGGAGACACAGCTGCCGCAGGAGGTGTGTGCAAGCCAAGGAACCTGCCTGCAGATAACACCTTTCAGCAGGCGGGCGTCGCACCTTGTTCTCCCTTTCGTCATTTCAGCACTCGGAAATTGGAACACGATCAGTCACTGCAGCCCCGTCCCCCGTCCCCAGCCCGCGCTGCCCTCCTACACCTGAGGAACAGGGTAAGAGGCACAAGCAGCGAGACCACACATGTTCTTGCCTCGTTCAATAAGGAAATACCTAAAAAAGAGAGAAATGGGTGTGAGTGAGCGTTCCCTCCTCTGGCAGAGCCAGCGTGGCAGGTAAAGGTGGGGCGGCCCTGGCACAGGGTGCCCAGAGCAGCTGTGGCTGCCCCATCCCTCAAGTGTCCAAGTGCAGGCTGGACGGGGCTTGGAGCACCCTGGGATAGTGGAAGGTGTCCCAGCCCATGGCAGGGGGTAGAACAGAATGGGCATTAAGGTGCCTTCCAACTCAGACCAGTTTGGGATTCTGTGAAGGCAACTGCTCTCTCTGTGCCAGCCCCTTCCTCATGCCAGCCCAAGGAGTAGATACCTCTTACAGGGCTAGAACTGCCCACAGCTCTCCAGGCAATGCCATTCCCTGCCCCTTTACACCCTGCACTAGCAGATTTAGCACCTGACTCCCAAGAATTTCACCTCCAGCTGGAAACACTTGTGAAGCTGGAAACTTGCTCCTGGCACAACCTGTTCTCCCCGAGCCACGTGACCAGGAGAGAGGAGCCAGGTGACCCAGCAGCTCTGGACACACTGGCTGAGCCCTGGGGACCATGGCAGCTCCACTGATCCAAGGCTCCGCTTGACCAGTCACCCCAGGACTGGCTTTGTGAGCCATGTCACCACCCAGACGGGGATGAGTCTCCGTGTGTTTTCCCAGCTGCTGAATCTCAGCTGGAGAGCGTAAGGGTGGCCTGGGGTTGAGGGTGGGTGGAATCCCAGGTACCGGCAGAGCGTGGTGGGCACCGGGACCCCCTTACCCCTCCATGCCCCACAGGTGGCCCCAGGAGTTCTTGACGATCCAGTAGGGAGTCCCATTCTCCTCTCCATAGCCCACGGCCAGGACGGCGTGGTTCACCTTGTCAGGGGTGTGCTCACAGCGTGGGCTGCAGGAAAAATAATACAGGCGTGTTGTGTGAAAAGCAGCCTGTAATTAGTCAGGGATTAGTCAAGCCAGCAGTCTTGACTACACTCTGCAAACAGACCTATGGGATGCTCTGAACTCCCAGCTGTGGAGAGTAGGGAGGGAAGCCACGGAAAGGAGACACTCCTCTGTTTCTCCACTCTGAAATTACCAGCCATGTATGGAGTTGGGGAATCCATGGACTTTTGAGCTCCTGGCCCACCAAGACAAACTACAGTGCAAAGGAATTTTCCCAATGGAAACCAGCAGCTCTTAGTGCCTCCCAGTGCTGGTCTGTGCTGCCCTGAAGTTCAAGGGCACTGTTTCATGTTTTGCACGGGAATAGCAAGCTCTTTGGGTCTAAATATGTGTTTCCTCTAAATTTTCAACCTTTAAACTGCACTTGCTGAAAGCTGCTGCCTGTGGTATGAAACAAGACGGTTCATGGTACATGCTCCCACCTCAAGAGTATCTATTTTTAAACATTTTCAAACTGCAGCGCAGGAAAAGATCAATAATCTCCACCTCAGAGTTTCTTTTTTTCGATCTGTTAACAACTGCTCTGGGCTGAAAGCCCTGGAGCATCATTTATTCCATGCACTCTGACTTTAAATCCACCTTAGACTGTAAATCCACAGGACAACTGCTCCTGGCATGTTCCTCAGACCACGTCCCTGCCCTCACAGCCCACACCTGCCCGGGGCTGGCACATACCTCTGGCATTACTTTGGTCCAGCAAAGTCACTGGAACCACCACCTACTCCTTCCTGAGAGCTCCCTGGGGCAGATCCCTCAGGCTCAGACTCTCCCTTTCATTTTCCCTGCAGTTCTACGTGACTGAGAGTTCCTCGCTCCAAAGTACTTTTCTATTTCTCCAAACACGCGCTTTCCCCCTTGCTGGGCTAACAGCATCTGTCCTGCCACAGTCAGCTCCCATCTTTCCAAAGTATATTGATCAGCCTTCCAAGTGGCTTTTTGCCCTGGCCACGGAGCTGACACGACACTCGAGGCTTGCTGGGTCACTTCATGTCCCAAACTGTTTTTTCTCTCTGCTGTTCCTCCTACCTGTCCAGGAGAGCACTACCTGACAGGATTGAGGTGAGGTGCTGCAGAACCTGCCCTGTGGAGAGCAGTGATGCAGGACCCTGCCTAAAAGCACAACCTGCAGAGGTGCCAGCTCAGGTGTAGGGCAGTGTGAGGGCAGCCACACTTCTCACCATCCCCACTCTGAGTTCCAGCACCGCAGGAGCTCCCCCAATACCATGGAAAATCCACTTTGGTTGGGCTTTACCCTAAGCAACCAGATGTGTTCAGCTGCCACAGCTGGGTTGACCCTGCCACTGTCCCAGCTCAGACACAGATCAGCCCTGGGACAGGCCCTCCCAGCCCTGTGGTGAGCTGCAGAGTCTCCCAAGCTCCCCGACTCACTGACCTTCATTCCACCACAATCTGCTCTCCAGGCTGGACAGGTTCCTAGCAAGCAGCCCTCCTCCCTGTGCTGCACTCTCATCCCCTCAGGCACCAGTAAATCAAGGCTCAGTTTACTCATTTTTTTCTATTTTCTACTTTAAAAAAGTGTGAGAATGCAGTGCAGTGTTCCTGCATACAGCAGGAGAAACAGGGATGCACGTGATTCCAGCCCTACATGTTCCCCTTGCCCTCACCTCACCAAATTAGGTTCACACACTCACTTGGAATACACTCCTTTCCTGTAGTGCATGAAGTTACTGGTCACCTCAAAGGCAAAGCTCACTGGGTTGTGCTTCCCCACAGCTTCCACCATGCCATCCTCGTCATACTGCAAGAGAGGATCCAGGGTCATCCATCATCTCCTGACTGTGCTGGGACCAGTCCAGGTCCAGCAGCCAAGGCACAGGGGGATGGATAACCCTGGCTTCCTGCATGTAGACAAGGAATCAAGTGCTGAGTTTTAAGATGAGAACTGGGACTTTGTCCCAGCCTGGAGGTGCACCCACTGTGGGTGTATGTGCCAGTGCCTCTTATTTTGGCTCCAGCACTTCCTTGGTGCCGCCTTCCAAAAGGTGTGCAGGAGAGCAGGAGTGTGCACAGCAGCTCGCTCTCTGCCAGGAGCACACAGGCTGCAGTTCCAGCTGCAGAGCCCAACACGCCTTGGGGCATCCCAGCACCTTCTTGGCACAGCCCTGGAAGTTTGGAAACGCGGCCCTCGGGGCCTCACCTGCGTGATATTGATAACATCCTTCACAAAGGCAATGGCCTTCTCTGGCTGGAACTTGCAGGTGCTGTTCTGTGGGGAAAGAGAGGAGCTGTTGGAGCCTGTGCCAGGCCCTGCTCCGCTGCAACGGCCTGGGCTGCACTGGGAATACCTTGGCCCGGTACGGGTAACTGTCCTCCCCCATGAGCCCTTTGTTGTACAGGATGTACTCGAAGGCTTGGCTTGGCAGACCCCTGCGAGACAACACAGCTCAGTTAGGATAGTAACAATTAATTATGATGGTAATGATGAATTTGGATGGTAACACTGCAGCTTCTGCAGAGCAAAGGCATCAACATTCCCCCCTCTGCAGACCACTCCCACCAGCCAGGGAGACAGGGAAGGGCAGTGTCTATCCCAGAGCCTCCAGAGGCACAAACTCCAGTCTGTTCCTGCAGTATCTCCCTGCCTGGGATTCCTGGCCTGGCCCACCATGCTGTCTGGCATGGTCAGACATCATTCTCCAGGTGCCAGATCCCTGGAGAAGAATGCCAGGCCCCCTGATGGCATGAGGTCAGCCAGCCCACACAGCAGCAGCTGAAAGGTTGAGGTTTTTTGGTGCCCTCTGCCCAGCCTGGCTGGGGGACGTTGAGAGACCCAAATCTCCAGTAAGCAGCTGCTCCCTTCCCTGGCCACCTTCCAGAAGCACATCTCAGGAGGGAAGGAAAGAGAGCATTAACAGGGAGTGCTAATATGGAAATGCCTAAGGAGGAGTCACAAGAAATATAAAAAGCACCAAGAGTGGCTTTGCTCAGCTCTGAGCGTCCCTCTGGGACTGCTCATCTCACAGAAAATAGAAGTTGTCAGAAAGCTCAATTCTCTGCCATCTCTAGCAAAGCCAGGAGGAACTTACCAAAGGGGAAGCTAAGGTTTCTGTGGGCTCTTCACTGTGCCACGAGATGCGTGTGACCCAGGGGCAGAACAACAGACACAACTCCCCTTGCTCTCCCAGAGCCCAGCCTATGGCTGCCATGTTGGGAGACATGTGAAAAACATCTCAGATAAAAACTAACAAATGAGGAACAACAGAGGTTGGGAAATGCTGGAGATCTAGTGAAACATCCTAACCTCTAGAAAGAGTGAAATTAAAATAAGCAACCAGATCCAAAATTGCTTCCCCTGACACGTTGCAGCCAAGAGAAGACAAAAGCCATTCCATGATGTGGAAGGATCCTGACACTAGATCTCAAGGAAGGCTGTCAATCACAGGATATAAGATACCCTAATTTCTGTTCTTTCTGACCCTCTCTGACTTACCCACTGCAGCCGTGGTTGTTGAAGGCCTGGGCGCAATCAACCAACTGCTGCTCCGCCTGCAGAGAAGGGTTTTGAGTCAGTGATTATCCCACACCCGTGTTCAGAGTAAGTGACACAAAAAGCAACTGCACAGCAGGAACTGAGAGCTGGTTTATCTGTGCACCTGGCTGTAACAACAACCACAGTATTGGTTTACCCATGCAGCTGCCTGTTCACCCACTGGGAGTCACCTGGAAATGGCTCCATGTCCCAGGGAGGTGGACAAGGAAGACCTGGAGCCAGCAGCCTGGAATGCCCCGGCTGCCAGAGGCATTCCTCCTCATACCTGCCGGGAATCCATCCCCCCCACAGAACAACTGGCTGAGATTTCAGTCAAAGGTCAGGTTTGTTTTTAACACACCCAACCCTCAGTTATTCTGCTAAGTTGTGTAAGTGGCTACTGTCTTTCTAGTTCTTCAGGAATATAAATCCTCTGGGAGCTGAAAAATCAACATGTCCCAATGTGCTGCCTGCAGCAAGGGGTTCCAGCCCACTGGCAAGGCCAGGCACAGCTTCTTTCCCCATGCCTGCTCCAAGCAGCCTCCAGCCCCTTCGGTTTCATCCTGCTCCGAAAAGGGCTCTGCCCAAGCCCAGGAAAATCTCTTACCAGAGAGAGCAGCTTTCCCGTGGCAATGGCAATAGCAGACTCCAAACAGCCTGTGGTGGAAAAGGTCCAGCAGCTCCCGCAGGCACCCTACATTAGGAATAGGAGAGGAACTGCTCCAGCATGTGCTGCAGGCTCACCAGCCTCCCCAGAACACTGGGGCAGAGGGGCATGGCAGGAGTGCAGAGCCTCCACTCCCCACTGGCAGCTGGGCTTGGCCTTCCGCTCAGCCCCTGCCCAGAGCGCATGGCAGGCATGGAGCGGCACCAGGGGAGTTCCCCTGTGGCACAGGCACGCAGCGCTGTTCCTCGGCCACGGCCCACAGCCATCAGCCCCTCTCTGGGCATGTCACACACTCCTCACCTGGTTTTTCACGGGTGTCACAAAATTCCCCTTCTTCCTCCAGTCGATAGAGTCAGGATATGGCCCAGAGCTGCGCAGGAAGTTCCCCTTGGTGGCTGAGCAGTTCTGCAGCGAGGCAGGAGGGCTGTGGTGAGTCGCCAGGCCAGTGGCCCATGACAGCCCCTCTCCCTGGGGTGGAGGGATTGGTGACCAGCCCACACATACTGGCCACTGCAGCAGGGAGCCCCGGGCCAGCCCCGGAGGGCACTGCCAGCCTGCGCCGCTGGCTGCAGTGCCCTGGCTGCTCAGGGAGCTGACAGCAGAAGCAACAGCTTGGCTGCAGCCAGGGTCGAGGCAGCTGAAAGCCATGAGGGTGGGGAAGAGAGTTCACCTCGCTCTTACCCCGGTGCTGGTGGCACAGGATGTGATCTTATCAAAGTGGATTGCAGGCAGCACAGCGATGGGTGCTGGCCCAGCAGCGGGTGCAGGTCACCGCAGAAGCCCCACACACGGGGTCCACCTGGACGCCCTCCTCCCCTGCCAACCCGCACTCCCAGCATTTACCTGGGGCTCACTCCACAGGTACAGCTTTTTAAACTCTGCGAAGGTCAGATCCGAGAACTGGTTCAGGCCCACTAGAAGGGGAGAAAGGGGACACTTTGCTCAGCGAGGCTTGGCGCTCAGAGCCAGCACGGGCCGTGGCCAGGCAGGGGCCGGAGCTCATACTCTGGAAGCTGTGGTTGCCAGCATTGTGCTCCTCGATGTGCCGTTTGTTGCCCAGGAAGATGCGCAGCCTGCGCGGGTACTCGTCGGGGCCGTACCGCCGGTTGTTCTGCGGGGACACCGCGCGTCAGGGCACCCCAAACTCCCGCGGCTGCCGGGACCCCCGGCCCGGCCCTCCCCGCGCGGCGCAGCTGCCCCGAGCCTCACCTGCAGCATCCAGGCCTTGAACAGCTGCTCCTCTGCGGGAGAGAACGGGGGCGTCAGCGGTGGCACCGGCGCGGCTCTGCCGCCGCCTTCCCCAGCACCGGGGAGCGCCCGGGGGGCCGGGCCGGGCCGAGCTGAGCTCGAACCGAGCGGGACAGAACCGAACCGAGCCGTGCCGTGCCGAGCCCTATCGGCCCAGGCCAGGCCGTACCAGGTCGCCTCCTGCCCTCCCGGTGCCCCTGTACCTTCGGCCGAGGGCTCCCAGGCGGCGACGGGGACCAGGAGCGCGGCCGCGGTCAGTAGCACGGGCCAGCCCATGGCCGGGCCGGGCCGGGCCGAGCCGAGCCGAGCCGAGCCGAGCCGAGCCGAGCCGAGCCGAGCCGAGCCGAGCCGAGCCGAGCCGAGCCGAGCCGAGCCGAGCCGAGCCGAGCCGAGCCGAGCCGAGCCGAGCCGGGCCAAGCTGAGCCGAACGCAGCCGAACGGGGTGGAAATGTGCCGGGCCGCTGCCAGGGGGCGGGACACTGGGCGGGGCGGGCGGTGGGCGGGGCAGCGGCGCTGGGCGGGGCACTGGGAGTGGGCGGGGCGAGGAACTGGGCGGGGCTGTCCCCCCCCAGCGGTGGGCGGAGCCCGCGCCCCGGCGGGTCCGGCGTTATCCCGCCCGTAAAACTATCACAAACCCCGGTTCACCCTGAGATAGAATAGATTTATTAGCAAGAGGTAATCAGGAAACATATATTTTTACAAAAAAAATGGAAATATTTTTCCCAAACAAGCTGTAAGTTGAAATAGTTTTAGGGCTTGAAAGAGAATTCCCATACCACGAGGTATTGCTTACAGCAAGTGTTGTGTGAGTGGAGCATGCCTGCCACTGCCGGGGAACCGTGTCAGGGACTGTACAATGTAAAAAACCCAGGTACTATTCACAGAATAAGCACTACATTACTATATCCTGCTAGCGGGTGGTTAGCCAGGATTACAGTAGATGTAATAAAAACACTCGTCATCTCTAACTCTACGTCATGGTACTCAGAGTGGGCACAAGGGTACGGATCTACAGCATATCAACAGGAGCTGGATGCAGCGAGGAGAGGCAAGGGGATGCTTCCATCTTCCCAACTTCGGAGGGACCAGGGCAGCAGCCAGGGCCCCCCGTGCCTGGCCAGCACGAGGGTGGCACACACAGAGAGGGCAGCTCACACCGAGGGACAACCTTTAATGCGTTCCCTTCTCCCACCTTACAGAGTTTGCCGTGGGATGTAACCGCCAGCACTGTCCGAGTGAGAGCTGCTCTGTGCTGCCCCAGAGCCCCGTGGGCACACAGGGCTCACCAGCCCCATGGGGACACAGGGCTCACCTGCCCCACAGGGACACAGGGACTCACCTGCCCGACCACCAGCCCCCCCAGGAGGAACAAATGACAAAAGTAACATCATCGAAAAGAACCCGGGACTCCAGCGAAGTGTCGATGCGTTAAACCTTAACCAGGGCGGGAAATCCTACGCGAGGTCTAGTGTGGCCTGGGGCGGGGGCAGATTGCTCGGAGAAGCACAGACGTGGGAGTCACTCCAGGGCGTCCATGGAACGAACGGGTATGTACAGTATGGTATAGCGAGTGTACACGGGCGGCCGCCGCCGCGCTCAGGAAGGCAGTTTGGGCTCTATTCGCAGAGAAGCTTCGTAAAGGGTTTCCTCGTCCATCACAAATGACTGGTCCAGCAGGTACTGCGTCACCTGGGAAACGGAGCGGAGCCGTTAACGGGCTGGGAGAGCACAAACCCCTGAGAACTGAAGCACCCAAACCCTGGTAAATGAGGCGCCTGCCGCAGAGGTTGGCTGAGACCTCTCAGCTCATCACGTTGGGGGCCACCATGAGGCAGAGGCCAGCTGGTCCTGGCAGTGGGGGCAGCGGGACACACTCTGCTCCCTGGGGAGGGGGTGCTGCCCCTAAATAGCTGTTTCTTAGCATGTCTAGGGTGCAACCCTTGGAGCCCTCCGAGCCTGGCCCGATGGCTTTCCCGTCCATTGAAGCTGTCCTCTGCAGCAAGTCCTCTGCTGCAACTGCCTGGGGGGCCACGGGGGGAGGCTGCTGGAGCCCCCGCAGCCTCCCTCCACCCCCTGCCCCCCTGCCAACAGACTCCAGCATGGAGCTGCCAGGTATTGAAGGCTTAGATGCTGTGATGGAAGAGGGAGATGAGGAGCAGAGCATGCCCATGGCTCGGGGACAAGGCTGTACCTTCGGCTGGTGCTCGATCTTGTAGGAGGTTTGCTGGAACTGGCGGATCTCCCTTATGATGTGTGAGATCTGTCCAGGGATAAAGCACAGAAGGTGTTCATAGCTCAGCCATCACCCGGGGAACCCGTCCCAGTGCCCCTGAGAGGGCAGGGACACCCAGCACAGCACAGTGCAAAGGGCCTTTTTGTGGTGTGTGCAGGGTTCACATGTGGCCGCCTGGTGCTGTGCAGGTGAAGGCTGAGGGGACACAGACCTGGCCACAACCACATCACCCCAGCCTGGCCCCATACGCCCATGCCAGCAGGCTGGAGCACTCACCATCCTCATTTTGGAGAAGTTCACCAGGCCATCCTCAGTGTAGTTCGGGGTGCCCTCCTCAATGAATGCCAGGTCAGTCAAGTACATGCCCAGGTAGGGGACACATGGAGGATCACAACTTTGGGAGTAAACCAGAAAGAAATGAGGAAGAAAACTGCCTTACTTTGGAGCTTGGGGCAGGGTAAGGGAGAAGGGGGCAATTCTGCAGTCAGCAGAATTGGAAGGATTCTCTCCAATATAGGAAGGCTCTCCCAGAGAAGGCTGCTGGTCTCCTGGGCCTCATCCCCTCCAGCTCAGCGGGACAAGCAGGACCTGTGGCTGTGCCCCTCACAAAGCCATGGGATGCAGGAAGTGAGCTGGGGGCAGCTTTTACAGAGATGCAGGAAGACCTTTAGAAGCTTCCCTGGGCAACCTGGTCTAGTGGAAGGGGGCCCTGTCCACAGAGAGGTATGGAACAAGATGAGCTTTAAGGTCCCTTTCCAACCCAAACCATTCTGGGATTTGATGATTCTATGATAGTGACAGGGAAAAGTTTTCTCTGGTGTCTGGCAGTGATTTTTCCCTTTGCAGTCCCTTTTATTCCCATCTTTCCACATGCTGCACAAAGGAGCAGCTCAGTCCTGGGGATCATGTTGCCAACCACTGTGCTGGCTCAACAGGACACCCTTTAGCGCAGGCTCTGAATGATGCTGGGAGCAGGCCTCCAGGTCCCCCTACACCGCAGGCCCCGCAACAGCCAGCAGCAGCCACGGGAGACAAGAAGCACCATTCACTCACTTTTTCAGTGCCTCCCTCAGGTTCTTGAACCTGCCCTCCGACGACACCAGCTTCTGGAGCTTATCAATCAGAGCCTTCGTCTGCAAGAAACCGAAGTGCTGCTCTGTGGGGCCCTGGAAGAACCCCTGCTCTCTGTGGCCAGGGGGTGAAGCCTGCAGAGCCACAGGGTCACTTCCATCCCGCCCTGCCCAGGGCACTTCACCTCGTCAGCAGTTCCTACACCTCCACAGGTACAACTGTGCCCTGGCCGTCACACCTGGCTGCTGGCGAGCAGGCTGTGCACTCGCTTCCTCCCCCTGCTCCCACCTCTGCCCTTACCAGCACCTTTTTTCATCCCCAGGTTTCTAATTTTATAGGAAAAATGACTGCTCCTGGCTGATAGGAGCCCACAGTGGTGCTGGCTCAGCTGTGTCTGGCTCTGCACCAGTAAGTGCCAGCTACTCCTGTACCACGTACCTCAAACAGGAATTCATCCTGCTCATCCATAACTGGTCCAAGGGGCCCAGAAAACCAGTTAAAGAGAGTGTCTCTGTGTCTGCAGCTACAGGGGCTCTCTGGGGAAGGTTTAACTGCATGTCTGACTTGCAGGGTGGGGCCAGTCTCTTCTCACAGGTAACAAGTGACTGGACAAGGGGAAAGGAGTTGTGCCAGGAGAGGTTTAGATTGGATATCGGGAAAATTTCTTAATGGCTGTCCAGCCCTGGCACAGCTGCCCAGGGCAGTGGTGGAGTCAATGGAGGGATTTAACAGATGTGTGGATGTGGCACTCAAGGACATGGGTTAGTGGTGGCCTTGGTAGTGCTGAGGGAACAGTTGGACTTGCACGGTCTCAGAGAGCTTTCCTAACCCAAACGATCCTGTGATTCCATGAATAAACCCGACTCCAAGGCAGGGTCTACCTGCCCACATACCACCTCCCTCCTGAGAACAACCTGAAACACCTTTCTCTGTTTTCTAACTCTTTTTTGATGCCTGTCTCATCCTGCCCCAACACCATCCCACCCATCCCATCCACCCCCCCACCTCCCCAGGAGGGGGTCACCCCTACCTGCTTGGAGACCTTGAGCCAGGTTTTCTTGAGGCGGAAGATGGCACTGCGGTTGAGGGAGGAGGTGATCTCCAGCACAGCGTTGTAGTTGTGCAGGCAGCGGCAGATGTCGGCCACCGCCACCCACTTCTCGATGGCGCTGACCCGCGCGTTGATCTCCTCGTTCCGGATGATCTCCGACGCAATCAGGTTACTGACCTTGGGGAGACACGGTGCCCAGCCCAAGCTTTAGCATGATTTTGGGCACGGCTCTGTCTCCTCCAGCCTCACAGCAGTTTTTAGATTTCCCTGCGCTGCAGCAGCCCCAGAAGGGGCAACTGCACCAGGAGATGTTCCACCTGCATGGGGTCCCCGAGGCAGGTAAGGCTCGTGGGGCAGGTGACCCTCACACACCCCTGGCCCTGGGGCAGAGGGGCTGAGCTGCCTCCCCTGTGCCCATCCCCCTGTGCCCCGCAGCTGCACCTACATCATTGAAGTGCTTTGTGTTCTTCATGATGTATGGAGTCCTCTCATTCTTCTCCAGCTTCATCCAGCCTTGCCCGAAGAACTCTCTGCAAACCACAGTGGTCAGGTCAACTCTTATTTCCCAATTTTATGGGATGCCCAAGCCCTGCAAGCTCCACTGCATCCGCACAGGATGGAGATCCCAGGGTCTTTGCTCCCCACACTGCTGGAAAGGGACCACATGGATGTGGTCGAAAGTGTGACGGTTGTGAGAGGGTCTCCCTGAGCCGATTACCTTGGGGATGCCGGCAGAGAAGCCACAGGATCAGGACTCAAATCTGCACTTGAGCCAACTCTGGGCTACTGGCAAAGCTCAGGAAGGCTTTGCACTCTCTGGGGTCAGCCCAGCCAGGCTGCCCATGAGGCCCTGGGTGACCAGAGCCACCTTTCCTGACCCATGGGGATCACTCACTCATATGGGATCTTCTTGAAGACCAGGTGATCCAGCAGTGTCAGCTGTTCTGCGATCTCCAGGGCTGAATGGTTTTCAAATGGTTCTGCTTTGACCCCCTCGGCCTGCGGGACAGAAGGACAATAGGGCTCACTAGGCAGGAGCACAGTGAGAACTTCCACATGTCATGAGCACAAACCCAAAGCCAAGGTCGGGCTCCCAAGCCAAAGGCTTTTCCCCAGCAGAGCCGGGGTGTGCGGTGCCGTGCTAGCCCAGAGGCACCACAGACCACAACGCTCCCGTGCTGAGCAGTGCCGGCTCCTCCCAGCCTTGCAAACCCCACGGATTTACTCATGCAGCCTTTTGGCTGTTTAATTAACAAAGCACCCAGGGATCCCAGCTGGAGCACCACTGCTCCTGCCGGCCTGCTCCTGCCCAGTAGGGGCAAGATGGCTCTTCCAAGGGATTTCCAGAAAAGCAAGGCAATAGGGATAACCCTTGTCCCCACTGCCTGGCACTGGCCAAGCAGCACTTGCAGGCACGGGTGGGGCTCAGGGTGCCCCCCACATGGAGCCACCCTGGGAGTGACAGCCAAAGCCAGAGGTCCAGACCTGCACGGAGTCACTGACTGGTGGCTGTCCTCAAACCAGTCACAAAGACATCACCGAGACCCGATCCTCAGTCACAGCTCAGGCCAGCACCCAACACACCCGCACAACCACCCCCGCACAACAGCACTAGGACAAGGCTGGTGCCACTCCCTGCAACACCTCCATCCCTGCTGCCTTCAGGGAAAAGATCAGCCACCAAAAGGAACAAACCCCATGGACATCCCACCCAAATAAACCCCAAACAGCCCTGATGACACAGAAGAACCCTCCAAGGTCAACACACACACGCCTAGCACAAGGCAACAGCCCATTGCACAATCCCTTGGGACAGGGGTTGTGAAAGCTGCGGCAAACAAACACCAGCCGGGTTCCTCCGCAGCTCCAGGGCCCCTGGAGAGACTGCAGGGGCACTTGGGGGTGCAGCTGTGGGGCACACTCCACCAGAGCCCAGGCGGGCAGGTGGTACTGGTGGCACCCGCAGAGGGCAGGGGGGCTGCGGGCACCCTGGCGGTACCAGCTGAGGGTCAGCACAACAAACAGCCTCTGCTCACAATGTGCACCCCAAAACCCAGGGCACCCTCATGTTCCCACCACGCCTTTGACTGCAGATTGCTGCTGCTCAGCCTGAGAGGCAGAGCGAAGCCCTCAGGGCTTGTTTGTTCTCTCCTCTTCAGAGGAAGTTCCCAGAAGATATAGTTACGGGCAACAGCTCAAACAAAGCCCACGAGGGACTGGCCCCCCCAGAAGCCACCAGCAGAGCCAGGGGACAGAATCTTGGGTGTTTCAGGTGCACCAGACCGGTTTCAAGTGGCTCTTGTGTTCTTCTGGGATCAGATTTGGTTGGGTTTTTTTTCAATGCAGAAAGGCACCAACTGCTCTGCAGCCACCCTGGGGGTTCTAAATCCATGGCACATTCCCAGGGCTCTCCTCCCGGGGAGCAGCACTGATGCTGGCTGAGCCAGAGCCCATCACTCTGAACTGGAGCAGCTTTGGAGACACGGAGGACACGATGGGAACCCCCGGGGCTTTCCCATGCGCCTCCAGCAGGCAGAGGCAGCAGCAGGCAGGCGTCTCCGTGCCCTCTACAGCCATTCTGCTGACTGCAGGGGGCATAATGTGCCTGTGGGATGCTTAGTGTTGCCTCTGCCTGCAACAGATCCAGCTGTGCTCACAGCTGGCCCCTCCCCAGAAAGTCTTTCCCTGCCTTGCAGCTGCACCCCTGACACGGGGGGTGGAGATTCACTCTTCCCCGAGCTAGGTGTGCCGGAGCACCAGGACCTTTGGCTGCTCCCCTGCCACCACCCCAAGCCACCAGGGGCAGGGAGGGAGGGAAGGAGTATTTACCATCTGCACAACCTCCTCCAAAGTTATCTGGTTGTCTCCTGGATCCTCCTGCGTCAAGGTCCTGTGGCATGGAAAGACAGGATTACTGCAGCTAGGAAACCACCAGACCCACACAGCTCCAAGAGGGCAGCATGGCTCCGAGGATTTGCACGGATCAAACGCTCGGCCTGTGTTTCACGAGAACCCTTCGGTCTCGTTTCTCATTTTAAAGAGAAAAATGCTCCTTAGCCACATGGCCCCACATGTGTCAGCCCTGCTGCAAGACAAGTGCCCTGCCCTTAGCATGGGGTGGGCACACACTGAGTGCCAGAGCTGCCCCGCTCTGCACAGCCCCTGGCCGTGGGAGCTACGGTGCCACACCAGTACCCAACAGCAGCAAGGGCCACACACGCACTGGGTTCAATACTGAACCTCGGCCATGCACCAAGGGGGTCACACCCACCACGTCCTGACGGCTGAATGCAGCCAGCACCACCCATCCATCTCCTCATCTTCCTCCCTGGCACCTCCCAAGCCCCTGGCACAGTCCCTCCTGGAGCCCTCGTGTCTGCTGTGATCTCAGGTGAGGCCAGAAACAGCCAGCAGCTGGCACAGTGTCAGAAAAAGCCACCTCCTGCCCACAGCCCTTCACCTTATGATGTTGGCAGCCGCTTTTCTCTCCTGGGTCAGGAGCTCAGGGTCATGGATGACCTCCTCCAGGAAGCCGATCACCCGGAACTTCAGCTCCTCGTTGGTCTCGAAGTCCTGCCAAGGCCGGCACAGCCATGGAATTACTGTGCTGGGAGTGACATTGATCCCAGCAGGGCTGCTCCCAACACCCAGCTGGGGCAGGGGCTGCCTCTTCCCAGCAAAATCCCAGCACGGGAAGGCACCAGGCTCACTCAGTTCCATTGCATCAGCATCACCAGGCCTGGGAGAGCTGTGTGACTTCCCAGTGACAACCAGTACGGCACCGCTCCCACTGCCCCCAGTCACCAGTGCAGGGAGGGACAGGATAGCAGGGAAATCTCCCTGTGCCCGAGCCCTGACCCCATCCTGAGCATCCCAACAGGCACCAAACCCAGAGACTCCCCTTCCTCTGCACCCACCCAGGGGGTGATGGCAGATCCAGCTCCCCTCCTCTGCACCTCAACTGTGCAAACACTGGGATGTGACCCCTGTTCCCCTGCCGGGGGATCCCAGCTCCTCACTCCTTGCCATCTACACTCCTTTGCTTCATTAAAACCTCAATGCCAAATTGCCTTCTCAGCTGAACCTTGGCTGAGCTACCTGGCATGCAGCTGAATTCCTGGTGGCAGGGTGGGAGGGAGAGAGGGAAGGAGCCCCCGCCGCCCACCTGTGAGTGTTTGGACACCCAGTGCCGCAGCACGTTGAGGACACGGTTGGTGGCCGCTCTCCGGATCACGAACTCCTTGTCTCCATTCCGCTGGTCCGTGGGGAAGCCTGAAACTGCCAGTGGCCCCTCAGCACAGCACAGCTCCCTCAGGAAGCGTTCACAGGTGCTGTAGGGCTGCCAAGGGAGCACCCCCCTTCCCGAGCATCCCTGAGCTGCTGTGTCAGGAGGCAGTGGGACACCTGGGGCCACCTGTAACCTGCACATCCCTTGGGCAGCACCGTGCCCAGACTCCTGGGACACGGCCTGGAGCAGGCACTGAGCTCTGGGGGCTCTGGGCTCCCCCAACAGGGCTCTTCCCGGCCAGAGTGCGCCTGGAGGGAAACCCACCTGGGCACGGTGGAAACGGGCACCCCAAAGGCACTCCCCTGGGGGCAGGTACCTGCACTGGCGAGGGACATCCTGCGGTATTTCTCCTTGGTGGGGGTCCCCTCGTTGGCCCCTGCCGTGGCGATGGCGAAGGCGGAGGTGGCGGACAGGGCGCTGCGGGTGCTGTCCAGGTCCCGGCAGGACGTCATGACCACGCCGTTGTTGTAGGAAAACAGTGAGAAATCTGCGGGAGAAGAAATCCAACATCCCTGTGGGCACTGCTGCTCTCCATACGTGCCAGCCCCCTGCCACACAGGCACCCCCTAGACCAGGACAAGCCTTGGCTCACTCATTACCTGATGAATTTTTGCACTTGATGGACTTGGGAGTCGTTGGAGATTTCGTTGGGGAAGTTTCAGCTTCTGCTTCATCGCTGTGGTTGGGATCCGTGTCCGACTCTTCCCTGACAGACACCTCTGAGCCTGGGAGGAACAGGGAACCCCTTTACACCCGCTGCACACAAATACAGCCACATTTTAGTTCTTCCCAATTTTCCTGAAGTCTGACCCATTCCAGCTTTGGATGCAGCCACCACAAATAGGAAAGGTACAGAGTTCTGCCGTTTCTATGGGATATTTTGGAACAGGTTTTTTCTTTTTCTTTTTTTGGTTTAGGTGGTTTTTTTGGTTTTGTTTTTAAAAATTACTGAGGTTTCAGGAGGCAGGAGCTCTCCGTGTGTGCACCTAAACTGGCCCCTCTGCACCAGAGCGCCCCATCCCCAAACCCACATGGACTCACTTTGCTTGCCTGGCAGCGACTCCTCTTGCTTTTCCGAGGCTGCTTCTCCTTCGTCTGGGATTTTATTGGGATAGCTACTGGACACGTACAGCTTGTTGATGTCCAGAGTGGTCTTGCTGAAGGGGGCCATGGAGGAGTACACGCCAGCGTAGCCGTTGGAGGAGCAGCTCAGCGCCGCCAGGTCCAGCGCCTTCCCCCCCGTGATGATGGGGATGTTGAGGGACAGCTTCCTCCGGCGGCTGGGGGACGAGGACTTGGTGATGGAGAGCGGCGGCGGCGACGAGAACTTGCGGTTGGCTCTGGGGGACTTGGGGGGCTCCCCGTAGAGCAGCTTGTTGTTCTGGCTGTTTGCAAACAGGAGCTCCAGGGACCTTGGAGAGACAGGGAGAGGCTGAGCTGGCACCTGCCCTGCCCAGGAGGTCGGGGGGATCCCCCTGCGGCACTGGACCCCAGGGCATCCTACCAGTACAGCAGAGCCAACATGAGCCCCACCACCCTATGGCCACCACTTGGCCCTCCCAGGAGTGGGGACACCTGCAGAGCTTGGATTCATCTCCTTCCCCTGCTTGGGGGTGTCACAGCCCATGGGGAGCAGGTGACACAGTCTCAGGGTGGCACCAGGGCTGGGCAGGTCTGGGGCACAGAGAGAGCAGGTAGGGGATGGAGGAGTGGTGCCACAGTCCCCCCAGATCCCATCGCTCTTCGGGAGACAGGACAGGTCCCAGGGCAGTTTTGGGGCCAGGCAGGGTGGGGGTGCAGGGACTGAGGACAGAGAGGGGATGAGGAGCAGTGGCAGGGTCCCCTCCCAGGGACAGGACAGGTCCCAGGCAGCACTGTGGCCTCACCGTGCAGGGATGGCACTGATCGGCTTCTTGTAGATGGTGATGAGCTTGTCGAGGACGACGAGGGCGGTGGTGAAGACGCGGTAGGAGTGCAGGAACGTGTTGAGGAAGTCAATGCTCAGGAAGCGCAGGTCCGTCAGCCTCTCCAGCAGCCGCTCCACACTGGCATAGCGGATCTGCAGGACCTTGCAGGAATTCATCGTTTTACTGAACCTAATGTCAACATCATCACAATACAAGCTGGCATCAGACCTGCAGAGAAACAAGATATCTGTGGTTCCAGCCTGGAACGAAACCAAGAGACCATGGAAAGCAGTGCAGGAAGGAGCCTTGTTCGTATGGGGTGTACCCATGGAAAACACAGCTGGGAATGCTCCCAGGGGAAAACCTGGAAACTCACACCCTGGAATGGGTAGAGCGTTCAGCAGGCAGAGGGATGGGGACGGGCCATCCCCGGACGCACACAAACCAAGCCCCTTCCCTGGCCTGGCAGCAAGGAATGGGGCAGGGACACCCCTGTGCTGCCCCGTCCCACCGGCTGGGACCAGCCCACCTCGTCCCACACGTGTCCCAGCACAGCCTTTGCACCCCAGCACCTACAGGGATGACAGCCCCCGTGCCCTTCTCGTCTGGCACTTTCACCTCCTCCTTACTATTGTTATTTTTCTCTAAACTCTCCCCTTTGACATTCCCACCTCCCTGAGCACATCCCACACAAATCCCTCAACAGTTTGTTAAAGCTCCTAATCACCACACTGGAACAGCCCATGGAGCACATGGGGAGGCCGCAGGGGTCCCAGGGAGGTCACAGTGGTCCCGAGGCTCCTGGCAGCATTTGGCTGCCTCAGGAGCTGTGTCCCAGCCCTCTCCACACTCACTTGATCATCTGGGGCACGGTGACCTTGGAGTTCTCCTCGAAGGCGTTCATCATCAGGCCGTTGCAGCGGATGTTGTCCACGCACTGGAAGAGACACGGGTAGGAGGGGGAGGAAGTCAGGGCTTGGCTTTATCCAGACCAGACACATCCCTGCTCACTGCATCCCACCTCCAACAGGAGAGCAGGCAAGGGCTATGGCCCAGCAGAGGAGGCAGGGGGCAATCCCTATTGCACCGGGAGCTCTTCCTCTTCCTCCCACCTGGGAGAAACATCCTCAGGGTCATTTGCAGAAAGCAAATGAAGAGCAGGTGGAACCTGTACCACATGTCAGAGTCAGAGGAGGAACCCACATCCCAGACCAAGATGTGCAGGAGGGCAGTGATGGGACAGACCCTGCTGCAATGGTGTCACCTTCCTCCTCCACCTCCTCCTCCTCCTGGAGCCACCAGACACCACAATGGCAATGGCCGGGCTCTGGGTGCACCCTGGCTCCCAGTCAGCCCCCAGGAGCCCCTTTGCTCTCCCTGGGTGAGTGCCCAGGGCTCAGTGCTCCACCTGAGCAAGACCCCAGCCCGCGGCAGGTCCCAACACCCCAACAGCACTGGGAAAGCTCCCAGGGTGCAAACCCAGCTGCAGGGCAGGCGGTGGGGCCGCAGTCACACAGCAAACCAGGAATTAACCTGGGTGCCCAAACCGATGCCACAGCCCAGCAGGGATCAGCCCAGTAGGGATCCCATGGCAGCTCCTCATCCTGAGAACTCCACACATGACATCCCCTCTCTGCTGGATCCTACCTGGCTGATGTCACTGGTCCATGCAGCCTTCTCCTGCCTGGACGAGGCCACGAGGATAACGGTGAAAGATGAGGAATCTTTCGGCTCCACCACGATCTTGAAGTCAAGGTGGTCAATGTCTTGTCCTGATGTTTTGGCTTTGGAACAGAAAAACCCCACACAGTGATTGGGAAAGCCTTTCCCACTCCCTTTTCTCCCAGCAAGGTCTTTAGTCAGGTTTTAAGGAGGGTTTATTCAGGTTTCTGTGGGATGTTGGCTGCCCAAGGAAGGTCAGGTCTGTCTAAGTGTGGGTCTGCTTGGTTCACGGTAAATAATTAATCTAATTAAATCTCAATTGTGGATTCCTCAAATCTATTGGCATGGGAATTTGATCCACCTACCAACCACCCCTCACCCACCTCCCCACCACGTACCGTCCTCGTCGGTGCTCTCAGGCTCCTCCACCAGCGTGCAGTCGATGAGTGAGATCACTCCATTCTGCAAGGGGGGCAAGGGGGGCTCAGCAGCGGGACCCTGGGGGGTGGGGATCCCCCAGTCCCCCATTACAGCCTCCACCAAGGGCAGGAGTCACGGTTCAGCAGTGAGACCCCTCCAGGGGCTGGGGGTTCCTCCATCCTCATCCCCCACCCCAGGGATAGGGACAGGTCGATGCCTCCAGGGGGGGCACACACAGCCCAGGGAAGGGGGGGACACACAGCCCATGCCCAGCACAGCGCCTGCTTTCACTGGGAAAAAAATCTGTGCCCGCTGGGATCCCTGGGTTTTCCTTGTCGAACTGATCAACTAAATTTGTTTATAAATTATTTAATAGGAGCTTTAAATTTAATTTTCCCAAAGTCTGTTGTTGCAATTATCAGCTCTTTGCCATGGACTGTAATTCTTCAAACTGATAATTTAATGCCAGTAACAAGCAATTTCTGTGAGATTCTTGCTCAATTAACTGCCAAACTTCCCCAAATAAACACAGGAGCCCAGGGAGCAACCAGAGGAGACAGGAGCACTACAGACAGTCTGGGCTGTGATTCCAGTTTCTTCCAGAATAGACTGTCAACATTTCTGCTGCAGATCAGGGTAAATTCTTTTATCAAGATCTTGTAGTTTCTCATCTCTCCCGTGACTCAGCTCCGACAAGGACCACGTGAAATAAATCCATGTGGCCGCAGGCTCCCAGCCCAGCACCCCTGGGGCTGCGTCAGGGGAGGGCGAGGTGGTCCCTGGACCCCTCTGTCACCAAGAGCTCAGCCAGCTCGGAGCACAGCTGGGCCACCCTCTGCCCCCTCCCCATGGCCAGGGAGCAGCAGCCGCCACCCACCCCTTCCCGGGTCCCCCTGGCCCACTCACCTTGGTGAGGTGCAGCTTCCCCCCGGAGCCGCGGGTGCAGATGATGAGGTGCTTGGAGAAGAGGAAGCACTGCCGCTCGCCCTCCTTCCTGAGCGACAGCGAGCCCAGCCGGCCGCGCGTGATCTTCCCCTTCTCCGACATCGGCACCTGGATGAGGGACCCTGCGGGGGGAGCTGCCGTCAGCCCCGGCACCGGGGCAGCGCTGCGGGGCACGGCCCCACGCGCGACAGCACCGAGTGTGTCCCCACGTGCCAGGGCTGGGACCAGCCCCCCCGGTTATGGTCACCCAGCAGCTGGGGGGGCACCAGCCATGGCCCCCAGCCCACCCCGTACCCACATCCCAGGGTGTCCCACCGGGACTGGGAGCTCAGCGTGGTCCTGCTGCTTCCCTGGGTGAGGAATCAGCAGCAGCCAAAATGCACCGCGTGCGCCATGATGTGGAAAAACGCAGTGACAAAACTGCCTAAAAGTGCCACAACTGACTGAACGTGATGTGCTTCCGATCAGTGAAAACTCAGACATGAGTTATATTTTTAAATTTCACAGGCCACCGCAGCACACGGGACAGGGACAGGGACATGGGGCTCACGGTCACCACAGAGGGGAGGGACGTCGGCGCCGACACAGACCTTGTCTGACGAAGGTCTGGCTGGTGTCCAGCAGGATCTCGCACCCCTCAATGATCATCCTCTCTATTGCCAGGTTTTTCCGAATATTTTCAGTCTCACTCACTTCATCATGCATTATCCTGAAGGAGACAGAGGAGAAAATTTGAGCTGGGATGGTGTCTGCACAAGTTTTCCCAACCCCTTTGGACATGTGGTGGGGCTGCACCAGGTAAAACCAAAACTGAAGGAATATCAAGGCAATTACAGCAGTATCCACCCAGACAGAGCCAGGAGCTGTACATCTCCCCAGACTGTGCCTCTAGGATGATAAATACTGAAATGTGAGTGCTTGGAAATCACAAAATTCAGATTTAGGGCAGAGAGATCCCCCCATCACCAGCCCCCTCTGACATCCCTGCTCCTTGAGAAGTGGGAAAAGGGATGGAAACTCTTTACAGAACTTAAAGTGCGCTGGTGGGTTTGGCATTGACACCCAGAACACTCCAGTCCATGGACTGGGGAGGAAGAGGATAAAAACCAGGGAATTATGGCTGATTATCAAGTGCTCATGTGGAGATCTCAGAGGCACTCAGCGTCTTCCCATGGGGCAGTCCCACCAGTCCTGCCAGCCCTCAACAGAGGACAGAACCAGACACTCAGAGCCATCCCAGTCCTCCAAAGCCCTCGTTTCATCATCCAAGAGCCCTGGGAAACACTGTCCCAGCCAGAAGCAGCCAGGACCCGTCCCACACCCCAGGGATGGATCAGCGGCTCTCACCTGGACAGCTCTTCCAGCTTGGACTTGGCATAATCCAGGCTATTCCTCTCCACGTGTTCGTGGGGGGTGTGAGCCAGCAGCTCGTGCAGCGTCAGGATGTACCTGGGGATCTGCAGCACAAGGGAGCAGAGCGGAGGTCAGTGGGGGGCACTGGGGACAGCAGGGGCCCACCCTGGGCTGCTCCTGCCATGGCTGGGGACACCCTGGCCAGGGACACCCTGACCTGAGAGGTTAAAGCTTCAAAGCTGCTTGTGCCAAAGCTGAATGACGAGGGGGAGCAACATGGGGCTGTGCCCTGCTGCCCCCTGTCCAAGTCCCAGCGGTGTGGGGTAACCAGGGAGCCAGCAGCACCTGGAGTCCTCCCACAGTGATGGCCCAAGCAGGTCCCAGGAGCCCTGTGGGACCACCAGGGTCCAGCCCTGGGCCACCTTCACCCAGGCTTTGCCTCCCCACCATACGATGCCAGCTGTGGGGGTGGGGTTTGCATTGTCGATCTTGTCTCCCTCAGCATCCCTGGGGCCAATCCTGGCTCCAGTGGTCACCTGGAACATGGGGTAGGTGAGGAAGGTCTCCAGAGTCCTCTCTTCGCAGTCAGGCTTGGCCTCGTAGTGCTTGAGCAGCTTGTCGAAGTCGCGGTTCTGCTTGCAGTGGGCCAGGATCTGCAGGCTGTACTGGTGGTTCCGCACAAACTCCTGGTAGATGTTCAGCATGGGCAGCAGGATGTCGAACAGGTCGGCTGCAGGAAGAGCAGGGGGGGTGGGTGGGATGCTCCAGCCCACGCCTGGGGCCCCACACAGTCCTCTGATCCCTTCAGCCACCCAGAGCAACCCTGAGATCTCCTGCTCCTTGTGCCCCCCTAGCTCTGCCCAGTTCGAGTTTAAAGAGGGTCTAATGGGACACAGTGATGCTCTCCAGCATCAGCCTCCCTGTGCACGGTCCAGTCCCACCTCCCGCCTCCCGGCAGAACCAGGAACACCAGAATTTGGTTGCCCTGGGGTTTTTTACTCTGTGGCTGACATGACCAAGTGAGGACATGGTGTGCAGTGTGTTTTGCTGCTGGTTGGCAAATGCCTGTGGAGCTGCAGAAGGAGAAGGAGCAGCAGGAGGAGAAGGAGGAGGCAGCAGCACTCACCCAGCACCAGCGTGGGCCAGCTGGAGATCCGTGCCTTCAGGCCTTGGTAGAAAATTTGGTGCAAAAACATGATCGTTTCGCTGGAGGAGGAACCAAGACAGGACTAAGCCAAACCAAGAACAGGCAGATGAACAAGAGGTAAATAACGAGGAATTAGACAAAATCCCCAGCCCAGGGGGAGCGGGGCAGCCCTTGGGCTGGCTGGGGAGCAGCTGCTCAAGGCAGTGCAGAGGGTTCCTGGAGGCACAGGGAGTGACAGAGCTGCAGACTCCCAGGGAGCCCTGGCGCTGAGCACCCAGCACCCAGGGCAGGTAGCAGGTGTCCGGAGCTGCTGGGATGCCCCAGAGCTCTCCGAGCCCAGGATGGAGCTCACCTGTTGAGGAAAATGCTGCTGACGTCGTCGTGTGTGATGGGCGGCTTCTTGGAGCTGGCGGCCATCCGCAGCGGCCGCAGGAAGTTGTTGACGAGGATGTGGAGCTGCTGGACATACTCGGCCTCAGCCTCCAGCATGCTGAACACCACCTGGTTCCTCTTGCGCATGCTGTCAGCATGGGGGGACCTGATGTAGTCCTGAATGATGGTCTTCCACTTCCTCCGGCACAGCCAGCCCCGCAGGAAGCTCTGCACCTGAGGGAGCAGTGGCTGGGAGTTAGGGGCAGGACTGGGGGCCAGGCAGGGACCCTCGCTTGGCATGGGGCAGCCGGGAGGTTCCCTGGCTCCGTACCAAGGTGTGTGTGCTGCTGCCTCTTCCTGGCGCTGCTCTGAACCCTCCAGGCTGGGAATCCAATGACTCATTTAAATACCTGGCACAGGCTGCCCAGAGAAGCTGTGGCTGCCCCATCCCTGAAGTGTTGGATGGAGCTTGGAGCAACCTGGGATAGTGGAAGGTGTCCCTGCCCATGGCAGGGGGTGGAACAAGATGAGGTTTAAGACCCCTTCCTTGTGTAACTGGGCACCTGCAGCAGGTCCCACTCTGTGCCCAGCGCTCTGGCCCCCAGTACAGGGGGTGCCCAGGGCCAGTCTATTGCTCCCTGTGGGAATGCTGCTGGGATGATGGCTTTTCCTTTGCCAAAATAAAAGCTGTGACAACCAGGGCAACAGAAGTCAGAGAGGCTGGTGGTGCAGGAGCCAGCACTGGCCGGGACACCTCGTGCCCTGCCAACAGACGGGCTCCCACTTGAGCGGAACACATTTTCCCCCTGAAAACCCTGCTGACAGAAGCACCGGCTCAGACACCTCCTTCAGCCCCCCAGGGAGCGCGTCTGCTGCGCCTGCTGGGACCCCCTGGGTGCCAACCCTCGCCACCACCCACCTTCTTGATCTTCTTGATGTCGCTGTCGTCATCGCTGGGTGCGCTGCTCTGGCTGGCCTGGATGCGCTCGTGGTCCTTGAGCAGGGACGCGATCTGTGGGCACAGAGGTGAGCAGCTGCCCGGCACCGCCCAGGGGCCAAGGGCAGCCCGGGGGCCGAGGGCATCCCGGGGGCCGAGGGCATCCCCAGGGGCTGAGGGCATCCCCAGGGGCCGAGGGCATCCCGGGCTGCTCCTGTGCCGGGGAACAGCGTGAGCCTCTGGCTCAACGACAGACACGGACACATCATGCTGGGTCTGTCTTAATGGGCATCACAGACTCACAGAACCACAGGCCCACAGAGTACTTCAGGCTGGAAAAGCCCTCTGAGATCATCAAGTCCACCCGATCACAACACTGCCAAGACCACCACTAACCCACCATTGTCCCCAAGTGCCACATCCACACAGCTTTTAAATCCCTCCAGGGATGGGGACTCAATCGGTGGATGAAGTAACCTGGCAGAGCTGTCAGGGCTCCTCAAGCTGTCACTGACTCCTCAGTACCCCTGAACACATCGCCAGGACCGGGACCTGGAAATCCTGCCGGGTGCCCAATCTTAACCCCATCCCTATTTCCCAAAAAAGCCTTCACAGTGAGTCAATAAACACAGCTTGGAGAGAAAATGGCAGAAAAATCTCGAGCATTTGGACCCCAAAATGTGCAGGCGGGGAGCAGCCCCCCCAGCCGTGCTTCTCGCACATGTGGGATCAGAGCCATCAGCTCCCGGGTTTTGGTTTCACTGTTTCTCCCTGTACTTTCTCTCCCTCCTCTGCTCATCGCATGTCCCGGCCCCCACGGCCAAAACCACTTGGAAAGTGACAGGAAAAGGCAAGAAAGCAGCACATGTGCCATCCAGAACGTGGGAAATTGGGAAAATGTGATCTGGATTTTGATTTTATAGAAGAGAACAGAAGAAAACAACTTGGTAAGAGGACTCTCCTTGGGGGGGAAGATATCCCATTTTGGACAGGAAGGAAAAAAGGTGGAGTTTGGTGTTTGGACTGTTTGGAAAAAGCAGGAACATGCCAGAGCTGGTGGCCACAGGCTCATGGTCACCAATCCAGCTTCTACACATCTGTTTCACCCCATTTCATTATATGGATCAGATGTTAGAGGAGATTTTAGAGCTTTTTGCTCTCTGTGTGCTCTCCCAGGGAGCCCTGAGTCCCCAGGACCCCCTCCACACCCCCTGGACTGAAGGTTTTATGGGCACCAAAGCCATCCCCCTGCCAGGACGGAGGGACCCACGGAAGGGGTTTGCCAGTGCCATGGTTTTATTTTGGTTTCTTTTTTTTTTTTTTTAATTGAGTGAACAAAATTTGCACATTAAAGTAGGAGTCGATAATTTGATCCCTGCTTCAAAGTGTGGGGAAGAGGGAAAACCCCCAAACTAACCAAGGTGAAAGCAGTGTCCCTGAGCCCAGGGATGAGATGCTGCAGCTGTGCTCAGCTCATTCCAGGGGTCACAACATCTCCCACCTCCCTGGGCCCAGCTCCTGGGGGTGCTCCTGTCTCTGTCCCTCAGGGGGTTGGGGTTCCCCTAACTTGGAGGTTGGACCAGACCTGGGGAGGAGGACCAGGGTCCCAGAAGAACACCCCCCACATGGGGGGCATGGTCTGCAACCAGGGCAGTTTTAGGGCTGATCAGTTCTGCTGGAGAGCAGAAAGAGCACAAATCCAGCACTCCTGGGAAAGGTTTGTGGCACCTCAGCCCTGCAAGACTAAAAGAACCTTCAGTGCACCCCAATACATGGTCAGGGATTGCTATTGACCTGCACATTTGAATCCAAAAATTCAAAATTTAAGGAAAAGCCCACCATTAGGACAGGCAAAACTACCCCTGCCCTCACTGTGTCTTCAGATGCCTCTTCTGGGGGGATTTTGAGGTTCTGAGTGATTTGGCATCGAGGTCTCAGCCCCACCAACCCACTCCTGGCTGCCCCCACCCTGACGCCACTGCCCACCCCCTGCCAGGCATGAGGAGGGGGCTGGCAGCAGCACTGGCTCTGCGGTGCCCCAGAGTGCCCCACGCTCACCATCCTCACTGCCACCCATCACAGCAGCAGTGCCAGCACCCACCCGCAGGCAGAGCCGAGGCGGTGAGGGGCACCTGGGGGGCACAGTCCTGCAAGGCAGAGCTAGGCAGCACGGGGATGGCCAGGAAACAGGGGACACCCCACTGCCGAGCATCCCCTCTGCCAGCGAGCATCCCCCACAGCACCAGGCAGCACCTTTGCCACCGAGTGTTCTCCCTCTGCCGAGCATCCCCAGTGCCACAGAGCAGCCCCCCGCGCCGAGGAGCATCGCCCCCACTGCCAGGCACCTCCCGAGCCTCCTCCTCCCAGGTGCCCCAGGGACACGCGTGTCCCTCGGCACCGTCTGCTGAGTCACCTTGCTGCTGTCTGCCGTACCCGGCCTCGCGTCACCCTTCCCACACCCGACACCGTGAGGGAATTGCTGCCAGAGCTCCCGGGGCACGCTGCCGGCAGGGCCTCCCTGGGCTGATCCCACAGGATTGCACAGAGCAGCATCTGTGTGGTCACAGCACCGAGCACAGCAATCCCCTGGGGTTCTGGGGAGCACGAGATGCCCCCTGCCCCGCTCAGGTGTGCCCCACTGCAGAGCTGCCTCCAGCTCTGGGATCCCAACATCAGAGGGACGTGGAGCTGCTGGAGCGATTCCAGAGGAGGACATGGAGAGGGTGGAGCAGGATGGTCTGTGAGATCCCTTCCAACCCAAACCATTCTGGGATTCTAGGACACAGTGACTGTTTTCTTCATTCACAAGAGGGAAGGACCAGCTCCCCAGCCCATTCCCCAGCCCTCCTTGCTGGTGTGAACCCTTCCCTGTTGCAACAGCTTCCTGGCTCCAGGGATCATCTCAAGCCCCCCACATGCACAGTGCTGGGGTGGCACGGCCACAGACACTTGCTGCATCACTCCTGCCAGGAAAATCCCCAAGGGAGGCGATGCCCTTGCCCCTCCTGCAGGAGAAGGGCCAGCCCGGTGTCACTAAAAGAAGCAGAACCACGCCAGCTGTGCCACCCCCAGCCCCTGCCCACACAGGGATGCCACCCACCCTCCCACGGGTCACCCCAGGAGCGTCAGTGCATCCGCAGGGCAGCACCAAGTGCTTCACCTCGGCCTTGAGGCGCTCGATCTCAATCTCCCCGTCCTCGATCTGCTGCCGGAGTTGCTTGGCAACGGTCTTCTCCGTCTCCACGATCTGCAGGAGATGGAGGTACTTCTGCATCAGCGCCTCGTGCTCTGTCGCCAGGTTCCTGTAGCTGCAGCAAACACGGCTGTGAGCATCCCTCGCCCACAGACCCTGCCCCGCGCCCCCGGGATGCGACCCCAACATCAGGGGCTGAGGTTTGACAAGGGCTCCTCCTTCCCAGGCCCTCCGGCTCATACCCAGCAGGGGGAACAAACCAGGGGGCAGTTCCTGCAGCTGGGAATGCTGCTGCTTGGAAAGGGCCCGTCTGGGGAGGATACGGGTTCCCACAAGGGGCAAACAGAAAGGATAGAGCAAACTTTAATGAAATCGGAGGAGACAAAAAAGACCCCCAAACACCCACAGCTAAACCTCTGTCACCTGCCACATTCCAAGAGTTTAAGAAGGAGGAGGAGAAGTGTGGCACAAGCACCTACAAAGTCCCACTCTTGCCTGGGGCTGCAGGGGATAGTGTTTCTCCCATTCCCTGCACACAGCTCCCACCTGATCCCACACCTCACTGCCAGCCCAGCACCTTCCTTCCCCCGAGAGGCACCTGCACTGTGCTGGCTCCTGACTGCTGTCCATGGCAGGTGGCACAGACAGGAGCCTGGACAAACCCTTTCCTGACCAGGTTTACTATCCCAGGTGAATCCCTTCCTGATGGGCTTTGAGCCTGAGGGTGAATCAGGCATCCCTCTGGCACCAGGCCGGGACAGGCAGTGCCAGCCTGGCAGGGTGGCCGGTGGCATGGGACGGGGATGGGAATGGGGACCGGGGAACAACTGAACACAGCCCCCACTCAGCATGAGGGTCCCCAACATGGGGCTGGGGGGCAGAAGTGTCCTGCTCTGCCTGCTGGCAGTGTCCAGCTCTTCCTGCCCCCCCAGCCACCCTCGGCACAGCTTCACCTCGACCTCCCCTCCCCATGGGGACAGGGCACACCTGGCGTGAGCTATGGCTGCCACCCACTCGTCGCAGTCCTTGGCATCTTCGGTCCTCAGCTCCAGGGTCTTCTGGTTCTCATGGTTGAAGTTAACAGTGAAGTAGTGCTGTGGGGCCGAGCACAGGGGTCACAGTTACGCCCCACACAGGGCTGGCAGAAAGCTCTTCCTGACCCACCACGGGTTGGGTCGTTGAAAAAAAACATGCCTGGAAACACCAGGAGCCCGGCCGCGACGTGCTGCCCTCAGCACACCCACACCACTGGCGAGGAAAATCCCAGGGGAAATCCTGCTGGGCAAAGACCCAGCTTCAGGAAAACCTAAATCCACCCAAGTCCAGGGGGCTGCAGTCCTGAACGTGTGGCAACCACTCTGGGGACACCCTCACCTGGGGAATGGGCAGAGGAGCAAGGATGATGAGCTGGACCTGCATCCCCACCCGCATCCACAGGTTAATGCTTGGACTTGATGGTCTTAGAGGTCTTTTCCAACCTTAATGATTCCTTGATCCCATGATCCCTGCCTGCATCCCTGCCTGCATGGACAGCGAGCCCCTCGGGCACATGCTGGAGCCCCGCAGCCGCCCGGGAGGTGATGCCGAGCAGAGCTCGGGTCCCTCGTGCCATGCTCCCCGGGGCTCTGGGGGGTGGCCGCGGCGCGGGGCTATTTTTAGCCTCCCTTGACATTTCCAGTGTTTGTGCTAATTGTGTGCGGTGCCGCCGCCGCCGGGTTTGTGCCGCTCCTCTGCTTCCCTGCAGTCTCCAAGGAAACAGGTACCACGCTGCAGTGCCGGATACTGCCCGGAATAACTGGGCTAAACCAAACCCACTGGAACGAGCTCATCCTGACATCATCTGCTTCTCTGTTGGGTTTCGTGAGGGACCTGAACTCACAGGTAAAAACCGCCTCAAACCCAAGGAGCAGCAGCCTGGCGGGACACGGGCAGCCACGGGCTGTTCCATGTGTGCCACGAAAACACCGATGGGCACCACAACGCTCTTCCCTTCCCACCCCTGATCAGGCCCAAGGTGCTGGGGAGAGGGACCCTCAGAGGGTGCAGGAGGCTCTGGGTGAGCCTGGGACGATGGGGAGACAGCACAGCGGGTGCAGCAGCACAGACAGACCCAGCACTCCCAGCCCGTGCCCACTCAGGGCTCAGGTCTCAGGGTGACACTCTTGGAGCTCACCCAGCCCCTCCAGGTCTGGCAGAGGAGGAGAGGGCTGCCGGGAGCCCACACTGCCCATGGGCACAGCAGGGCCCGCCTTCAGAAATGGCTTTCACCTTCGGGGAGAAACTGCAGGGCCCTGGTGAAGATGCAGCTCCTTCACTTCTGCCACAGATCCTTTAAGTGCAGATCTTTTACTGCTGATCCTGTGGACGAGCTTTCTCCTTATGGAGCCATTCCCATGACAAAACACCACCATCCATCACACACCCCAATGTCAAACACCATCATCCATTGCCCACCCCTTCCCCAGCCTGCCATGCTCAGGCTGCCCAGAGCTCCGTGTCTGCCTGCAGGACACCTCTGGAGCTGCAGCAGCTCCCCAGCCTTTCGCATCCCACCCCCTTTCCCTCCCTCCCACTCCCAAAGGCTTTTACTGGCAAAGAGACAGCTCTGAGGGAAAATTCACCAAAAATTTGTGGTCCGTATGGGTGTTGTTCTGTACCCCAGCTTTACACCCACCTCACATCCCTTCCCTTGTAACTGCATCAAGAAGAGCTCATCAGGGTGGCAAGGCTGAAAATGCCCCTCTAAACACCAGCGAGGTGTAGGGAAGCCCCTTCTAGGCCCTGGTGCCCCCAGCAGCTCCCAGTGCCGCAGGAACAACCCCCCCCCGGCAGCACAGTGTGCACATTCCCACTCCGTGATCCAACACCAACAGCCCATGCTCGGCTGAGTCCCCATGGGACCGGAAACACGGGGAGACACTTCCAGGAGTCCCCCAAACCGGTCCCTGCCTGGCAGGAGGGCATGAGATAGCGAGCCCTGGGTTGTCCTTCCCAGACACCTGTGTGTGCTCCCAGGGTCCCGTGGGGATGGCACAGTGCCACTTCGTGCTGCTGTGGGTGACAGCACCCGCTCAGAGCCCCGCATCCACAGCACAGCCTGGGTTAGAGCATCCTGACCTTCCCCTGCGCCCTGGGAAAGCAGCAGATTCAGGGCTTGTCAGAGGTTAAAACAAGGGGTGCAGAGCCCAGGACAGGAAATGGGGCAGGGACTGGGGCAGGGATCTGGAGCAGGTACCCTGGACAGGCGCCCACCCTGCCCCACTGCCTCTGCCCCTCTTCACACACTCGAGGCACCTCCCAGCACATCAGCACCCAACAGGTTTTGTCAGACAGTCCTGGCTCATCCAATTTATACCCAAAAACTCCTGAAGGTTTTGTCAATGGCAGTTGCAAGGCTGTTGGCAGCAGAGCCAATGATGAGGGGGGAAAGCCCCCCCTTGCAGGGCTGCAGCCAGGACCCCTCGACCCCCACGGCTGCTCTGCCTGCAATCCAAACCTGGCTCCTGAGAGCACACGCACTCTGCTCCATGTGCTGCTCCAGTTTATCCCCACACAATTCCCAGGAAGTGCAGCGTGCTGGGAAGGAGGAAGTTATTTTATATTTGAATAATAAAACTCCCACCACCTTTTATCTCCGCCTAAAAGATGATCCCTCTCTGCCATCACAGTGACACATCGCGCCAACAGCCCAGGAGCGCTTCCTGCGGCACTTCGCTGGGTCAGGGACTGAGGATCAGATCCGTGGACAGGACCAGACCCGTGGATGGGACCAGACCCGTGGATGGGACCAGCACAGGACCAGCCACTCTTGGCACGAGGCAGAGTGCTGGGATCATCAGGGTGAGCCCCCAGCTCCATCACGGCCCCAGCCCAGCATCCCTGGGGCAGTTTGTGCTGCCCAGGGCAGGGCATGAGTTACCCACAGCGTCACTTTGCTTCTCCTTACACCCATTTTTTGTTCATTTATGACCTCACCAACTCCCAGCCCTGGGACCGGACCCCCTTCATCCCAACCCCCTCCCTCTGCTCTTGCCAAAAAAAGCAGATGCGATTCCTTGAGGAAGTCCCTCATGCCGGGGTGTTTTCCAGCCTCCCGTTTCCGTGGTGTCTTCTGAGCCCCCACTGTGGGAGGCACATCCCCCGGCCCCCGGCGCTGTGGGCTGCGTGGCACAGCGGGATACACAGCCCTGGACTCCGCCTCTGTGGGATGCCCAGATACCCAGTCCTCAGGGATTTCCCTCAGGAAGCCCCAGGGGACACAGCAGTTCTGCCCGAAGTAATGACGCGGGAGCGTTCCAGGTCACCAAGGGAAATATTAAAGCACCTCCAGGGGCCCCCGCAGCCCCGTGACCCCGCCGGGCGACGGTCACCGGGCTCCCCCCGGGCCACCCCCAGCCCCGTGACCGTCACCCGGCTCCCCGCAGGCCCTGCCTGCTGCGGGGCAGATGGGGGTGGGGGGGCGGCGGTACCGAGGCCCCTGATGTGCAGAAAGACTCAGAAAAATATTCAAATAAGCTTTAAAGCGACACATTATTTCCGAAATAGAAAATCAACCTTTCACAGAATTTTTTTAGAATTTCCAGAAGGGCGTTTTTCAGCCTGAACAACCCACCAGAGCCCTTGGGATGTTGTGGTTGGGGGTGGGTGCTCTCCCAGCACCCCCACGCTGGTCACTGCATGTCTGAGAGTGGGGGGACCAGGAGAGAAGCCCCCAGCAACATCAAAGCAGTGACTGTCATCCTTTCCTTTCCTGGGTTTGTTGTGCCATCATAAGGGTCTTTTGCCCCCACAGGGATGCCCCCCCATCATCCCTTGGAACTGCCTGCCCTCCATCCTCCCGGAGTGGGCAGATCCACATCCGCCTGTTTGTGAAGCTGATGGTTATTCCAGCTGACACAAAGGGCAAGAGGAGGAGAATTTTCCTGCTCTGGATGGATGAGTCTAAAAATCCACAGCCAGCCATGGCAGCTTTTAACATCCCTGACCTACATACTATGTGCTCTGGGAAAACAGGACCTCAGAGTTGGATGCTCCAGCAGCTCATTTTCATGCTGACAATAAGAAAAAATATCCAAGAAGCTGCAATTTCCCTCCTTTGTTTCGGTATGGGCTGTCAGGATATTCGGAAATTGATACTAGAGGTGAGCATCACCCGTGTGGAGCAGGCTCTGGAGTCATGTGCAGAAATATTCATAAAATTATTAAAATAAATCAATTTTCCCTTGATTTTATCCGGTGATGCTGGCAGGGAGGCATGCAGGCATCGCTGGGACCAACACTATCAGCATCCCCCTCACTCAGAAATCCCCACATGGCACTACTCAATATGCTAATTAATTAAAAACCTGGTGTTACCCCAACACTGATGAATAGTTCAGGTTTTAGTCCACAGATTATGATTTATACTCCCAAAAAAATCAGATTGCATGGAATTACATTCAGGTAGAAGAATTCTCACTGCCCCAGATGGCTGATGCTCATGGACCTGCAGCCGATGCTAGGATCTGGGGATCAAGTGCCTGGGACGTCAGTCCTAAAGTTTGGAATAGCTTGGGAGCTGCCCTGCTCAAGATGTCCATGGGTGACCTGCTCAGCCCTGCTCCACTGATGGGATCTGTCCCCTCTGACCACCCTCCACAGCCCTTTTGGGGGTACCCAGGTGAACCCCCATGCAGGGACGGGCAGGGCTGGATCCTGTGGCCCCACTGCTGCACCTTCAGAGAGCTGCCCAAGCTCTCCCACTGCCAGGAATGGCTCCACCAGCAGGGCCTGGTGCTTGGCTCTGGGAGAGCTGGAGCTGCCGGGCTGGCAGGTGCTGCTGCAAGTCCTCAAGGCATCCAAATATTCCCAGCTCCACTCCCCTCCAGCACTCCCAGTGTCTCAGGAATGGGGGCCACAGGACAGGGTGTCCTCGGTGCCCTGTGGCCCCATCCCTGGAAAACACTCTGGAGACGGGGAAGGAAATCCCCATCCATGGGCAGTGCGTGCTCTGGAGCAGCCCCAGCTGGGGGAACACAGCTCAGCTCCGGAGCTGTGGAGCCTGGAGCCAAGGGCTCCGCACAGGGCCACTGCCTGACTCAGCACCACACTGGCTCTGTCTGAGGGCTCCTGCTTAGGAATAACCCGTGGCACTGAGATATAGGTCTGGAAACTGGCCCAGGCTGCCCAGGGCAGTGGTGGAGTCCCTGTCCCTGGAAAGGTTCAAAAGCTGTGTAGATGCAGCACTTGGGACATGGAGCAGGGGCAGCCTTGGCAGTGCTAGGGGAAGGGTTGGACTGAATGGCCTCAGAGGGCTTTTCCAACCTTAGTGATTCTGTGATTCTAAGTCCAACTCCAGGCTGGATCCGCGGAGCAAATCCAGCTGTGATTCCTGCTGCCCAGCTGACGTGCGAAGGAGAGCCCTCACCCGACACTGGGGCCTTCTCCATCTTTGAGGTTGGGGTTGGATCAGCTCTGGACCTTGCACCTGCCCAGCTCCTCTACTGAGATCTCACCTTGGCCATGCCCCCTCCCACCTGGGGCACCCCACATCCTGCCCACCCCTCCGAGCACACAGGGACCGGGAGGGGAGAAGTGATCACGTGAAGCACGTCCCAGCACCATCACCCTCGGGGGGCCGGGAACAGCAGGGCTGGGGTGTGGCATGGCCCAGACACCACAGCAGGGTAAAAGTGGGGTTCACCCCCACCCTGGCTCATCCCAGCACCGCTGGCACTGCTTCCCTGAGCGGCTGGGCCACAGCCTCCCCAGCCCCAGTCCGACCTCACAGACCCTTCCCCAGGCCACAGCCTGACCTCACCCCACAGGAAATTATCTTCCCCACCCAACTGGTTGGAAGGAAAATTCATTTGGGGAAAAACATAACAAGAGCAGAAAACAAAGTTTCCAGAGGCAGCAAATCCCTCTTTGGTGTTCCAGTTTTCCACATGTTTTTGCTCCCTTATTCTCAGATATACCAACGCTAAAATTCACTGTGTTCCAGGGAAAAAATCCCCCCAAAGCAAAATATGTGTACACTAAAAGAGGGGATTTGAAAGCCCCACCTCTTGAAATTTCTCCTTTGCAGAGAATTGGGAACCTTTCAGGCTCCACTCCAGCAAGGAAGGAATCTAAACCTGGACCTCCTCTGCTGCAAGGAACACTGACCTCAGAGCTCCAGCTGGAACTGCACGGATAGATAAATACCCTCAGAACACAATTAATTGGGATCACGGGCAATACTAGAAATTTCCTCAGCACCTTCCCTTTGGAGGATGCCGGGCACAGCTGGGTATCAGGTGAGCCTGAAGCCGAGGCTTTCCCTGGCTTGGAGAACACAGACCCTGCCCGGAGCACAGCCGGCCCTGTGTGCCACCCGCTCCTGCCTCCCCGGCCAGGCTGCGGATCTGCACCATCAATATTCGCCGCTTATCTCATCCCTGGGCCATTAATTAGCTTGCAGAGCAGCGGGCATCCAGCGCTCTGTCTTCCAGTCCCATTTGGCCTAAGGAATTACACAGAATTACAAGCCAGGCGCTGAAACACGGCAAATCCACGCGGAGCAGGGGCAGAGGATATATTTGCCATGGCAAGAGCTCCCTGTGACAGCAGCTCCTCACTTACAGCAAGGATCAACACTCTGGGTGCATTTTGAACTGGAAAGGGGATGTGACATCCTCCCCATAGTGTTTGCATGGTGGAAAATCCCTCCTGCACAAACACGAGGATCCAGAGCCTCGATTCCAAGCTTGATTCCAACCTGGCCAGGAAGGCTGATTGCAACCTGGCTGGCAAAGTTCATGGAAGCTGAACTAGGAACACACAACATCTGTTACTGAAGGGACAGCAGTGACAACCACGGCAGTGTGACCCCTTGCAACTACAGACCCCCCTCGCTGCCACAGCCCCTGAGGTGCTGCACCCCACAGCTGGGCTGCAAGGAGCCCCAGCTGGGCAAAAAACCACAGTATTTTCCTCTTGACAGGGAAATATTCCCATGCTCCAAGCCAGGAAGGAAGGGACGTGCCAGGGAGCAGTGGTGCTGCATGCCTGGTTCCCTTGGCAGGGTTTTCCAAGTGCCAGGAATAGCCAGAATTAAGGGGCTGATTTCCTCCCAGGCTGCCCCATGCCCTGGGGTGCCCGGCAGGTGCCCCTGGGCCCCATCCTGCAGTGTGCCGGCAGCACTCCCAGCGCCTCCCCAGAGCCTGCTCAGGCAGGAATTATGCAAGCCCTGCAGAGCTGGACGCAAAACGCGAGGTGCCTCCTGCATGTGCCCAGCCCGGGATGGTGGTGCCGGGACCCTCCCCCACTGCTCCCACTGAGGGGCCCCGGTGCTGCTGTGCCACGGGCACCCACAGGGCACACGCCCGCGCTCCACACACCACCAGAGGGTCAGAGGGTGAATCCAGCTGGCTCCTGTCCACGCTAATGAATCTGGAGGTGGCTCTGGAAGCGAGGGATGGGGATTTGACCCCGCAGCTGGACCCCTTCTCCCCCCTTCCTGGCACCATCCCGTCTCTCCTGGCTGCTACGGTGCATCCCAGCTCCAGCAAACCACCCCAGACAAACATGCCACGGGCTGCCAGTGTCCATGCCATGCTGCTCCAGGATACCCTGCCCAGTCGGGAAAGACACAGCTGGTGGGCCACCCACCTCCAGGGCCCGTCCGGGGCTGCGGTCTTCACGGCTGGGACCACAGCAGCCCTGGGGCTGGGGGACACCTGGATCTTCCCAGGGCCTCGCAAGGGCTTTGGTGTTTCCGAGCTGATCACCCGCAGACATCAGCAGTGGCAAAGGGCACCGGAGCCCAGCGCCAGCACGGGGGCTCAGGGCACCCGCACTCTGCTTGTCCCCCCGCCAGGAATGGGGATTGAGGTGCAAACCGCACACGTGGCGAGCGGGAACAGGGTGAAATCTGCCTGAAAACAAGGCCCTGAGCTCCCCCCGCCGAGCACCACGCACCCATCGCAGGCTGCTCACACCGCTGGGCCGGGGGAGTTGCCAGGCAAACCACGGGGGGCACTGCAGGGGGCAGGCGGGGTGTGGGAAACAGCGAGGCCGTGTAGCTGGGGCCGCCCCACGGGAGCCCCGGGGTCCCCCCGCCCTGCCGGGGCCGCTGCCCCAAACCCCGCCGGGCCGGGGCGGGGGGGGGCGCGGGGCTCTGCAGCGCCAAGCGCGGCCACTGGGAGGCGCCCCGCAGCCCCGCGCTAATTACCGGCTTAATTAGATGGGAGGGGGAGTGGGGGTGCTCCGGACAGAGCCCGACACCCCCACAATGAACCCGCCCGCTGCTCTGGCACTGCAGCCCCAGGAATCATGTCCCTTCCAAAGCACAGGCCGGCCTCATCCTCACCTCCCCACCCCGGGCACGTGTGGGGCAGGTCACGGGCGCCGGAAACTCCTGGGGGTGCGGGGCCTGGACCCCCACGGGGCATCCTCCCTCCCCCTCCGCGGGGCCCCCCGTGTCACCCACCTGCTTCTCCAGGGAGTCCTTAGCCGAGAGGGGGGGCTTGGGGGAGGGCGCGCGGTCGCAGACGCAGCCCTCGAGCAGGTAGAGCCCCGAGGGCCGGGAGCTGGAGTCGGTCTCGAAGTAGAAGAGCATGTTCTGGAGCAGCGCGAACCACTTGGTGTGCCATTTCGTGTTGTCGGCGCTCCTCTTGCTCAGGTATCCGCGCCGGGCCCCGTCCTTCTTCGCCAGCAGCCCCAGGTGGGCGACGTGCCCGTCATTGAGCCGCATCCCCT